>OX465579.1:180244034-180793948 GCA_950022655.1 Alentia gelatinosa | reverse complement strand
GTTCACATAACCATCGTTTGTTTCGAATAAACTAAATCCAGTAATTGCCATATTTACCTACCTCATATAAAACGTGTAAATTCCTGTAATATCTGCTTGGAGCATTTTCCGCAAATCCCCAGAGTAGAGATATCTACTCTTTGACCAATTATCTAAGGGGTTGAGGTGCCAAATTCGACACAACGAAGTTGCAAGTAAAGAATAAAAAAAAGGGACTATTTCTTTGCTGTATAGCACAATGCGACTACTTTCCCGTATACCATGGCTCTGAGGCCGTATGTACCACAGATTTGAATCCGAATACCACAGTTATGGTATCTGACAGGTCTTATATAATGGGTGGTGGTTTACTGAGTCTCCATGCATTATAGGTGTGTACGATGGATAATAAATGTCAATACATCTAAGGCTCCTATATCAAATACAAACTTCATTCATCTATTTCTATATTTGACTACAACGTTGTGTAAGAAGAGACAAAACTATTTTTGTTCACATATTTATTGGCTTCGATAATGTGTTGTTTTTTATTTACACATCAATCCCTGGATTAATTTGACTCTAATTCATATAAATACTAGCTTGCTACTAGTATAATCACAAAATACCGTGTAAGACACACCTTGTGATATCTTCTGTTGCGATACTCTTCTGATATACGAAAAGAAGCATTGCCATTCACCTTCATAGCGGGGGGGGGGGGGGAGGGGAGTGTTATAAAAAAGGTACAAGACTGCACGGGCTTGCGACTTTGAAATTAAATAATGTGTACTGACGTCACACATCCCCTGGTGGTGAACGAGGGATTCAAAAGAGTGCTACAGATCGCCGGAAACAAGTCCAGAGGCACGCAGAGCTTGTCATGTTGTCCCGGGAAAACATTGTCAAGAGGCACGCAGAGCTTGTCATGTTGTCCCAGGAAAACATTGCCAAGAGGCACGCAGAGCTTGTCACGGTGTCCCGGGAAAACACCATCAAGAGGCACGAAGAGCTTGTCATGGTGTCCCGGGAAAACACCATCAAGAGGCACGCAGAGCTTGTCATGTTGTCCCGGGAAAACACCATCAAGAGGCACGAAGAGCTTGTCATGTTTTCCCGGGAAAACACCATCAAGAGGCACGAAGAGCTTGTCATGGTGTCCCGGGAAAACACCATCAAGAGGCACGCAGAGCTTGTCATGTTGTCCCGGGAAAACACCATCAAGAGGCACGAAGAGCTTGTCATGTTTTCCCGGGAAAACACCATCAAGAGGCACGAAGAGCTTGTCATGGTGTCCCGGGAAAACATCGCCAGGTACACATCGTAGGGAGAACTCAAAAGTAAAAAGGTGGGCAGGGGGGGGGACTTGCAGAGAGATATATATGAATTACATGGCAGACATGAAGAGTTCTATCGCAGGTAATACTGTCGGCGAGATAAATACAGTCAATCTAGGTGAAGTATCGTCAAAACCTGATGTATCAAACAGTTATGACTAAATACACAGTATTGACTGGTTTCAGATACAAGCGGCTGTATGCCCTGAGGAGTTGACGCGTAGTAATATCCGAGCATGTGCGAGGTTACTGCGTAGTCAGCTATAAGAGTGTATGACTGTTATAATCCTAAACCAGTCGATATGTTATTATTATTCATAAAAACAGCTTGTATGCATTTTTTTTGATAGATTACATGCCAATGTTAGTTCATTTTAGGAATACGCTATTTTTCAATTTTTCTATTTTTACAAACACTTCACGAAATCCACCATTTTACATATATATATACGCCCGGCGTATATAGGTATCATTTTGTGTATACAAGTTGACCTTTTTTCTGTTGTTTATGCACCTTATCAATTGGCGTATATACGTGTCCATGTTGCAGTCATATATATGTCACATTTACGCCTGATTTTGTTGTATTTACACCACTCTCTCAATTCCGATCTGTGCCACTTGGGGACACCACTGTAGAATATCTAATCTGCCATTAGTCATTCAGTCCTTGGAATATGGGAAATCCAATGTTATATTATCAATTTTGATTATAATATTGTTCTAAAACCCTATTTATTATCTTTTCATTAAATAAATATAATAAACCCAGCTAGGGGGAAGCGAATGTGAGGAAGGGGCAGGGGCAGTGGGGGATCGTGACTCTTTTTTTTTTATCAGTATAGATGTACGCCAAACATATATAACATGTATATATGACCTTTATATACATGTTGCACAGAGGGTATTTCCTATCGTATACGCCTTGTGTGAAATACAGCCAAGACGTATCCATATACAAGAGGAAACAGTCTTGTAATACGCATCATATGCTGGCATGAAATATGGGCGTATACATATGAAAACAAATTAATATACAGCCGATACATGCACTTCCGCGGTGGCGTATATGGTAATAAACTGGTGGTTTTCATGCAGTGATATGCACGCTTTTTCGCTACCTGGCACATAAAATATATCCGTGTATACCGGACATTTTAATACACACTCTCTGTGTTTTTACTAGGGATATTTTGTATTAGGTGGATATATGTGTATGCTCCGGATATGGTGATACACACTCCCTGTGTGTTTTCTAGGAACACTTTATATTAGGTGGATAAATGTGCATGCTCCGGATATGGTGATACACACTCCTTACATGTTAATACACACTCCCTATATGTTTTCTATGGACACTTTGTAAAAGGTGGATAATAAAAGACACTACACTACGTAGCCAGCATGTTACAGCCTCTACGCTCTGATAACTGGAAGTACACTATGGTTTCCTGTTATCCTGCAGTGACAACCAGGGATACTGTGCTATAATTATCATAAAAAAACATTTGTGTAACATATCAAAAAGGTGTCTGTGATATTCTGGGGAAGATTGACATTAGTTTATTATTCACAGCCACTTTCTACTCATGATAATAAGTACTTTGAGGGTTTAGACAATGTGGCGTAGTGTCAGAACGCATCCCCATGAGAATCGTAGAGAGTCTGATACTTCCAGAACCCCGATCTCACTTAGAATCAGGGATCATTCTAATATTGCCACATCTTACACTTTTAATGTCTTTAATAATGTGGAATAGAAATTGGACATAAAACAAGACTCTTACCACATGCGAGACCTGTCAATTCTAAATCCAGTAAGATAGTAATCTCTTTCTATATAAAAGATATCTAAATATCACAGTTACATTCGGCATTTTGGTATCTATTGTATATCCTGAAAACGTTGAATACTTAGAAACTGGTTCTTTGGGACACATAAAACTCCAAAGATTTTTGTCTTATAATGAAAAAAAAGACATATTGACTGAAGAGCGGGAACGTGGTAGAACCCATGCTACGTTCTTACTTTGCTGCTGGCAAACCTGTTAGAGGTTGACTGGATATTGGGACATGTCAAGGACTTCACTGTGTGGTGTTGATATAACGTCTCGATTATACGTCAGTATGTTATAAAGGTGTTAACGTCTCTGTCATACGTCAGTATGTTATAAAGGTGTTAACATCTCTGTTATATGTGAGTACCTTATAAAGGTGTTGATATAACATCTCTGTCATACGTCAGTACCTTATAAAGGTGAAAACATCTCTGTCATATGTCAGTACCTTATAAAGGTTAAAACATCTCTGTTATACGTCCTGACGTCAGCAGACACGTCACTGGCCCCCTAGCGGTACTGAATGTCATTAGAGAGTGCCTCCACGCTGGTTCCTTTTCTCTCTACACAACTACGATTAGCGCAGGCATAGTGCCTGCACGCTGGTTCACCGATCATCCGCCAGAGGGCTCAGCTCCTGGACTCACAGTTGGCCTTCAGGGTTGTAAGCATTCTCCCAGCAGAAATCCTGCGCTCTACTTCCTGCAGTCGCTTGTATCTCTGTCCCAACCTGCCTGTTTGGGCTCAAAACTGGCCCATACGCCAGTTTTTGAGATATCCTAAATTACGAGGGCTTTTGGGGGTATTTTGTGTTCTACTTGTAAATAGAGATGAACATGTTTATATGGTAAATAAAATACTCTCATTTTTGTTATTATTCATTTCAAACCAGACACTGTCTCTGGGATTACTTTCTACAGTGGGAAGCATCTCATGTGTTGCAGGGCTTTGTTTTGTCAACAAAGCCCATGTGCTCCTTTGAAGGGGCAGTCTAATCAACTGTGGATTCCCATTATAAAATGGTTTAATTATGAAATAGAAACTGCTTGATTGTCTGTGAAGCTCCTTTAACAATCCCCATATTTCCATACTCATGATATGTGAGTTGTTTGACTTGTATAACTTTTGACAGTTGCCTTGTTTTGAATCTGAAGTGTTCGCTGGTCTTCCCTGTCTTATAGTGGATACCCAGGGAACAGGCTTTGGGTTGGGGCAGAGACTAAAGATCTGGGGGGAGAGTGGGTGTTAAGATGTGCCAACTCGGCACGTATGATGGGTGTTTGTCTCAGTGAATCTCGCACCTCCATGGGTGGTTAGTGATTTATCTCAAGTCGCAGGTTGTCCACACAGTGTGATTATATACCCGTACCTTGTACCATGCTCAATTCACCAGGTCGTACACACAGTGTGATTATATACCTGTACCTTATATCATGCTCATTTCACCAGGTCGTCACACAGTGTGATTATATACCCGTACCTTGTATCATGCTCATTTCACCAGGTTGTCCACACAGTGTGATTATATACCTGTACTTTGTATCATACTCAATTCACCAGGTGGTCCACACAGTGTGATTACATACCCGTACCTTGTATCATACTCATTTCACCAGGTCGTCACACAGTGTGATTGTATACCTGTACCTTGTATCATGCTCAATTCACCAGGTGGTCCACACAGTGTGATTATATACCCGTACCTTGTATCATGCTCATTTCACCAGGTTGTCCACACAGTGTGATTATATACCCGTACCTTGTATCATACTCATTTCACCAGGTTGTCCACACAGTGTGATTATATACCCGTACCTTGTACCATGCTCATTCACCTGAGAATTACATCCCTGGCAGGTACAGGAGTCTCTCCATGTGAATCCCGCGTTACAGCCTGTCCAAGCACTACACCTCCAGTAACCATAGCGTGAACGTGCTGCCTCCAAGCGGTGAGGAACATCACGACTGGCCCTCTAGTGGCAGGGAACGTAACGACTGGCCCTCTAGCGGCGGGGAACGCCAGCTAAAGCCATTTCCCGTCTTTTTCTCTCCTGCGCAGGCGTCAATTTCTTCTTTCCAGGCATGATTGTCTCAAAGTAGGGTTTTGGACGATTAATGGGTAAAATGGTGTCAGCGAGATTGTACATCCTGTCAACAGTCTGAAATCAGAGATTGTACATCAACAGTGTGAAATCAGAGATTGTACATCAACAGTGTGAAATCAGAGATTGTACATCAACAGTGTGAAATCAGAGATTGTACATCAACAGTGTGAAATCAGAGATTGTACATCAACAGTGTGAAATCAGAGATTGTACATCAACAGTGTGAAATCAGAGATTGTACATCGACAGTGTGAAATCAGAGATTGTACATCAACAGTGGGAAATCAGAGATTGTACATTAACAGTGGGAAATCAGAGATTGTACATCAACAGTGTGAAATCAGAGATTGTACATCAACAGTCTGAAAGTCAGAGGTATCCTTCCATCACAGACTTAGAGTGATATACTGACAGAGGAACTCACATCTCTGAGTCAGAGGTATCCTTCACAGACTTAGAGTGATATACTGACAGAGGAACTCACATCTCTGAGTCAGAGGTTTCCTTCACAGACTTAGAGTGATATACTGACAGAGGAACTCACGACTCCGAGTCAGAGGTTTCCTTCACAGACTTAGAGTGATATACTGACAGAGGAACTCACATCTCTGAGTCAGAGGTATCCTTCACAGACTTAGAGTGATATACTGACAGAGGAACTCATGTCTCTGAGTCAGAGGTATCCTTCACAGACTTAGAGTGATATACTGACAGAGGAACTCACGACTCTGAGTCAGAGGTATCCTTCACAGACTTAGAGTGATATACTGACAGAGGAACTCACATCTCTGAGTCAGAGGTATCCTTCACAGACTTAGAGTGATATACTGACAGAGGAACTCACGACTCTGAGTCAGAGGTATCCTTCACAGACTTAGAGTGATATACTGACAGAGGAACTCACATCTCTGAGTCAGAGGTATCCTTCACAGACTTAGAGTGATATACTGACAGAGGAACTCACGACTCTGAGTCAGAGGTATCCTTCACAGACTTAGAGTGATATACTGACAGAGGAACTCACAATCTCATCCTCTTTGAGGGCCTCGATCAGTGGGTCTGGGTGTCTGCGGATGAAGGCCGGTTTCCGATCTGTCCTTTCTGAGTCACACGAGCAGCCTTCTTCATCGTGCAGAAAACACCGCCTGAACCGGGCCTGTTTCTCCTGTTAAAGAGTGATGTATATGTTGATAACTATACAACTATAAAGTATATATACAGCCATAATGTATATATACAGCCATTAAGTAAACATTTTAATATATACAGCCATAATGTAAACACATTAATAATCACAGCCGTAAAGTATCATCATGTAGAAAACACCGCCTGAACCGAGCCTGTTTCCCCTGACAAAGAGTTACGTACACGTTAATAATTATACAGCCTTGAAGTATATATACAGCCATAAAGTAAGCATGTTGATATATACAGCCATAAATTAAACACATTAATAAATACAGCGATAAAGTTTATGTACAGCCATAAAGTATACACGCTAATATATTCAGTCATAAAGTATATATACAGCCATAAAGTATGCATGCTAATATATACAGCCATAAAGTAAACACATTGATAATTACAGCCATAAAGTATATATACAGCCATAAAGTAAACACGTTAATATACAGCCATAGGACTCCCCCTTTAACACCATGAGGTGCATCTGTGTCAGATATATCCCTTCACTGCAGACTTAGAGTGACCAGTATACATTCTCTGGAGGAGGGAGGGGGCGTCCAGGAAACATGACCTATCTGCACTTTTCCAGGATACCAAACAAGGGTGCCTGGAACCATCTCTCCCGGCATAGGTCTCCACTCTCCAATCGTTTACATCTTTCTTTAATTAATAATAAATGTAAACTTTCGGAGTCTCTGTAGTTAAGTTTAGTTTTTGTCTGACCTTCTTGGAGAATCATCAATAATTTACCCAGCTTACCCCAGTAGTGGAAGTGGCGTCACCATCTCCACCCATGCGTGAGATCTGCGTCTCGCCATTGAAGCAGCTTCCGGTGTAGCGAGGTTTGGAGGGCGAGCCTTTGCTGCTCGGCGCATGCGTACCGGGCACGGCCGACTGTGCGTGCTTGCGACTACTGGCCGGTCCTGAGGTCGAGCTCTGCAGTGAGAAGGAGAGCAGTGAGAAGGCGAGCTCTGCAGTGTGAAGGAGAGCAGTGTGAAGGAGAGTTCTGCAGTGTGAAGGAGAGCAGTGTGAAGGAGAGCAGTGTGAAGGAGAGTTCT
This sequence comes from Alentia gelatinosa, assembly GCA_950022655.1. NCBI lineage: Eukaryota > Metazoa > Annelida > Polychaeta > Phyllodocida > Polynoidae > Alentia > Alentia gelatinosa. The sequence continues at coordinate 180,786,446 of OX465579.1, read as the reverse complement.
GCAGTGTGAAGGAGAGCAGTGTGAAGGAGAGTTCTGCAGTGTGAAGGGGAGTTCTGCAGTGAGAAGGAGAGTTCTGCAGTGTGAAGGAGAGTTCTGCAGTGTGAAGGAGAGTTCTGCAGTGTGAAGGGGAGCAGTGTGAAGGAGAGCAGTGTGAAGGAGAGTTCTGCAGTGAGAAGTAGAGTTCTGCAGTGAGAAGTAGAGTTCTGCAGTGTGAAGGAGAGCTTTGCAGAGTGAAGGAGAGCTTTGCAGTGTGAAGGAGAGCAGCAAGAAGTTTAGTTCTGCAGTGAAAAGCACACCATCTTTACACGCATATCAGACAATTCATCATAGAAAGTAAAAGCTACATCACATCGCTGTGAACATTATGGGGAGAGTTCAAAGTAGTAGAGAACATGATTCTGATTTTTAAAATATTAGTTTGTAATCAGAGAGTAGTGAATCGTAACGCTATTATGATGGCATTGGACTTCATTCCTCTGTCCCAGGCCACTCAACATGTGCCTGACTCTCTTATAGCGAACTCTTTACTTCTGAGCCTGATTTTGATGAGCATTGATTTGCCTCCTGAGTTGAGAAGCGAAGTTCTCCTTTGATGTGTGTTTGTGAATAATAGATGCCTCGCCCTCAGCATGCCCCCTGGTGGATTAATTAGTTTTCATAACTCCCCCATGCAGGGCGTATCAGTATAAATCAGATAAACAGGCACAGGGCGAAGTGTCCTGATCCCAGCGATGAATCTCAGCAGCCCCAATCTGCCCCATTGACTTCACATTGGGAACTCGTACTCAACGGCCATGGAGTATTGTCAAAAAAACTCAATGTGCGATGATGTCACAAATCTCAGCAAATTAGTCAGTGATAGGAGTGAGATAATTATACAGAACTAGATCAAGAGTCATATAAATACACAATACTCCAGGGTTTGGATACACTGCCAACGGCGCATCCAAACGAGTGTGGTTCTGGATTTATCTCACCCTTTCATTGACATTAAATAGCAATACAATATCAGAATAATTCATATTACTTTGCAAATCCAGTTGGTCAATAGCCTATCACATCATCTGACATTCACTACACCATGACCATTGCGTAGTATTGTCACTTCACAGGGGTGATCATTGAGGATTTTCTCAAACGTTATTTCTATGGCTAAACTTGTACAATATTTTTAAGCAACTATTTATTTATTCTAAATTTTGTTGAGACGGGGATCGCAGATCTTTTGTATGGTTTCTTAGTCCGTCACTTGTCAGTAAGTCCTCAAATTGAATTTTAGGTTAAGCTCTAAAGATACCTTCCTTGTACAAATACTCTGATGATTGCACTTCTCAATGATTACACTTTTCAATTAAGTTTGATTTATGCATTTTACAATTCAGTACCTCTTAGATACCGAATAATGAATGAGATCATTCAGCAATAGGGATGCGAGGTGAGTACATCATCTTATTGTAAGAGTCTCGCACTAGTCACGATATGGGAGAAGGGATTGCATGCAGTCCTTAGATGGGAAGTACATTGTGGTAATTGGAGGGTATGATGGTGTCAGGCGGTCCTTAGATGGGAAGTACATTGTGGTAATTGGAGGGTATGATGGTGTCAGGCGGCCCTTAGATGGAAGTACATTGTGGTAATTGGAGGGTATGATGGTGTCAGACGGTTCTCAGATGGGAAGTAAATTGTGGTAATTGGAGGGTATGATGGTGTCAGACGGTTCTCAGATGGGAAGTAAATTGTGGTAATTGGAGGGTATGATGGTGTCAGGCGGCCCTTAGATGGAAGTACATTGTGGTAATTGGAGGGTATGATGGTGTCAGACGGTTCTCAGATGGGAAGTACATTGTGGTAATTGGAGGGTATGATGGTGTCAGGCGGCCCTTAGATGGAAGTACATTGTGGTAATTGGAGGGTATGATGGTGTCAGACGGTCCTCAGATGGGAAGTACTTATAAAGAACATCCTGACCATGCTGTACAATTAACTGAACGAGATGATAATTTACAGTTTGTACGGACCAAGGCATTTATGCCGAGTTCCGTACAAACTGTAAATTATCATCAAGTTCTGTGAATTGTACAAGCATGGTTGGACGTTATATATTTACTATATACCCGAAATTAAAAAAAAAATCAATTTAAAAAAGAAATCAATTTAAATTTTTGTAATAAATGTGTATGGCCAGGTGGTCCGTATTTTAGTGTACGGACCGGTGGTCCGTACAGTATTTTAACGTCATATGCCGAAACAGTGCGTATTTACAGTATATACGGCATGGGTATATAGTAAATTGTGGTAATTGGAGGGTATGCTCGGGCAGTATACATGTCAGACCACTGCTGTGCAGCCGCCATGTTAGAGGAATCAGGGCAGTGGAGCAGGTCACATGTTCAACGGCGGTGGCTGAACGATGATGGAACTATCAAACCTAATGAATTAGCTTTTGTCTGGTTCTTGTTCATGTAATTTCACATCTTGATATGCTCGTTACGTCCTTTTGAGACTCACTAATTGATTGAACTTTCTGGTTCTGGTGAAAGAAAGGTATACTAACTCAACTTTGGTCTCCTTGTAGCAGTGAGACCCTGTGCCTGTTTTATAGTGCTGCTTCACTGAAGGGCTGTGCCGCAGACCATCGACACAACACTCCGCAGGTCACATTATACTGACAACGGCAAACCAGTTGCTGCTCCATAACAATCAGGTCAGCGAGCTAACGAGTATGAAGTCTATTTGCCAACCTCCAGTACTGTACTCTTTGGCCATTTTCCTTTATTCATTCCCAAAACCTTTTGAAAGTCTCTGGTTCCCGAATAAGAAATTCTTTTGCACCAATGTATTTAAATACACTGGACACAGATGTTGTAATTTACAAATGCTAATCCCTGCTCTTCATTGTTGCTTGACAGCAGACAGTAGTGGTTCAATAGTACCAGGCACCATACAGTACGTGGGTTGTTCTTCACCGTTTCTCAGGTGCCTGCTAATTCACCTGCATGGTCGCCAGACGTAATTAACCCTCATTTAGTTCATGATTTTCTCGTAGAGGTGCTATCATCATGACTATTTATGAGTAGCCTTAGCAATAAGGGTTGTTGATGCGTTTGGCAATGTCAGAATAGAGGTTCAACAGTTGAATTGATTACTATAATCACCATTTACGCGTTTCTGACAAATTTATCATGCTATTTGTACACTTTTCAACATTAGAAATTAAATAACTGAAGTGAAACCATCACAAACTAGGAGTGACACGACTATGTCTGCACAACTCAACTCGTCCAATCCAAAAGCAGAAACAAAAGTGGCTAATTACGCATTCATAACTGGATTTTGGTGAGTTTATTTTCTACTACTCTAAAGTCATGGAGACGAGGTAGCTTAAATACTAAACCAAACTCAAGCTAGACAGATTCATTTTTATGACAACACTGCTAGGTGTGCTACTTACTATGGCAGTTTTATGCTCTGCACAAAGGGACAACTTATTCATTTTCATATCAGTCATTTCAATTCTTCTTTTAAAAACTACAACTTACAGAATTGATGAGAAATAAATTTATAGAAAAATGCTGTAACAAAATTTGTCAGTTCTGAAAATATAGGTGATATTTCTCTTTTCTTGCCTTTGAATATATTTATTGACAATACATTTCAGCTGAATAATGAGGAAAATGATTAAGAAAAATGTACATATACTTAATCTCCGAAAAACATTACAAACAGATCGTGCAGTTCTACGTGATTGTAACGGGTAACTCGCCCGGTGATAGGGTGACTGTATTTACCTGCAGCCTCGTCTTGGGTTCTGGGGCGCTCTTACTTCTCCACGCACTGTCACAGTGTCTCGGTGACCAGACCTGTCAGAAGTAGGTCAGCGGGCATGCACCATGGGAATTAGGTCACAGAACATGCGCAGTGGGTATTGAGTTGTAGAGCATGTGTAGTGAGAGTACAACATGTATAACATGGCAAACCAGTTTTCCTCCATTCAATACAGTAACTTTAATTCAACAAATGGAAACACAGTTTTGAATCACTTATTTTCCACTCTATCAAGTCATGCTTGTTTAACTGTTTCCGGTAGTTGATGTTCATTTTGCGCCGCACTCACATGGAGATGGGGCGTGAAGTGTACAGAGTGTTTTATCATCATCTGTAGCACTTGTCACATGTCCGGTGTTAAATCTACTGTGCACAACATTAACAACAGTTTTATGGCTGTTGACGTCCCTCACCGGAAGTAGTACCTCAGCCAATTGGAAACGCCCCCAAAACTTTCTTGAGTATAACAATATTACCCTTATAAAGCTTCATTATAATCAGACAAGGACATTCACACAAGTCTATGAATTAAAATAAAAATTTAATTGAAACGAAAGTTAAATCTGAAATTTGTAGACACATGGTAAAGAAGTTTGCCATATCAGGAAATCTCATCACCTCGTATCAAAGTGAGCTCGATTAGTAAGAAGATTTAGTTTGTAGTACTGTAAGGATGGCCCTCACAGAACTCTACTTATAGGTACAGCTGACAGAGACAAGTCGTCTCTCATTCCCCTTTAGTTTGTATCTACTGTAAGGATGGCCCTAACAGAACTCTACTTATAGGTACAGCTTACAGAGACAAGGCGTCTCTCATTCCCCTTTAGTTTGTAGTACTGGAAGGACGGCCCTCACAGAACTCTACTTATAGGTACAGCTGACAGACACAAGATGTCTCTCATTCCCCTTTAGTTTGTAGTACTGTAAGGATGGCCCTCACAGAACTCTACTTATAGGTACAGCTGACAGAGACAAGGCGTCTCTCATTCCCCTTTAGTTTGTATCTACTGTAAGGATGGCCCTCACAGAACTCTACTTACAGGTACAGCTGACAGAGACAAGGCGTCTCTCATTCCCCTTTAGTTTGTAGTACTGTAAGGACGGCCCTCACAGAACTCTACTTATAGGTACAGCTGACAGAGACAAGGCGTCTCTCATTCCCATTTAGTTTGTAGTACTGTAGGGATGGCCCTCACAGAACTCTACTTATAGGTACAGCTGACAGAGACAAGGCGTCTCTCATTCCCCTTTAGTTTGTAGTACTGTAAGGATGGCCTTCACAGAACTCTACTTATAGGTACAGCTGACAGAGACAAGGTGTCTCTCATTCCCCTTTAGTTTGTAGTACTGTAAGGACGGCCCTCACAGAACTCTACTTATAGGTACAGCTGACAGAGACAAGGCGTCTCTCATTCCCCTTTAGTTTGTAGTACTGTAAGGATGGCCCTCACAGAACTCTACTTATAGGTACAGCTGACAGACTCAAGGCGTCTCTCATTCCCCTTTAGTTTGTAGTACTGTAAGGACGGCCCTCACAGAACTCTACTTATAGGTACAGCTGACAGAGACAAGGTGTCTCTCATTCCCCTTTAGTTTGTAGTACTGTAAGGATGGCCCTCACAGAACTCTACTTATAGGTACAGCTGACAGAGACAAGGTGTCTCTCATTCCCCTTTAGTTTGTAGTACTGTAAGGATGGCCCTCACAGAACTCTACTTATAGGTACAGCTGACAGAGACAAGTCGTCTCTCATTCCCCTTTAGTTTGTAGTACTGTAAGGATGGCCCTCACAGAACTCTACTTATAGGTACAGCTGACAGAGTCAAGGTGTCTCTCATTCCCCTTTAGTTTGTATCTACTGTAAGGATGGCCCTCACAGAACTTTACTTATAGGTACAGCTGACAGAGACAAGGCGTCTCGTTTATTCCCCTTTAGTTTGTAGTACTGTAAGGATGGCCCTCACAGAACTCTACTTATAGGTACAGCTGACAGAGTCAAGGCGTCTCTCATTCCCCTTTAGTTTGTATTTACTGTAAGGATGGCCCTCACAGAACTCTACTTATAGGTACAGCTGACAGAGTCAAGGCGTCTCTCATTCCCCTTTAGTTTGTAGTACTGTAAGGATGGCCCTCACAGAACTCTGCTTATAGGTACAGCTGACAGAGACAAGGCGTCTCTCATTCCCCTTTAGTTTGTATTTACTGTAAGGATGGCCCTCACAGAACTCTACTTATAGGTACAGCTGACAGAGTCAAGGAGTCCTCATTCCCCTTTAGTTTGTATTTACTGTAAGGATGGCCCTCACAGAACTCTACTTACAGGTACAGCTGACAGAGACAAGGCGTCTCTCATTCCCCTTTAGTTTGTAGTACTGTAAGGATGGCCCTCACAGAACTCTACTTACGGGTACAGCTGACAGACTCAAGATGTGCTCTCATTCCACATCAACATTCTCTCACACACATCTCAGTGAGTGTTATGATGTTCCTCACCTTCTTGTTGACAGTGAGTTTTATGATGTTCCTCACCTTCTTGTTGGCTCGTCGTGACCGCGCGGTGTGACCAGTTCGTGATGTCGTGTATCCTTCCTTCTTCAGCTCCTCAGGTCCTATGACTCCCTCCACGAACAACCGCCGCATCCTCTGCCGCTCCAAATCGGCCCTCTCCTCCTCCTTCTTGTCCATCTCTGCCTGTAGTATAGAGTTACTTTACTATTTACACATCTATCACACTGTATTCTCATTGTACATATTCCTATCTGCCCAAAACACAGTTACATTAATAATTACACATCTATCACACTGTATTCTCATTGTACATATTCCTATCTGCCTAAAACACAGTTACATTACTAATTACACATCTATCACACTGTATTCTCATTGTACATATTCCTATCTGCCTAAAACACAGTTACATTAATAATTACACATCTATCACACCGTATTCTCATTGTACATATTCCTATCTGCCTAAAACACAGTTACTTTACTAATTACACATCTATCACACCGTATTCTCATTGTACATATTCCTATCTGCCTAAAACACAGTTACTTTACTATTTACACATCTATCACACTGTATTCTCATTGTACATATTCCTATCTGCCTAAAACACAGTTACATTAATAATTACACATCTATCACACCGTATTCTCATTGTACATATTCCTATCTGCCTAAAACACAGTTACTTTACTAATTACACATCTATCACACCGTATTCTCATTGTACATATTCCTATCTGCCTAAAACACAGTTACTTTACTAATTACACATCTATCACACCGTATTCTCATTTTACATATTCCTGTCTGCCTAAAACACAGTTACTTTACTAATTACACATCTATCACACCGTATTCTCATTGTACATATTCCCGTCTGCCTAAAACACAGTTACATTACTAATTACACATCTATCACACCGTATTCTCATTGTACATATTCCTATCTGCCTAAAACACAGTTACTTTACTAATTACACATCTATCACACCGTATTCTCATTGTACATATTCCTATCTGCCTGAAACACAGTTACATTACTAATTACACATCTATCACACTGTATTCTCATTGTACATATTCCTATCTGCCTGAAACACAGTTACTTTACTAATTACACATCTATCACACCGTATTCTCATTGTACATATTCCTATCTGCTTAAAACACAGTTACTTTACTATTTACACATCTATCACACTGTATTCAAATTTTACATATTACTATCTGCCTAAAACACAGTTACTTTACTAATTACACATCTATCACACTGTATTCTCATTGTACATATTCCTATCTGCCTAAAACACAGTTACTTTACTAATTACACATCTATCACACCGTATTCTCATTGTACATATTCCTATCTGCCTAAAATACAGTTACTTTACTAATTACACATCTATCACACTGTATTCTCATTGTGCATATTCCTATCTGCCTAAAACACAGTTACTTTACTAATTACACATCTATCACACTGTATTCTCATTGTACATATTCCTATCTGCCTAAAACACAGTTACTTTACTATTTACACATCTATCACACCGTATTCTCATTGTACATATTCCTATCTGCCTAAAACACAGTTACTTTACTAATTACACATCTATCACACCGTATTCTCATTGTACATATTCCTATCTGCCTAAAACACAGTTACTTTACTAATTACACATCTATCACACTGTATTCTCATTGTACATATTCCTATCTGCCTAAAACACAGTTACTTTACTAATTACACATCTATCACACCGTATTCTCATTGTACATATTCCTATCTGCCTAAAACACAGTTACTTTACTAATTACACATCTATCACACTGTATTCTCATTGTACATATTCCTATCTGCCTAAAACACAGTTACTTTACTAATTACACATCTATCACACCGTATTCTCATTGTACATATTCCTATCTGCCTAAAATACAGTTACTTTACTAATTACACATCTATCACACTGTATTCTCATTGTGCATATTCCTATCTGCCTAAAACACAGTTACTTTACTAATTACACATCTATCACACTGTATTCTCATTGTACATATTCCTATCTGCCTAAAACACAGTTACTTTACTATTTACACATCTATCACACCGTATTCTCATTGTACATATTCCTATCTGCCTAAAACACAGTTACTTTACTAATTACACATCTATCACACCGTATTCTCATTGTACATATTCCTATCTGCCTAAAACACAGTTACTTTACTAATTACACATCTATCACACTGTATTCTCATTGTACATATTCCTATCTGCCTAAAACACAGTTACTTTACTAATTACACATCTATCACACCGTATTCTCATTGTACATATTCCTATCTGCCTAAAACACAGTTACTTTACTAATTACACATCTATCACACTGTATTCTCATTGTACATATTCCTATCTGCCTAAAACACAGTTACTTTACTAATTACACATCTATCACACTGTATTCTCATTGTACATATTCCTATCTGCCTAAAACACAGTTACATTAATAATTACACATCTATCACACCGTATTCTCAGTGTACATATTCCTATCTGCCTAAATCACTGTTACATTACTAATTACACATCTATCACACCGTATTCTCATTGTACATATTACTATCTACCTAAAACACAGTTACTTTACTAATTACACATCTATCACACCGTATTCTCATTGTACATATTCCTATCTGCCTAAAACACAGTTACATTAATAATTACACATCTATCACACCGTATTCACATAGTATATATTCCTAATACTGACTCTCTGTATAATATCTTTACAACAGAATAATCTTGATGTACAAACACCTAACATACCTGTACTGACTCTCTACAGATGTGTCTTTAAAACAGAATACTCTATGTGTATAAACACATAACATACCTGTACTGACTCTCTATAGATATGTCTTTACAACAGAATAATCTCCATGTACAAACACCTAACATACCTGTACTGACTCTCTACAGATGTGTCTTTACAACAGAATAATCTCCATGTACAAACACCTAACATACCTGTACTGACTCTCTACAGATGTGTCTTTAAAACAGAATACTCTCTGTGTATAAACACCTAACATACCTGTACTGACTCTCTATAGATATGTCTTTACAACAGAATAATCTCCATGTACAAACACGTAACATACCTGTACTGACTCTCTATAGATATGTCTTTACAACAGAATAATCTCTGTGTATAAACACCTAACATACCTGATACTGACTCTCTATAGATATGTCTTTACAACAGAATAATCTTGATGTACAAACACGTAACATACCTGTACTGACTCTCTATAGATATGTCTTTAAAACAGAATAATCTCCATGTACAAACACCTAACATACCTGATACTGACTCTCTATAGATATGTCTTTACAACAGAATACTCTCTGTCTATAAACACCTAACATACCTGTACTGACTCTCTATAGATATGTCTTTAAAACAGAATAATCTCCATGTACAAACACCTAACATACCTGATACTGACTCTCTATAGATATGTCTTTAAAACAGAATACTCTCTGTCTATAAACACCTAACATACCTGTATTGACTCTCTATAGATATGTCTTTAAAACAGAATAATCTCCATGTATAAACACGTAACATACCTGATACTGACTCTCTATAGATATGTCTTTAAAACAGAATAATCTCCATGTACAAACAGGTAACATACCTGTACTGGCTCTCTACAGATGTGTCTTTAAAACAGAATACTCTCTGTCTATAAACACGTAACATACCTGTACTGACTCTCTACAGATATGTCTTTAAAACAGAATACTCTCTGTGTATAAACATGTAACATACCTGATACTGACTCTCTATATATATGTCTTTACAACAGAATACTCTCTGTGTATAAACATGTAACATACCTGATACTGACTCTCTATAGATATGTCTTTAAAACAGAATACTCTCTGTCTATAAACACGTAACATACCTGTACTGACTCTCTATAGATATGTCTTTAAAACAGAATACTCTCTATCTATAAACACGTAACATACCTGATACTGACTCTCTGTATAATATGTCTTTAAAACAGAATAATCTCCATGTACAAACACGTAACATACCTGATACTGACTCTCTACAGATATGTCTTTAAAACAGAATACTCTCTGTGTATAAACATGTAACATACCTGATACTGACTCTCTACAGATGTGTCTTTAAAACAGAATACTCTCTATGTACAAAGAAGGCAGTGTAACATACCTGATACTGACTCTCGAGCTGGGCCTCCAGTCGAGACATGTACTGGCGATCTGCCATGAACCAGATGTCATTACTGCTCATCCCAGCTTTGTGCTTTGACGTCCTCCGCAAGGAAGATGGCGGGACACTGCTGCAACAAAAATGCACATACATCTTTATATTACATGGTGTACACAGATATCTGTACAACAAAGTATACAAGTACGCCTTTATACTGCATGGTAACTGTACAACAATGTATACAAGTACGCCTTTATACTGCATGGTAACTGTATAACAACAATGTATACAAGTACGTCTTTATACTGCATGGTAACTGTACAACAATGTATACACATACACCTTTATACTGCATGGTAACTGTATAACAACAATGTATACAAGTACGTCTTTATACTGCATGGTAACTGTACAACAATGTATACAAGTACGCCTTTATACTGCATGGTAACTGTACAACAATGTATACACATACGCCTTTATACTGCATGGTAACTGTATAACAACAATGTATACAATTATGTCTTTATACTGCATAGTAACTGTATAACAATAACGTATACAATTACGCCTTTATACTGCATGGTAACTGTATAACAACAATGTATACAAGTATGTCTTTATACTGCATGGTAACTATATAACAACGTATACACATACGCCTTTATACTGCATGGTAACTGTATAACAACAATGTATACAAGTACGTCTTTATACTGCATGGTAACTGTACAACAATGTATACAAGTACGCCTTTATACTGCATGGTAACTGTACAACAATGTATACACATACGCCTTTATACTGCATGGTAACTGTATAACAACAATGTATACAATTATGTCTTTATACTGCATGGTAACTGTATAACAACAATGTATACATGTACGTCTTTATACTGCATGGTAACTGTATAACAACAATGTATACATGTACGTCTTTATACTGCATGGTAACTGTATAACAATGTATACAAGTACGCCTTTATACTGCATGGTAACTGTATAACAACAATGTATACAATTATGTCTTTATACTGCATGGTAACTGTATAACAACAATGTATACATGTACGTCTTTATACTGCATGGTAACTATATAACAACGTATACACGTACGCCTTTATACTGCATGGTAACTGTATAACAATGTATACAAGTACGCCTTTATACTGCATGGTAACTGTATAACAACAATGTATACAAGTACGTCTTTATACTGCATGGTAACTATATAACAACGTATACACATACGCCTTTATACTGCATGGTAACTGTATAACAACAATGTATACAAGTACGTCTTTATACTGCATGGTAACTATATAACAATGTATACACGTACGCCTTTATACTGCATGGTAACTGTACAGCAATCTATACACACACATATATACACAATGTACACACACACACATCTTAATACTGCATAGTAACGGGTGAAGGTGTACACAGATATATCTGTTCAGGCAACCAACATGAATCTGATACTGCAGTAAGCAGTAGCGTGTGAAATGTTCAAAGCACTGCACTGACACATGGTACACAGAGGACCAACGACAAAACACCATCTGAGACCATCCACGGGTGACAAGAGAAAACATCCTTAATGTAGCCCAGCTCTATAGACCTGTTAAATGCGGCAGAAACAAGCCATACGCTGAACGTCGAGGGATCAAAAGTCGGTCGGTGGTGCCATGTTACACAGTAGGAGGTTGAGAAGTCGGTAACTGGGTCTGTGTACATCATGATCGGTCGGCCTCTGTCAGATTCCTGAATCTGTGATTAGAATCGGTGTAAACTCTCCCTAACTCCATGTTCCTCATCAGTAAGAGGTGTCAATAGGTCGGTGAGGTGCGAATTATTATTATACACCGTCTTATGTACTTGTGAAGTACACTATACCGGCACCGTGTGCCCAAACATTCACTATGAACATGATCTATACTACACCCCTAGCAGCGGGCAGTATGTCATAGAAGTTCGGCCATAGTTATCATAATAATACACCAGAGACCTTACCTTGGTAGATGTGGGACAGGGCATGAGGGAGCTGCATCCACTTGTAAAGCCGACCTCTCTCTGCCCCCCACCACCCTACCCCCCTCAGTAGAATACCGCCATACTAACTGTATGTGTTTGAACCAGACCTTACCTTGGTAGATGTGGGACAGGGCATGAGGGAGATGCATCCACTTGTAAAGCCGACCTCTCTCTGCCCCCCACCACCCTACACCCCTCAGTAGAATACCGCCATACTAACTGTATGTGTTTGAACCAGACCTTACCTTGGTAGATGTGGGACAGGGCGTGAGGGAGATGTATCCACTTATAAAGCCGACCTCTCTCTGCCCCCCACCACCCTACACCCCTCAGTAGAATACCGCCATACTAACTGTATGTGTTTGAACCAGACCTTACCTTGGTAGATGTGGGACAGGGCATGAGGGAGATGCATCCACTTGTAAAGCCGAACTCTCTCTGCCCCCCACCACCCTACCCCCCTCAGTAGAATACCGCCATACTAACTGTATGTGTTTGAACCAGACCTTACCTTGGTAGATGTGGGACAGGGCATGAGGGAGATGCAGCCACTTGTAAAGCCGACCTCTCTCTGCCCCCCACCACCCTACACCCCTCAGTAGAATACCGCCATACTAACTGTATGTGTTTGAACCAGACCTTACCTTGGTAGATGTGGGACAGGGCGTGAGGGAGATGTATCCACTTATAAAGCCGACCTCTCTCTGCCCCCCACCACCCTACACCCCTCAGTAGAATACCGCCATACTAACTGTATGTGTTTGAACCAGACCTTACCTTGGTAGATGTGGGACAGGGCATGAGGGAGATGTATCCACTTATAAAGCCGACCTCTCTCTGCCCCCCACCACCCTACACCCCTCTGGAAGGCCCCCTCCCCTTCGTGGAGGTACCACTTCATGGAGGGAATCCCCATGGTGACGTCATGACCCCCGAGGCTGAACCCAGTGGTGCCACTATTATAGGCCTATTATAGGCCAATAGGCCGCCATCGCACGTACAACACAAAGAGGGACATCCTTCTGTCAGAGATTGCTGAATACGGGACTGTGTACTCGTGGTATGACAGACTGATGTTGTGGGGGATTTGATGTGAATTGCCGATGATGGTGATATTTACATGTGGTACGGCAGACTGATGTTGTGTAGTTCTCTGAACATGAACTCTGAATACTTGATTCACCTCCACTAAGTCTGAGTCGGCGCCTGGCTGCTGGTGTATGGGCAAATCGATTTCCCTTCAATCGATTGTAATTAACTATGGAGGACCAGGAGAGTGAGTCTACAGCTGGGGGAGTGGCGGTCTATAGGGTGCTGTAAGCCTGCCAGCACCCCGCCATTAGTCTGGTACTCAAATCACATCACATAATTATCATGCAAACCTGCGGTATCAGAGAAAACTCCTGTGTGAGATAAATAAACACATTTATAAAATAACAACAACACGTTGTGTAGCAGAGTATCAGTATGCTGTATCAGAGAAAACTCCTGTGTGAGATTAAATAAACACATTTATAAAATAACAACAACACGTTGTGTAGCAGAGTATCAGTATGCTGTATCAGAGAAAACTCCTGTGTGAGATAAATAAACACATTTATAAAATAACAACAACACGTTGTGTAGCAGAGTATCAGTATGCTGTATCAGAGAAAACTCCTGTGTGAGATAAATAAACACATTTATAAAATAACAACAACACGTTGTGTAGCAGAGTATCAGTATGCTGTATCAGAGAAAACTCCTGTGTAAGATTAAATAAACACATTTATAAAATAACAACAACACTTTGTGTAGCAATGTATCAGTATGCTGTATCAGAGAAAACTCCTGTGTGAGATAAATAAACACATTTATAACAATAGCACACTTTGTGTAGCAGAGAAGCCTCAATTACTTCCCTTATTGGACTTAGTGTGTGGCTGACAGAGCTGTACTTACACACGTCACTCTGTGGCTGACAGAGCTGTACTTACACATGTCAGTGTGTGGCTGACAGAGCTGTACTTACATGCGTCAGTGTGTGGCTGACAGAGCTGTACTTACACACGTCACTGTGTGGCTGACAGAGCTGTACTTACACATGTCACTGTGTGGCTGACAGAGCTGTACTTACACGCGTCACTGTGTGGCTGACAGAGCTGTACTTACACATGTCACTGTCTGTGTGGCTGACAGAGCTGTACTTACACACGTCACTGTGTGGCTGACAGAGCTGTACTTACACATGTCACTGTCTGTGTGGCTGACAGAGCTGTACTTACACACGTCACTGTGTGGCTGACAGAGCTGTACTTACACGCGTCACTGTCTGTGTGGCTGACAGAGCTGTACTTACACACGTCACTCTGTGGCTGACAGAGCTGTACTTACACACGTCACTGTCTGTGTGGCTGACAGAGCTGTATTTACACATGTCACTGTGTGGCTGACAGAGCTGTACTTACACATGTCACTGTGTGTGTTGCTGACAGAGCTGTACTTACACATGTCACTGTGTGGCTGACAGAGCTGTACTTACACACGTCATTGTGTGGCTGACAGAACTGTACTTACACACGTCACTGTATGTGTGCTGTACTTACACACGTCACTGTCTGTGTGGCTGACAGAGCTGTACTTACACATGTCACTGTCTGTGTGGCTGACAGAGCTGTACTTACACACGTCACTGTGTGGCTGACAGAGCTGTACTTACACGCGTCACTGTCTGTGTGGCTGACAGAGCTGTACTTACACGCGTCACTGTCTGTGTGGCTGACAGAGCTGTACTTACACACGTCACTGTGTGTGTGGCTGACAGAACTGTACTTACACACGTCACTCTGTGGCTGACAGAGCTGTACTTACACACGTCACTGTCTGTGTGGCTGACAGAGCTGTACTTACACACGTCACTGTGTGTGTGGCTGACAGAACTGTACTTACACACGTCACTGTGTGGCTGACAGAGCTGTACTTACACATGTCACTGTGTGTGTGGCTGACAGAACTGTACTAGCCATCTGGGAGCTCCACCAACCAACACTTGTCCTCTGGGTATTTTGTCGGTATATTTAACATCAACAGGTGTAAACTGGCCACAGCTCAAATACTCCATGCCGTGTTTGTCGGCCAGCGTCTTGTTGCTGACAACAGGAACTAAAAAGATGAAGTTCAGACTCTCACCGACCTGATTGCTCAACTGACCTCTCACCTTTAAGACAGACGTAACATTGATTATTAACCTGTGAGAAGTCTCAGTCTCCATTTAGATTATACACTGAATCCAGGCTGATCGCTGAACTGACCTCTCACCTTTAAGACAGACGTAACATTGATTATTAACCTGTGAGAAGTTTCAGTCTCCATTTAGATTATACACTGAATCCAGGCTGAACTGACCTCTCACCTTTAAGACAGATGTAACATTGATTATTAACCTGTGAGAAGTCTCAGTCTCCATTTAGATTATGCACTGAATCCAGGCTGATCGCTGAACTGACCTCTCACCTTTAAGACAGACGTAACATTGATTATTAACCTGTGAGAAGTCTCAGTCTCCATTTAGATTATACACTGAATCCAGGCTCAACTGACCTCTCACCTTTAAGACAGACGTAACATTGATTATTAACCTGTGAGAAGTCTCAGTCTCCATTTAGATTATACACTGAATCCAGGCTGAACTGACTTCTCACCTTTAAGACAGACGTAACATTGATTATTAACCTGTGAGAAGTCTCAGTCTCCATTTAGATTATACACTGAATCCAGGCTGAACTGACCTCTCACCTTTAAGACAGATGTAACATTGATTATTAACCTGTGAGAAGTCTCAGTCTCCATTTAGATTATACACTGAATCCAGGCTGAACTGACCTCTCACCTTTAAGACAGATGTAACATTGATTATTAACCTGTGAGAAGTCTGGTCTCCGTTTAGATTTTACCCACATCCAACATTCCTCACAAACAACGTTAACATGGATTAACCTGATACCGCGATAATTCTCGACATCCAACACTCCTCACAAACAACGTAAACATGGATTGACCTGATACCGCAATATCTCTCCACATCCAACACTCCTCACAAACAACGTAAACATGGATTGACCTGATACAGCGATATCTCTCCACATCCAACAATCTTCACAAACAACGTTAACATGGATTGACCTGATACCGCGATATCTCTCGACATCCAACACTCCTTACAAACAATGTAAACATGGATTGACCTGATACAGCGGTATCTCTCCACATCCAACACTCGTCACAAACAACGTAAACATGGATTGATCTGATACCGCGATATCTCTCGACATCCAACACTCCTCACAAACAACGTAAACATGGATTGACCTGATACCGCGGTATCTCTCCACATCCAACACTCCTCACAAACAACATAAACATGGATTGACTCAGGGTTAAATGAGGCAGATAGACAATGTTCCCTAAGGGCTTCCTTTTACCACCGAGTAAGTGTTCTTCACTGTTGGATGTGAATAAGTTTTTTTACACTCATGGGGATGCAAAGGTAAGTCAGAGATAATAGGCCACTGTCACAATGTTAATCTTTCTCGCATGCGAGGTGCTAGAGTTATCTCTGTGCATTCCCTGTCAACCTGAAATGTTAACTAGGTCAATGGACACAGAGAAAGACCACCACTTACAAGGACCTAATTAGCTACTGAATTACCGAGTAACTGACTGAAGGGAGTGTTTAACGATTTGATATTATCTGAACGCTATACGCGGCCTCCCACCTTGTTAGTTCCGGGTGTTATTAGTTATTAGTTACAGAGTAACTGACTGAAGGGAGTGTTTAATGATTTGATATTATCTAAATGCTATACGCGGCCTCCCACCTTGTTAGTTCCGGGTGTTATTAGTTATTAGTTACCGAGTAACTGACTGAAGGGAGTATTTAATGATTTGATATTATCTAAGCGCTATATGCGGCCTCCCACCTTGTTGGTTCCGGGTGTTCCCGCTGGGCGGCGTGCGATGGCAGACGCCGGTACTTGCACAGCGTTCCCTCTAGTGTGACGTCACGCAGCAGACGCTGCAGAATGACCTTCTTCTGGTCGCGAGTCAAGGCCGAGTCGGTGCTGCCACCTGGCGGCAGGTGCCCGCCTAACGTGGCGCTGCTCAACAGGGCGCCACTTGACATGCGCACAGTCCTCACTTCTGTTTCCGGGTCACTGTCCCCGTTCTCGAACTGACCAAGCTCAGTTAGGCCTACTTCGGATCGAACAGGGTCGTATAGGCTCATCTTAGATAAATCCACCTCAGTTAGGCTTACTTTAGATTCGCATAGTTCAGTTAGGCTTACTTCAGATCGAGGGAGGTCATTTAGGCTCACTTGAGATTGACCTGTCCGGGTTAGGCTTACTTTGGATTTACCTGGCTGAGTTAGGCTCACTTTCGATTGGCCTCGCTTAGTTAGGCTTACCTGAGATCGACCTTGCTCAGTTAGGCTCACCTTAGATTGACCTTGCTCAGTTAGGCTCTCTTTAGATTGACCTCGCTCAGTTAGGCTGACTTTAGATTGACCTCGCTCAGTTAGGCTTACCTGAGATCGACCTTGCTCAGTTAGGCTGACTTTAGATTGACCTAGCTCAGTTAGGCTGACTTTAGATTGGCCTACCTCAGTTAGGCTCACTTTAGATTGACCTAGCTCAGTTAGGCTCACTTTAGATTGACCTCGCTCAGTTAGGCTGACTTTAGATTGACCTAGCTCAGTTAGGCTGACTTTAGATTGACCTAGCTCAGTTAGGCTGACTTTAGATTGGCCTCGCTCAGTTAGGCTCACTTTAGATTGACCTAGCTCAGTTAGGCTGACTTTAGATTGGCCTCGCTCAGTTAGGCTCACTTTAGATTGACCTAGCTCAGTTAGGCTGACTTTAGATTGGCCTCGCTCAGTTAGGCTGACTTTAGATTGGCCTACCTCAGTTAGGCTGACTTTAGATTGACCTAGCTCAGTTAGGCTCACTTTAGATTGACCTCGCTCAGTTAGACTCACTTGAGACAGGCTAGGCTCAGTTAGGCTTGTTGTTAGGCTCGGTTCAGACTGACTCAGTTCAGGTAGGCTCGTTTCAGATTCACTACTCACAGAGAGGTCCTGATCACTTTGTCTGGTGTATAAAACATCAAACTGACTTCTGTAAGGTTCCTCTCCTTCTACCTCACTCCCGCCTCCTTTACGTCCGCTTGCCGCACTAGCCTCGTGTAGGCCTGTCTGATTGAGGCTCGGCAGGCCAGTGTGTGATAAGTTATATCCTTCTCGGCAATCATATGCTTTATGACGTACCCTTTGGGAAGTGTAGCTCCTATTTGGTTCATTCATTCTGGCCTTACTTAGGCCTGCGTCGTTTTCACGCCCATCAAACTGCTCAACGTCATATCCGCTAGCCTCGCTCCGACCTAGACGCCCTCCTTTGAGTTCATTTCCGGTTCGTTCATACTGCCTGACGTCATACCTCATGACGTCGTCTTTCATGACGTCATATTTCCTGACGTTGTGTTTCCTGATATTGCTGTCGGCCTCACTTAGGCCTGCCATAGGCCGATGCGTGGCCCTGACATAGGCCGACTTCACCCTCGGTACAGGCACACTGTCCACTGACATGGTGACTTCTGGCCGCGGTTCTTTTCAGGGGAAATGTCAGGAGAAAGTCTGTATCAGTACAATACCTTGTGACACACTGTGGCGGTATTCTACTTGACGTTGTATCTGTACGGAGCTTGTAGTTTATATCTGTACGGAGCCTGTAGTTTATATCTGTATGGAGCCTGTAGTTTATATCTGTACGGAGCCTGTAGTTTATATCTGTACGGAGCCTGTAGTTTATATCTGTACGGAGCCTGTAGTTTATATCTGTACGGAGCCTGTAGTTTATATCTGTACGGAGCCTGTAGTTTATATCTGTACGGAGCCTGTAGTTTATATCTGTACAGAGCTTGTAGTTTATATCTGTACAGAGCCTGTAGTTTATATCTGTACGGAGCTTGTAGTTTATATCTGTACGGAGCCTGTAGTTTATATCTTTACGGAGCCTGTAGTTTATATCTGTACGGAGCCTGTTGTTTATATCTGTACGGAGCCTGTAGTTTATATCTGTACGGAGCCTGTAGTTTATATCCTTGTGACACACTGTGGCGGTATTCTACTTGGCGATGTACGGAGCTTGTAGTTTATATCTGTACTGAGCTTGTAGTTTATATCTGTATGGAGATTGTAGTTTATATCTGTACGGAGCCTGTAGTTTATATCTGTACGGAGCCTGTAGTTTATATCCTTGTGACACACTGTGGCGGTATTCTACTTGGCGATGTACGGAGCTTGTAGTTTATATCTGTACTGAGCTTGTAGTTTATATCTGTATGGAGATTGTAGTTTATATCTGTACGGAGCCTGTAGTTTCACTAGACAGAGTGAACCAGACCTTGGCATGGAGACTGAAATGCCACGAGAGTGAGATTTGTTTCTAGCCATACTAAAAACATAATGTAGAACTGTTGTTTTCCAATCGCAATAAATTTCGCTGATTGCCAGCAAAATACCTGTGTCACGCGAAATAATAGGAGCTGCAAGACGGACGGTCTGGAGACGGACTATGTTTCAGAGTGCCTTGATTCTACACTGGCCACCAGAGCAAAATGCTTGCTACTCTGACACAACGAAGTCGCTAGTAATGATAATAAAAACGGCCATTTATAAAGTCCTACGATGAACGGTCCGCTGGTTCCCGGGTTGACAGACCTCCTGGTGCAGGGTTTAGAGCCTCATAAACACTTCACGTAGCGGGCACTCGCCGGGTCCCAGCGCCCGCGAAATGTCGTCTGACATCCGCACACTCAAACAAAATGGCGGGAAAGTGTGAACAATTGTCAAATACTTAACAGGACGTGGTCCTCTGACTATACGTGTCACCATGTATCAAGATAAAACACAGAAATGATTTGTAAATGCCACAAAAAACAGCAATTTGTGGTCCTCTTTCTGTGGCTTTATATCTGGTAGACTCCTGAGTGTAAAGAACTCTCCTCAGATACACTGTGCTTTATATCATTTGGCACCAAAGTCCTTGTTTAAATCTTAGTTCAAGTCTGCGATTCTGAGGATATTTCCGATGTTGATGTAAGATTCAAGACCCACTTTTCATTTTACATCGCACTCCTTTGTGTAAAAACTCACACACTCCTAGTCAAAGCGTGTTATTAATCCAATGATGTTCAAACCGGATATTTCAGATATTTCTCCACAGTTCTTTGTTTAAAGGTCAATGTATTCCTAATGAGTGTGGATTCCAGTGAATGATTATTCCAATGCTCCCCCAAACCTGTTCTTCTGCCTGTCTCTGATACAAACTCTCGTGGTGAATGTGAGTGATTTCTGTAGCTACAGGAGAGAATGGTCCACCTGACGCCTCATCATCTACTAACGACTCACGACACAGTACAGTAACAGGGCTGGACTTGCACCCCCTCACTCTCCCCGCAGATATCACGACTAATTACCCATACCCGTGAGTGCAGTCTCCGCTGGGAGATCTACAGCTGACGGCTTATCCCCGGCAGGATGCTCGTTGGAGTTATTCAATCGGCCCGTTGCTATGGACATGTTTCTACCCGCCCGCCCGTTGCTAGGGATTTAGTTCGGGATGAACCCGCTGGTAATGGGCATTAAACGCATCCCGCTCAATCTGTGGGGTTGTATCGGGTATCCTGACCTGGTTACATACACCCTGTTACGTACAGGTATAAAGGTGGTATTCTATAGGGCACACCATGGTTAGACTCTAGTGTACCTAGTTACGTACACCCTGTTACGTACAGGTATAAAGGTGGTATTCTATAGGGCACACCATGGTTAGACTCTAGTGTACCTAGTTACGTACTCCCTGTTACGTACAGGTATAAAGGTGGTATTCTATAGGGCACACCATGGTTAGACTCTAGTATACCTAGTTACATACACCCTGTTATGTACAGGTATAAAGGTGGTATTCTATAGGGCATACCATGGTTAGACTCTAGTGTACCTAGTTACATGTACAAAGGTGGTATTCTATAGGGCATACCATGGTTAGACTCTAGTGTACCTAGTTACATGTACAAAGGTGGTATTCTATAGGGCATACCATGGTTAGACTCTAGTGTACCTAGTTACATACACCCTGTTACGTACAGGTATAAAGGTGGTATTCTATAGGGCACTCTGTGGTTAGACTCTAGTGTACCTAGTTACATGTATAAAGGTGGTATTCTATAGGGCACACCATGGTTAGACTCTAGTGTACCTAGTTACGTACACCCTGTTACGTACAGGTATAAAGGTGGTATTCTATAGGGCATACCATGGTTAGACTCTAGTATACCTAGTTACATACACCCTGTTATGTACAGGTATAAAGGTGGTATTCTATAGGGCATACCATGGTTAGACTCTAGTGTACCTAGTTACATGTACAAAGGTGGTATTCTATAGGGCACACCATGGTTAGACTCTAGTGTACCTGGTTACATACACCCTGTTACGTACAGGTATAAAGGTGGTATTCTATAGGGCACACCATGGTTAGACTCTAGTGTACCTAGT
Source organism: Alentia gelatinosa (assembly GCA_950022655.1). NCBI lineage: Eukaryota > Metazoa > Annelida > Polychaeta > Phyllodocida > Polynoidae > Alentia > Alentia gelatinosa. The sequence goes on along the minus strand of OX465579.1, from coordinate 180,764,222 downwards.
TACGTACACCCTGTTACGTACAGGTATAAAGGTGGTATTCTATAGGGCACACCATGGTTAGACTCTAGTGTACCTAGTTACATACACCCTGTTACGTACAGGTATAAAGGTGGTATTCTATAGGGCACACCATGGTTAGACTCTAGTGTACCTAGTTACGTACACCCTGTTACGTACAGGTATAAAGGTGGTATTCTATAGGGCACACCGTGGTTAGACTCTAGTGTACCTGGTTACATACACCCTGTTACGTACAGGTATAAAGGTGGTATTCTATAGGGCACACCATGGTTAGACTCTAGTGTACCTAGTTACATACACCCTGTTACGTACAGGTATAAAGGTGGTATTCTATAGGGCACACCATGGTTAGACTCTAGTGTACCTAGTTACGTACACCCTGTTACGTACAGGTATAAAGGTGGTATTCTATAGGGCACTCTGTGGTTAGACTCTAGTGTACCTAGTTACGTACACCCTGTTACGTACAGGGTATAAAGGTGGTATTCTATAGGGCACACCATGGTTAGACCCTAGTTTACCTAGTTACGTACACCCTGTTACGTACAGGTATAAAGGTGGTATTCTATAGGGCACACCATGGTTAGACTCTAGTGTACCTAGTTACGTACACCCTGTTACGTACAGGTATAAAGGTGGTATTCTATAGGGCACACCATGGTTAGACTCTAGTGTACCTAGTTACATGTACAAAGGTGGTATTCTATAGGGCATACCATGGTTAGACTCTAGTGTACCTAGTTACATGTACAAAGGTGGTATTCTATAGGGCATACCATGGTTAGACTCTAGTGTACCTAGTTACGTACACCCTGTTACGTACAGGTATAAAGGTGGTATTCTATAGGGCACTCTGTGGTTAGACTCTAGTGTACCTAGTTACATGTATAAAGGTGGTATTCTATAGGGCACACCATGGTTAGACTCTAGTGTACCTAGTTACGTACACCCTGTTACGTACAGGTATAAAGGTGGTATTCTATAGGGCACACCGTGGTTAGACTCTAGTGTACCTGGTTACATACACCCTGTTACGTACAGGTATAAAGGTGGTATTCTATAGGGCACACCATGGTTAGACTCTAGTGTACCTAGTTACATACACCCTGTTACGTACAGGTATAAAGGTGGTATTCTATAGGGCACACCATGGTTAGACTCTAGTGTACCTAGTTACGTACACCCTGTTACGTACAGGTATAAAGGTGGTATTCTATAGGGCACTCTGTGGTTAGACTCTAGTGTACCTAGTTACGTACACCCTGTTACGTACAGGGTATAAAGGTGGTATTCTATAGGGCACACCATGGTTAGACCCTAGTGTACCTAGTTACGTACACCCTGTTACGTACAGGTATAAAGGTGGTATTCTATAGGGCACACCATGGTTAGACTCTAGTGTACCTAGTTACGTACACCCTGTTACGTACAGGTATAAAGGTGGTATTCTATAGGGCACACCATGGTTAGACTCTAGTGTACCTAGTTACATACACCCTGTTACGTACAGGTATAAAGGTGGTATTCTATAGGGCATACCTAGGTTAGACTCTAGTGTACCTGGTTACATGTATAAAGGTGGTATTCTATCGTACACTCCATGGTTAGACTCTAGTGTACCTAGCTACATACACCCTTTTACATACAGGGTAAAAAGGTGGTATTCTATAGGGCACTCCGTGGTTAGACTCTAGTGTACCTAGTTACAGGTATATAGGTGGTATTCTATAGGGCACACCATGGTTAGACTCTAGTGTACCTAGTTACAGGTATAAAGGTGGTATTCTATAGGGCACTCCGTGGTTAAACTCTAATTCTGATCCTCACATGGCCCCGGGACGTTTACAACTCGGTGTAAACAGGGAGCTGTAAACATACAAATCCTGATCCTGACACAGCCCCAGGACGTTTACAACTCGGTGTAAACAGCGAGCTGTAAACATACAAATCCTGATCCTGACACAGCCCCAGGACGTTTACAACTCGGTGTAAACAGCGAGCTGTAAACATACAAATCCTGATCCTGACACAGCCCCAGGACGTTTACAACTCGGTGTAAACAGCGAGCTGTAAACGTACAAATCCTGATCCTGACACAGCCCCAGGACGTTTACAACTCGGTGTAAACAGCGAGCTGTAAACATACAAATCCTGATCCTGACACAGCCCCAGGACGTTTACAACTCGGTGTAAACAGCGAGCTGTAAACATACAAATCCTGATCCTCACATGGCCCCGGGACGTTTACAGCTCGGTGTAAACAGCAAGCTGTAAACGTACAAATCCTGATCCTCACATAGCCCCGGGACGCTTACAGCTCGGTGTAAACAGCGAGCTGTAAACGTACAAATCCTGATCCTCACATAGCCCCGGGACGTTTACAACTCGGTGTAAACAGCGAGCTGTAAACGTACAAATCCTGATCCTCACATAGCCCCGGGACGCTTACAACTCGGTGTAAACAGCGAGCTGTAAACATACAAATCCTGATCCTGACACAGCCCTGAAATGTTTACAGCTCGGTGTAAACAGCGAGCTGTAAATGTACAAATCCTGATCCTGACACAGCCCCGGTACGTTTACAACTCGGTGTAAACAGTGAGCTGTAAACTTACAAATCCTGATCCTCACATGGCCCCGGGACGTTTACAACTCGGTGTAAACAGCGAGCTGTAAACATACAAATCCTGATCCTCACATGGCCCCGGGACGTTCACAACTCGGTGTAAACAGCGAGCTGTAAACATACAAATCCTGATCCTGACACGGCCCCGGGACGTTTACAACTCGGTGTAAACAGCGAGCTGTAAACTTACAAATCCTGATCCTCACATGGCCCCGGGACGTTTACAGCTGTAAACGCCATGTCCCGTGTTACAGGAACATCGTTTTATTACTACACAGGGTACTTACTGTGTGTCTGACCAGTACAGCGGTGGAGCTTACAGCTCTGTGTAAACAGCGAGCTGTAAACGCCGTGTCCCGTGTTACAGGAACATGGTTTTATTACTACACAGGGTACTTACTGTGTGTCTGCCCAGTACAGCGGTGGAGCTTACAGCTCGGTGTAAACAGCGAGCTGTAAACGCCGTGTCCCGTGTTACAGGAACATGATTTTATTACTACACAGGGTACTTACTGTGTGTCTGCCCAGTACAGCGGTGGAGCTTACAGCTCGGTGTAAACAGCGAGCTGTAAACGCCGTGTCCCGTGTTACAGGAACATGGTTTTTATTACTACACAGGGTACTTACTGTGTGTCTGCCCAGTACAGCGGTGGAGCTTACAGCTTGGTGTAAACAGCGAGCTGTAAACGCCGTGTCCCGTGTTACAGGAACATCGTTGTATTACTACACAGGGTACTTATTGGGTGTCTGCCCAGTACAGCGGTGGAGCTTACAGCTCGGTGTAAACAGCGAGCTGTAAACGCCGTGTCCTGTGTTACAGGAACATGGTTTTATTACTACACAGGGTACTTACTGTGTGTCTGCCAAGTACAGCGGTGGAGCTTACAGCTCGGTGTAAACAGGGAACTGTAAACGCCGTGTCCCGTGTTACAGGAACATCGTTTTATTACTACACAGGGTACTTACTGTGTGTCTGCCCAGTACAGCGGTGGAGCTTACAGCTCGGTGTTAACAGCGAGCTGTGAACGCCATGTCCCGTGTTACAGGAACATCGTTTTATTACTACACAGGGTACTTACTGTGTGTCTGCCCAGTACAGCGGTGGAGCTTTCAGCTCTGTGTAAACAGCGAGCTGTAAACGCCGTGTCCCTTGTTACAGGAACATCATTTTATTACTACACAGGGTACTTACTGTGTGTCTGCCCAGTACAGCGGTGGAGTTTACAGCTTGGTGTAAACAGCGAGCTGTAAACGCCGTGTCCCGTGTTACAGGAACATGGTTTTATTACTACACAGGGTACTTACTGTGTGTCTGCCCAGTACAGCGGTGGAGCTTACAGCTCGGTGTAAACAGCGAGCTGTAAACGCCGTGTCCCGTGTTACAGGAACATCGTTTTATTACTACACAGGGTACTTACTGTGTGTCTGCCCAGTACAGCGGTGGAGCTTACAGCTCTGTGTAAACAGGGAGCTGTAAACGCCGTGTCCCGTGTTACAGGAACATGGTTTTATTACTACACAGGGTACTTACTGTGTGTCTGCCCAGTACAGTGGTGGAGCTTACAGCTTGGTGTAAACAGCGAGCTGTAAACGCCGTGTCCTGTGTTACAGGAACATGATTTTATTACTACACAGGGTACTTACTGTGTGTCTGCCCAGTACAGCGGTGGAGCTGAATGGAGCCTCATTCTGAGGGAATCCCGACCTTTATAAATCAGGGCACTTGTAAAACGAACACCTTCCATGATTCTCTACCAGGTAGTTTCCTTCATCCACAATGCTTGTACAGTAAAGACGGTCAAGTTCATTGAGTCTCTGTAAGTAGGCGCTCAGGAACCACCGTCATGCATCCACCAATTCTATTTAGATATCACAGTGTCTTTTCTGAGACTACACAGAACTTGAACCGATTTCCTTATTTCCACATGTATGTCTATGTCCCGTATACAAACAGTAACATCGTGGTTGAGAAGACAGCTGTGAAGATTGTGCTGTAAGAACCTGTACCTCTCACACCTCACACCTCACAACACAAGTATGTCTGATAACCACCGACTGTTCTGTGTACATCTTACCCTGTAGCAGTTCACTCGGGTTATCATCCGTCTATACAAAGTCCTCGTATAACATGTATGTAGTCCAGTCTCAAAAGGACGTCACTAACTACAGAAACAAACCTCCTACTGTGTACATCTTACCCTGTAGCAGTTCACTCGGGTTATCATCCATCTATACAAAGTCCTCGTATAACATGTATGTAGTCCAGTCTCAAAAGGACGTCACTAACTACAGAAACAAACCTCCTACTGTGTACATCTTACCCTGTAGCAGTTCACTCGGGTTATCATCCGTCTATACAAAGTCCTCGTATAACATGTATGTAGTCCAGTCTCAAAAGGACGTAACTAACTACACAAACAAACCTCCTACTGTGTACATCTTACCCTGTAGCAGTTCACTCAGGTTATCATCCACCCTATACAAAGTCCTCAGAACATGTATGTAGTCCAGTCTCAAAAGGACGTAACTAACTACACAAAACAAACCTCCTACTGTGTACATCTTACCCTGTAGCAGTTCACTCGGGTTATCATCCATCTATACAAAGTCCTGGTATAACATGTATGTAGTCCAGTCTCAAAAGGACGTCACTAACTACAGAAACAAACCTCCTACTGTGTACATCTTACCCTGTAGCAGTTCACTCGGGTTATCATCCGTCCTATACAAAGTCCTCGTATAACATGTATGTAGTCCAGTCTCAAAAGGACGTCACTAACTACACAAACAAACCTCCTACTGTGTACATCTTACCCTGTAGCAGTTCACTCAGGTTATCATCCATCTATTCAAAGTCCTCGTATAAAATGTATGTAGTCCAGTCTCAAAAGGACGTCACTAACTACACAAACAAACCTCCTACTGTGTACATCTTACCCTGTAGCAGTTCACTCGGGTTATCATCCACCCTATACAAAGTCCTCGTATAACATGTATGTAGTCCAGTCTCAAAAGGACGTAACTAACTACACAAACAAACCTCCTACTGTGTACATCTTACCCTGTAGCAGTTCACTCGGGTTATCATCCACCCTATACAAAGTCCTCGTATAACATGTATGTAGTCCAGTCTCAAAAGGACGTAACTAACTACACAAACAAACCTCCTACTGTGTACATCTTACCCTGTAGCAGTTCACTCAGGTTATCATCCATCTATACAAAGTCCTCGTATAACATGTATGTAGTCCAGTCTCAAAAGGACGTCACTAACTACACAAACAAACCTCCTACTGTGTACATCTTACCCTGTAGCAGTTCACTCAGGTTATCATCCATCCTATACAAAGTCCTCGTATAACATGTATGTAGTCCAGTCTCAAAAGGACGTAACTAACTACACAAACAAACCTCCTACTGTGTACATCTTACCCTGTAGCAGTTCACTCGGGTTATCATCCACCCTATACAAAGTCCTCAGAACATGTATGTAGTCCAGTCTCAAAAGGACGTAACTAACTACACAAAACAAACCTCCTACTGTGTACATCTTACCCTGTAGCAGTTCACTCAGGTTATCATCCATCTATACAAAGTCCTCGTATAACATGTATGTAGTCCAGTCTCAAAAGGACGTAACTAACTACACAAACAAACCTCCTACTGTGTACATCTTACCCTGTAGCAGTTCACTCAGGTTATCATCCATCTATACAAAGTCCTCAGAACATGTATGTAGTCCAGTCTCAAAAGGACGTAACTAACTACACAAAACAAACCTCCTACTGTGTACATCTTACCCTGTAGCAGTTCACTCAGGTTATCATCCATCTATACAAAGTCCTCAGAACATGTATGTAGTCCAGTCTCAAAAGGACGTAACTAACTACACAAAACAAACCTCCTACTGTGTACATCTTACCCTGTAGTAGTTCACTCAGGTTATCATCCATCTATACAAAGTCCTCAGAACATGTATGTAGTCCAGTCTCAAAAGGACGTAACTAACTACAGAAACAAACCTCCTACTGTGTACATCTTACCCTGTAGCAGTTCACTCAGGTTATCATCCGTCTATACAAAGTCCTCGTATAACATGTATGTAGTCCAGTCTCAAAAGGACGTAACTAACTACACAAACAAACCTCCTACTGTGTACATCTTACCCTGTAGCAGTTCACTCGGGTTATCATCCATCTATACAAAGTCCTCGTATAACATGTATGTAGTCCAGTCTCAAAAGGACGTAACTAACTACACAAAACAAACAATGTATGTAGCCTCAGTAAACCACTACCCACTGTTTCAGATCTATCTCTTCAGTGACATTAGAACCAGAAGTTGATGTTGAGGCGATACATGGAGGAACATCTTTAATATCAATGTATGTAGCCTCCGTAAACCACTACCTACTGTTTCAGATCTATCTCTTCAGTGACATTAGAACCAGAAGTTGATGTTGAGGCGATACACGGAGGAACATATTAAATGTCAATGAATATATCTGTCTGAAAGATATGAATAAAAAAAAGAAATATTACCATATTACAGGGTGTGTGTACGATCCATTCTTTTTGCGCTCCAACACAAAGGGACTACAAATCCCTCTGGGACTATTTTCCTGTAATCAATGGTCATCAAATCTGTAATATCTGGTTCTGAGAACTCAGTAACAGTGGGTGGTGGTTTACCGTGACTGTATCCATGTTTAATGTTGTAATTGTAGATGATAAAAGGACTGCATTCCGTCAGTAACAGTGGGGGGTGGTTTACCGTGACTGTATCCATGTTTAATGTTGTAATTGTAGATGATAAAAGGACTGCATTCCGTCAGTAACAGTGGGGGGTGGTTTACTGCGGCTGTATCCATGTTTAATGTTGTAATTGTAGATGATAAAAGGACTGCATTCCGTCAGTAACAGTGGGGGGTGGTTTACTGTGACTGTATCCATGTTTAATGTTGTATTTGTAGATGATAAAAGGACTGCATTCCGTCAGTAACAGTGGGGGGTGGTTTACTGCGGCTGTATCCATGTTTAATGTTGTAATTGTAGATGATAAAAGGACTGCATTCCGTCAGTAACAGTGGGGGGTGGTTTATTGCGGCTGTATCCATGTTTAATGTTGTAATTGTAGATGATAAAAGGACTGCATTCCGTCAGTAACAGTGGGGGGTGGTTTACCGTGACTGTATCCATGTTTAATGTTGTAATTGTAGATGATAAAAGGACTGCATTCCGTCAGTAACAGTGGGTGGTGGTTTACCGTGACTGTATCCATGTTTAATGTTGTATTTGTAGATGATAAAAGGACTGCATTCCGTCAGTAACAGTGGGTGGTGGTTTACCGTGACTGTATCCATGTTTAATGTTGTATTTGTAGATGATAAAAGGACTGCATTCCGTCAGTAACAGTGGGGGGTGGTTTACCGTGGCTGTATCCATGTTTAATGTTGTAATTGTAGGTGATAAAAGGACTGCATTCCGTCAGTACTCAGTTGGACGAGGAGGTCGATACTCCACGAGGACTGGAGACACTTCTTGTTGTTTGTTTTGCTCTTGAGCTCTGTTTATCGTGATGGTGTTTGCACTTAGAGTACACGATAAGGTCTACACGTCAATGGAAATGCCTTGTATAAGTGTATGTGTAGGTGTGTGTTTATATACCAGGAGTGTGGTTAGGTGGGCAGCCAGCGAGATGGGCAGGTTGATAGGAGGGGCAGGTTGCTAAGTAGGTTCGTAGATAGGCATATGGCACCATATTCCCCTGCCATACTGCCTCTCACCATATTAGCTCTCATCTTACTGTCCCTCAAAGAAACTGTCCCTCGACCACACTGCTCCTCCACAATACTGCCCCTGAACCAAATTGCATCAAACCATACTGCCACTCACTATGCTGTCCTGGAGCTATACTACCCATGGAGCTATACTGTCCTGGCGCTATACTGCCCCTGGAGCTATACTGCCCCTCACACATACTGTCGTACAACCATACCACTCCTAACTATACTGCCTCTCACCAATACCAACCCTAGACCATGCTGCTCCTCACCATACTGCCCCTCCACCCTACTGCCCGTTTTATTTCTGCATTCATGTGAAAATAAATATGTAATCTTAATGAATCAGTATTGCTGAGGGACAGTATGGTGGTTAAGGGGAAATATGGGTAAGGGGTGGTACGGTTGAGAGGCAGTATTGTAGACAAATAATATGGTGTAAGGGCAGTATGATTGAGAGGAGGTATGGTAAAGGAGCAGTATGGGGTAAGGGCATTATGGTTGGGAGCAGTATGGTTGAGGGGCAGTATGGGGGAGGGGCAGGATGGTCGAGAAGCAGTCATTTAGGGGCAGAATGGGGAGGGGCAGTATGGTAGAGGGGCAGTATGATAGAGGGTTAGTATGGTGGAGGGTCAGTATGGTAGAGGGGCAGTATGATAGAGGAGCAGTATGGTTTACTATGGTGGAGGGGCAGTATGGTGGAGGGGCAGTATGGTGGAGGGGCAGTATTGTGGACGGGCAGTATGGTGGAGGGGCAGTATGGTGGATGGGCAGTATGGTGGAGGGGCAGTTTGGTGGAGGAGCAGTATGGTGTAGGGGGAGTATGGTAGAGGGGCAGTATGGTGGAGGGGCAGTATGGTGGATGGGCAGTATGGTGGAGGGGCAGTATGGTGGAGGAGCAGTATGATGTAGGGGGAGTATGGTAGAGGGGCAGTATGGTGGAGGGGCAGTATGGTGGAGGGGCAATATGGTGTAGGGGGAGTATGGTAGAGGGGCAGTATGGTGGAGGGGCAGTATGGTGGAGGGGCAGTATGATGTAGGGGGAGTATGGTAGAGGGGCAGTATGGTGGAGGGGCAGTATGGTGGAGGGGCAATATGGTGTAGGGGGAGTATGGTAGAGGGGCAGTATGGTGGAGGGGCAGTATGGTGGAGGGGCAGTATGGTGAAGGGGCAGTATTTTTGAGGGGCAATATGGTAGAGGGGCAGTATGGTAAAGGGGCAGTATGGTGGAGGGGCAGTATGGTGGAGGGGCAATATGGTACAAGGACAGTATGGTGGAGACACAGTATGGTGGAGGGACAGTATGGTGGAGGGACAGTATGGTGGAGGGACAGTATGGTGGAGGGACAGTATGGTGGAGGGACAGTAGGGTGGAGGGGCAGTATGGTGGAGGGACAGTATGGTGGAGGGACAGTTTGGTGGAGGGACAGTATGGTGGAGGGACAGTATGGTGGAGGGACAGTTTGGTGGAGGGACAGTATGGTGGAGGGACAGTATGGTGGAGGGACAGTTTGGTGGAGGGACAGTATGGTGGAGGGACAGTATGGTGGAGGGACAGTATGGTGGAGGGATAGTTTGGTGGAGGGACAGTATGGTGGAGGGACAGTATGGTGGAGGGACAGTTTGGTGGAGGGACAGTATGGTGGAGGGACAGTATGGTGGAGACACAGTATGGTGGAGGGACAGTATGGTGGAGGGACAGTTTGGTGGAGGGACAGTATGGTGGAGGGGCAGTATGGTGGAGGGACAGTTTGGTGGAGGAGCAATATGGTACAGGGACAGTATGGTGGAGACACAGTATGGTGGAGGGACAGTATGGTGGATGGGCAGTATGGTGGAGGGACAGTATGGTGGAGAGACAGTATGGTGGAGGGACAGTTTGGTGGAGGGACAGTATGGTGGAGGGACAGTATGGTGGAGGGACAGTTTGGTGGAGGGACAGTATGGTGGAGGGACAGTATGGTGGAGACACAGTATGGTGGAGGGACAGTATGGTGGAGGGACAGTTTGGTGGAGGGACAGTATGGTGGAGGGGCAGTATGGTGGAGGGACAGTATGGTGGAGGGGCAGTATGGTGGAGGGACAGTATGGTTGAGGGGCAGTATGGTAAAGGGGCAGTATGGTTGAGGGGCAGTATGGTTGAGGGACAGTATGGTGGTGGGGCAGTATTGTAGAGGAACAGTATGATGGAGTGGCAGTATGGTGGAGGGACAGTATGGTGGAGGGACAGTATGGTGGAGGGACAGTTTGGTGGAGGGACAGTATGGTGGAGGGACAGTATGGTGGAGGGACAGTATGGTGGAGGGACAGTATGGTGGAGGGGCAGTATGGTGGAGGGGCAGTATGGTGGAGGGGCAGTATGGTAAAGGGGCAGTATGGTTGAGGGGCAGTATGGTAAAGGGGCAGTATGGTTGAGGGGCAGTATGGTTGAGGGGCAGTATGGTGGAGGGGCAGTATGGTGGAGGGGCAGTATGGTGGAGGGACAGTATGGTGGAGGGACAGTATGGTTGAGGGGCAGTATGGTTGAGGGGCAGTATGGTGGAGGGGCAGTATTGTAGAGGAACAGTATGGTGGAGGGGCAGTATGGTGGAGGGACAGTATTGTAGAGGGGCAGTATGGTAAAGGGGCAGTATGGTTGAGGGGCAGTATGGTAAAGGGGCAGTATGGTTGAGGGGCAGTATGGTTGAGGGGCAGTATGGTGGAGGGGCAGTATGGTGGAGGGGCAGTATGGTGGAGGGACAGTATGGTGGAGGGACAGTATGGTTGAGGGGCAGTATGGTTGAGGGGCAGTATGGTGGAGGGGCAGTAATGTAGAGGAACAGTATGGTGGAGGGGCAGTATGGTGGAGGGACAGTATTGTAGAGGAACAGTTTGGTGGAGGGACAGTATGGTGGAGGGGCAGTATGGTGGAGGGGCAGTATTGTAGAAGGGCAGTATGGTTAAGGGCCAGACCGGTTGAGAGTCAAAAGTGTAGTTGAGGGAATGTTTGGGTGAGGGATGGTATGGTTGAGGAGCAGTATGGTTGTGAGACTGTTGTGAGACTGTTGGTTGATACACTGGTCTAGATGGTAGGGACTTAAGATTGATAGGGGTAATGGTACCCAACAAATTCCATCCCCAAATTAGAGAATCTCAGGAGATTTTGATTTCAGACATGTTTAAATTCACCGGGGCATTTTGGTGAGACACTCTGCTGCTAGATTTAAGTAGCAGTTGAAACTTGTCAGAGACTAAAGTAAAGGGGAGAAGTCACCGGTCTCGGTACATCATGCCTACTTATGAATCCTGCTTTCGGTGATGGAAATGGGGGGTCCAGTAAAGGTACATACGCAATAAGGGGGGGGGTCCAGTAAAGGTACATACCAGTAAGGGGGGGTCCAGTAAAGGTACATACCCAATAAGGGGGGGTCCAGTAAAGGTACATACGCAATAAGGGGGGGTCCAGTAAAGGTACATACGCAATAAGGGGGGTCCAGTAAAGGTACATACGCAATAAGGGGGGTCCAGTAAAGGTACATACGCAATAAGGGGGGTCCAGTAAAGGTACATACGCAATAAGGGGGGGTCCAGTAAAGGTACAAACGCAATAAGGGGGGTCCAGTAAAGGTACATATGCAATAAGGGGGGGTCCAGTAAAGGTACATACGCAATAAGGGGGGGTCCAGTAAAGGTACATACCCAATAAGGGGGGGTCCAGTAAAGGTACATACCCAATAAGGGGGGGTCCAGTAAAGGTACATACGCAATAAGGGGGTCCAGTAAAGGTACATATGCAATAAGGGGGGTCCAGTAAAGGTACATACGCAATAAGGGGGGGTCCAGTAAAGGTACATACGCAATAAGGGGGGGTCCAGTAAAGGTACAAACGCAATAAGGGGGGTCCAGTAAAGGTACATATGCAATAAGGGGGGGTCCAGTAAAGGTACATACGCAATAAGGGGGGTCCAGTAAAGGTACATACCCAATAAGGGGGGGTCCAGTAAAGGTACATACCCAATAAGGGGGGGGTCCAGTAAAGGTACATACGCAATAAGGGGGGTCCAGTAAAGGTACATACCCAATAAGGGGGGTCCATGAGAAGAGTATGCTGTGCAACAGAGGAGTTGGGGGGGGGTCAATTTGACAGGAACATTTGCGTACATACTTTATGGATGGCCCTGGAGTATTTTCTATTTAGACGATTCTTGACTCAGTTTTATATAAGACTGCTGTCACTTGAGTGTCTTTTTCCTCATGCGTGTTTAGTAAATGGAGACTATCACCGATCAGTTCAGTTCCACATCACGTCCGTTTCAAACAGTGCATGTCTTGTTTCTGCTGCATTTTACATGTCTATACAGAGTCAACTTTCTCGGTAAAACCTTAACTGTCTGTCTGTGTGTGTCTATAAATAACTCTATTGAACTGTTAACCTCTGAGATCAAATAGAGGGAGAGATCAGTGAGAGTACGAGGTCATCTCTCTGTCCTTGTTACTGTCTGTCTGTGTGTGTCTATAAATAACTCTATTGAACTGTTTACCTCTGAGATCAAATAGAGGGAGAGAACAGTGAGAGTACGAGGTCATCTCTCTGTCCTTGTTACTGTCTGTCTGTGTGTGTCTATAAATAACTCTATTGAACTGTTAACCTCTGAGATCAAATAGAGGGAGAGATCAGTGAGAGTACGAGGTCATCTCTCTGTCCTTGTTACTGTCTGTCTGTCTGTGTGTCTATAAATAACTCTATTGAACTGTTTACCTCTGAGATCAAATAGAGGGAGAGATCAGTGAGAGTACGAGGTCATCTCTCTGTCCTTGTTACTGTCTGTGTGTGTCTATAAATAACTCTATTGAACTGTTTACCTCTGAGATCAAATAGAGGGAGAGAACAGTGAGAGTACGAGGTCATCTCTCTGTCCTTGTTACTGTCTGTCTGTGTGTGTCTATAAATAACTCTATTGAACTGTTTACCTCTGAGATCAAATAGAGGGAGAGAACAGTGAGAGTACGAGGTCATCTCTCTGTCCTTGTTACTGTCTGTCTGTGTGTGTCTATAAATAACTCTATTGAACTGTTTACCTCTGAGATCAAATAGAGGGAGAGATCAGTGAGAGTACGAGGTCATCTCTCTGTCCTTGTTACTGTCTGTCTGTGTGTGTCTATAAATAACTCTATTGAACTGTTTACCTCTGAGATCAAATAGAGGGAGAGATCAGTGAGAGTACGAGGTCATCTCTCTGTCCTTGTTACTGTCTGTGTGTGTCTATAAATAACTCTATTGAACCTTAACTCTGAGATCAAATAGAGGGAGAGAACAGTGAGAGTACAAGGTCATCTCTCTGTCCTTGTTACTGTCTGTCTGTGTCTATAAATAAATCTATTGAACTGTTTACCTCTGAGATCAAATAGAGGGAGAGATCAGTGAGAGAACGAGGTCATATCTCTGTCCTTGTTACTGTCTGTCTGTGTGTGTCTATAAATAACTCTATTGAACTGTTTACCTCTGAGATCAAATAGAGGGAGAGATCAGTGAGAGTATGAGGTCATCTCTCTGTCCTTGTTACTGTCTGTCTGTGTGTGTCTATAAATAACTCTATTGAACTGTTTACCTCTGAGATCAAATAGAGGGAGAGATCAGTGAGAGTACGAGGTCATCTCTCTGTCCTTGTTACTGTCTGTCTGTGTGTGTCTATAAATAACTCTATTGAACTGTTTACCTCTGAGATCAAATAGAGGGAGAGATCAGTGAGAGTACGAGGTCATATCTCTGTCCTTGTTACTGTCTGTCTGTGTGTGTCTATAAATAACTCTATTGAACTGTTTACCTCTGAGATCAAATAGAGGGAGAGATCAGTGAGAGTACGAGGTCATCTCTCTGTCCTTGTTACTGTCTGTCTGTGTGTGTCTATAAATAACTCTATTGAACTGTTTACCTCTGAGATCAAATAGAGGGAGAGAACAGTGAGAGTACGAGGTCATATCTCTGTCCTTGTTACTGTCTGTCTGTGTCTGTGTGTAATAACTCTATTGAACTGTTTACCTCTGAGATCAAATAGAGGGAGAGAACAGTGAGAGTACGAGGTCATCTCTCTGTCCTTGTTACTGTCTGTCTGTGTGTGTCTATAAATAACTCTATTGAACTGTTTACCTCTGAGATCAAATAGAGGGAGAGAACAGTGAGAGTACGAGGTCATCTCTCTGTCCTTGTTACTGTCTGTCTGTGTGTGTCTATAAATAACTCTATTGAACTGTTTACCTCTGAGATCAAATAGAGGGAGAGAACAGTGAGAGTACGAGGTCATCTCTCTGTCTTTGTTACTGTCTGTCTGTCTGTGTGTCTATAAATAACTCTATTGAACTGTTAACCTCTGAGATCAAATAGAGGGAGAGATCAGTGAGAGTACGAGGTCATATCTCTGTCCTTGTTACTGTCTGTCTGTGTGTCTATAAATAACTCTATTGAACTGTTTACCTCTGAGATCAAATAGAGGGAGAGATCAGTGAGAGTACGAGGTCATCTCTCTGTCCTTGTTACTGTCTGTCTGTGTGTGTCTATAAATAACTCTATTGAACTGTTTACCTCTGAGATCAAATAGAGGGAGAGAACAGTGAGAGTACGAGGTCATATCTCTGTCCTTGTTACTGTCTGTCTGTGTGTGTCTATAAATAACTCTATTGAACTGTTTACCTCTGAGATCAAATAGAGGGAGAGATCAGTGAGAGTACGAGGTCATATCTCTGTCCTTGTTACTGTCTGTCTGTGTCTGTGTCTGTCTGTGTCTGTCTGTGTCCGTCTGTCTGTGTATGTCTGTCTCTATTCCTCTCTTTCTGTCTCTGCCTGTCTGTCAGTGTCTGTCTGTGTCTGTTTGTGTCTATCTGTCTCTCTGTCTGACTTTGTTGGTCTCTGTCGGCCTGTCTCTCTGTCTCTATCTCTCCGTCTATCTGTTTGTCTCTTTATCTCTGTCTCTGTCTGTATGTTTGTCTGTCTCTGTCTGTCTGTCAATCTGTTTCTATTTCTCTCTGTCTGTATCTGTCTGTCTAAATGTCTATATCAAATGGCAGATATCTCTCTGTCTCAGTTTTACTTTTTGCCAAGAAGAACCTGGTACTAAGATAATTATAAAAAAACACAAACCTACCATGACCGTAAAGGTAAAACCCTACCGTGGCCGTACATCATAAAAGACGAGAGCGTGGACGTGAAAAAACACTCTCGACTTTCGTGCACGGCCATGGTATGTTGTTCTATATTCATTATTCACCAGAATATATGCTGTACTTATAAACCCATTACCAAAGTGCAAGCCACTACTCAGCCAAAGTCACAACATGTTACGTATAACAATGTACGGTATACGGGGCACCTATAGGGGGAGTATCAGGGATGAGCATTTATTTAACTATTTACAAGACGTAGCCGTGTCACGGGGAACCTATAGGGGGAGTATCAGGGATGAGCATTTATTTAACTATTTACAAGACGTAGCCTTGTCACGGGGCACCTATAGGGGGAGTATCAGGGATGATTATTCATATAACTATTCACAAGACGGAGCCTTGTCACGGGGCACCTATAGGGGGAGTATCAGGGATGATTATTCATATAACTATTTACAAGACGGAGCCTTGTCACGGGGCACCTATAGGGGGAGTATCAGGGATGATTATTCATATAACTATTCACAAGACGGAGCCTTGTCACGGGGCACCTATAGGGGGTGTATCAGGGATGATTATTTATTTAACTATTCACAAGACTGAGCCTTGTCACGGGGCACCTATAGGGGGAGTATCAGGGATGATTATTTATTTAACTATTCACAAGACGTAGCCTTGGCACGGGGCACCTATAGGGGGAGTATCAGGGATGAGCATTTATTTAACTATTTACAAGACAGAGCCTTGTCACGGGGCACCTATAGGGGGAGTATCAGGGATGATTATTCATATAACTATTCACAAGACGGAGCCTTGTCACGGGGCACCTATAGGGGGTGTATCAGGGATGATTATTTATTTAACTATTCACAAGACTGAGCCTTGTCACGGGGCACCTATAGGGGGAGTATCAGGGATGATTATTCATTTAACTATTCACAAGACGGAGCCTTGGCACGGGGCATGATACACGAAACAATGCCAATACCAGGGAATTCAATACTGCGCCAGTTTCAGTCCGCGAAACGGGGGAATTCCATACTACCCGCGGTCCCGCCCGTCCGCCGTCCCGCCCGTCCGCCGTCCCGCCCGTCCTGCCCGTCCTGCCCGTCCGCCGTCCCGCCCGCCCGCCCGTCCCGCCCGTCCGCCGTCCCGCCCGTCCGCCGTCCCGCCCGTCCGCCGTCCCGCCCGTCCGCCGTCCCGCCCGTCCGCCGTCCCGCCCGTCCTGCCCGTCCGCCGTCCCGCCGTCCCGCCCGTCCCGCCCGTCCGCCGTCCCGCCCGTCCGCCGTCCGCCGTCCCGGCCGTCCCGCCCTCACCCTCCCCAAAAACTTACTAACATTAACCTTAACCTAACCCAACCCTCACCCTCTCCCTATCCTAACAACCTACTAACATAAACCTTAACCTAACCCTCACCCTGACCCTCACCTTCACCCTCACCCTACACTGGATAAACCTGACCGCCACACTGGCGGGCGGGCCCGGGACCGTAGCGCTATCGAATTCACTGGTACGGAACTGGACACCGGAGTTACGCTGGATGGAATACACTGATATGGGGATTCACGCTAGTGGGAACGCTTGTGGGAACGCGGAACGTATAGTCAAATCAGAGTAGTGAGAGCCTCGCCTACAACGTGGCTATCAATCAGAATTCCTGCATCAGTCTTATCAGAATTTTGAGAAATGTGGGTTATACTATTTTTGTTGTTGTTGACAAGTTTCTTTATTTCGATTTATAACATTTACAAATTCAGTTAGTATAATCCGTTGGCACATAAAGTAGGTACGCTGTTCAGCGACTAAGTTCGCTGGTTTCCATCAGCTTCCTTCATAATTTATGAATAAACAAGTGGTTATTATCTCATATACCATGACTGTTTCTGTCTGTCTTGCAATGAAATACTATGAAATTCTGTATTATGATGTATTAGGATGTATTAGGATGTATTATGATTTATCCTACCCCTCATATAAATCTCCATAGGCTTAACATGGTGTGACTGTATGCCATGGTTATGCCATAAATTATTTATATGCCACGGGTGACATATGAGGTTAAAAACATGTGATGGGGTAGGATAAATCTAAATGCCACTCAATTTCATATGATTGTTTACATGGCATTCGTTGTCTTCTGCTACAGATATCACTCAGCTCCGCTTCGTGATATCATTCCGCGTAGACAACTCATGCCATATAAACAATCATATGAAATGTCGTGACATTTCTTTATAGTATGTCATGTTATGTGTTATCTTACAGGCTAATACGGAGAACTTTAGACGATAGTGGGTACAGACTCCATCATCTCCTTTGTTGTCAGGTTTTTAAATTCTTTATAGGTAGGTGTCGATCTTAGGATGTGAGGCATTCTGTTCCAGACAGTGGCTCTTTGATATTCTACGCTTTTCTTATAAATTTCTAAATTTGTTAAACTAATTAAACTAACTAATTTGGTTATATTTGGTGAAAAACTAACTAATTTGGTTAAACTAATGATAGACCCGTCCCGACATTCTATCGGTGCATATTACATTCATGATAATAGATACTACCCTTACTTATATTCTATCGGTGCATATTACATTCATGATAATAGATACTACCCTTCCCGACATTCTATCCGTGAATTTACCTTCATGATGACAAATATTACCCTTCAATGCATTTCACATCAGCCGGTGTAAACTGGATCAGTTATGATGATATGTAACTGGGTCAGTCATGATATGTAACTGGGTCAGCCATGATGATATTTAACCAGGTCAGTCATGATGATATGTAACTGGGTCAGTCATGATGATATATAACTGGGTCAGTCGTGATGATATGTAACTGTGTCATTCAGGATGATATGTAACTGGGTCAGTCATGCTGATATGTAACTGGGTCAGTCATGATGATATGTAACTGGGTCATTCAGGATGATATGTAACTGGGTCAGTCGTGATGATATGTTTTTTTGTTTTTTTTTTAATTTCATCTTTGTGTTCGATGAGGATACATCGTTCTTCCGCACAAATAAAGGGTGATAACAACAGAACATAAACAGGTGATATGAACAGGTAAGTAAATGAGAAAAGATACAGATGGAGTTTTCTTTTATAGTGACATTACCGGGTGCAGACTAAGTCCATAATATATTATGAATAACAAATATATAATACTGATAACAATACCTTTATATGCCCGATAATTAATTATTACTCTTCGAGATAACATTTATGTACATCAAACAGTTAGCCTTGCCAGTATATGTATTATACAATAATTCTCCATAGTACATCTCCAAAGTTACACATAACATGTTTAAGTCAACTCAAATATCTAGGTTTTGATGGAAAATGTTAAGGACTTCCAGCCTAAACAGTTTTTTAGATTTAGTAATTTGTGCCTCCTTACTCAAGCTGTTCCAAATTTTTAGTCCCTGATATACACTACTCTTTCTAAATTTTTCTGTCCTAGGTCGTTCCATTCTAGCAATGTTTTTTACCGAACTTCTTGTTTGTGTTGACGTTTGTAACTGATCATTATCTAGTAGGTCTGCGTTATACAGAGATTTGATTATTCCCAGGAGTGAAATTCTGCGATCCCGAATACTTTCCACATTGCATTTAATGAACAGGTTTTCAGTGCTCATAAATCTATTGTTCACAAAAGCCTTTTTTCCAACCACAGTTCGTAGTGTCCTTGATATTGGTCTATCTATCTTTCTCTGATTCTTCTTAGGTGTTCCTTCTAATAGGAAGGCACAATGGTCGGTGAGAGGGAGTAGACAGCATTTAGCGATTTTTTTAGCAGTTTGGAAATCGAATAGTTTTCTAATTTTCACAAAAGATGTTAGCTTTTCATTCAGTTTTTTAGTAAGTAGATCCGCATGTTTTTCAAAATTTAACGGCCCGTCGATAATAGCTCCTAAGTATTTCATTTCATTACTGGTTTGAATTACAGTGCTATTTATTCGTAATACACCTTTGTTTAACCTTTTTAATTTTTTCATTGGGGCATGGTAGACTAGTCTAGTTTTGTTTGCGTTTATAGTTAGCCTATTGGCTGGATACCAGATTTCTAAGTGTTGAATAGCACTTTGCATCTTTTCTTCAGCTTTTTTGAGGTCTTTGTCACTGGAAATTACAACGAGATCATCGGCGTACATTAAAAAGGTTGCATTATCTTCAGAAATTGTAAGATCATTAATGTAAATAAGGAATAGCAGAGGGCCCAGTATGGAACCCTGAGGTATCCCGAATTTGACACTGGCTAGATTCGATTTTGCCGATCCATAGTTTGTGTGAAATTTCCTATTTGTTAGATATGATTTAAACCAGTTTAGCACGTTCGGGCAGATTCCAGTTTCCGACAGTTTAAAAAGGAGTAAGGAGTGATCAACGCAGTCAAAAGCTTTTTGTATGTCAACATAGAGGGCTATTGAGATTTTGTTGTCATTTTCATTTTCTAATAAGGTACGAGTTAAGTTAAAAACTGGGTCAGTCGTGATGATATGTAACCTGGTCTGTCATGATGATATGTAACTGGGTCAGTCAGGATGATATGTAACTGGGTCAGTCATGGTGATATATAACTGGGTCAGTCATGATGATATATAACCGGGTCTGTCATGATGATATGTAACTGGGTCAGTCATGGTGATATATAACCGGGTCAGTCATGATGATATGTAACTGGGTCAGTCATGGTGATATATAACTGGGTCTGTCATGATGATATGTAACCGGGTCAGTCAGGATGATATGTAACTGGGTCAGTCATGGTGATATATAACTGGGTCAGTCATGATGATATATAACTGGGTCAGTCATGGTGATATGTAACTGGGTCAGTCATGGTGATATGTAACTGGGTCAGTCATGGTGATATGTAACTGGGTCAGTCATGGTGATATGTAACTGGGTCAGTCATGATGATATGTAACTGGGTCAGTCATGGTGATTTGTAACTGGGTCAGTCATGGTGATACATAACTGGGTCAGTCATGGTGATATGTAACTGGGTCAGTCATGGTGATATGTAACTGGGTCAGTCATGGTGATATGTAACTGGGTCAGTCATGGTGATATGTAACTGGGTCAGTCATGATGATATGTAACTGGGTCAGTCATGGTGATTTGTAACTGGGTCAGTCGTGATGATATATAACTGGGTCAGTCGTGATGATATGTAACTGGGTCAGTCATGGTGATTTGTAACTGGGTCAGTCGTGATGATATGTAACTGGGTCAGTCATGGTGATATGTAACTGGGTCAGTCATGATGATATGTAACTGGGTCAGTCATGGTGATTTGTAACTGGGTCAGTCGTGATGATATATAACTGGGTCAGTCGTGATGATATGTAACTGGGTCAGTCATGATGATATGTAACTGGGTCAGTCATGATGATATGTATCAGTTTGATGCAGATTCCTTCTAGGTTCTAGGTTCTGGTTGTTTGTTGATGGTTGCTCTGTTCTCACACATTGGCAGAGATCCAACCCTGAACACCAAACCCCGCAGACAAACACGATTAGACTGGCCGCTCATTGTGGTCGCCCATAAAGTACGTACGTATTTATCTCACCCCTATACTCACTTAAATAATGGACAACACACAGGATATAAACCATGTAGAGACATGCAGAACGAGTTGCCGATGTTAAGTCTATGGACATTTATTCCAGGGGTGAGATAGAAACACGATTAGACTGGCTACTCATTGTAGTCGCCCATAAAGTATGCACGTATTTATCTCACCCCTATACTCACTTAAATAATGGACAACACACAGGATATAAACCATGTAGAGACATGCAGAACGAGTTGCCGATGTTAAGTCTATGGACATTTATTCCAGGGGTGAGATAGAAACACGATTTGGCTGGTTGCTCATTGTAGTCGCCCATATAGTATGCACATATTTATCTCACCCCTATTCTCACTTATATAATGGACAACACACAGCATATAAACCATGTAGAGACATGGAGAACGAGTTGCCGATGTTAAGCCTATGGACATTTATTCCAGGGGTGTGATAGGAACACGATTTGGCTGGTTGCTCATTGTAGACATTGTGGCCATAAAGTACGTGCGAGCTGTTTGAGGGGGGGGGGGGGGTAAAGATTTGGGCAATATGGGAATACCCCTTCTTTGTTCTACTGCGTAGTTTTATGTACGAGTGGTCGTAATCCCCGAGTAGTTTATGTGTAGTAATATGCGAGCGTTAGAGAGAATATCCCGTTATCCACTAGGATGAGATGAGTTCCAGATTACACCAAAGTAGCGCAGCACTCTCGGGCATGGCGCTCAGTCGGTGTAGACTTACGCCTCCTACTTGGAGTTCGCCATCCTTTTTAAATCTTGCATAACGTTGATGACGAATAAGATTATCCTGACTCATTATAAATATTTAATATAGGTGGAATATTGTGGCGTATGTTCAGAGGCTACAGATCCCGAAGCACTTCCGTCTTACCATTATTTTAGCCTGATATAAACGACCATTAGGAACCCGTTCTCAACACACATGAGAGTACAGAAACTCATACTCAACAGGCGTGCGAGTACAGTAACTCATACTCAACAGACATGCGAGTACGGTAACTCATACTCAACAGACATGCGAGTAGGGTAACTCATACTCAACAGACAGGCGAGTACGGTAACTCATACTCAACACACATGAGAGTACAGTAACTCATACTCAACAGACATGCGAGTACGGTAACCCATACTCAACAGACATGCGAGTATGGTAACTCATACTCAACAGACATGCGAGTACAGTAACTCATACTCAACAGGCGTGCGAGTACGGTAACTCATACTCAACAGACATGCGAGTACAGTAACTCATACTCAACAGGCGTGCGAGTACAGTAACTCATACTCAACAGGCGTGCGAGTACGGTAACTCATACTCAACAGACATGCCAGTACGGTAACTCATACTCAATGAATGATAAATAGATAAATATTTCCAGGCTAAGTTAAAATAGGAAACATACTGGTGCTTGGTCTGAGTCCCCATTCGCCATCTCATTTGGATTGCTTTGCAATATTCACTAGGCTATCGCCTCGATCATATTACTGTACACTCCAAACTAGATGGCGAATGTGTACACAGACCAAACACTCATCATTTTCCTTCTTAGTACCAGCGCAAAATACGGGCTGAAAATGTGCATAGATCTTTGTTTCTCTCTCTCTCTCCCCCCCTCTCTCTGTCTCTCTCTCTTTCTCTCTCTGTATATAATAAAGTAGCACGGAAAGGACAAGTAAACAGTCCAACTCACCTCTCTTGCGACTCAGTGAGGCATGACGATATCGCTGTCTGTATCTCCCTCCTCCTGTCTGTATTTCCCTCCTCCTGTCTGTATTTCTCTCCTTTTCCTCCTCCTATCTGTATTTCTCTCCTCCTCTCCCTCCTCCTGTCCGTATCTCCCTTCTACTGCTGCTGCTGCTGCTGCTAAGTGCCGACTGTTCACTTTGTGTTTGTTAAGAGCAGGATCTACGTCACTGGAGGGACGCTGCCTCGTTCTGGTAAACCAAATGAGCTTCTCTAAAAGTCGTCTGCCAACCTGTTGCTGTTTACCGGCGTGTTCCGTGTATCACAGTCTGATCGCCGGTTACCAGCGTGTTCCCTGAACCGCGCAGTCTGATCGCCGGGAATCAGCGCCGCCGGGAGCTCTCCTAGCGGGATTTTGCCGCTGGTAGAACATATGGAGGTTGTGTTTGGAGAGCTGGTGGTCACGTGATGAAACTGCTCAGAGAAAAGGGAATTCTAAACGAGGCCGTTCTCCTGGGAGTTCAGATCTCAGCCTCACAATACAGAGAAAAGGGAATTCTACATAAGTCACGAGGCCGTTCTCCGGGAGATCAGATCGCAGCCTCACAATACACAGAGAAAAGGGAATTCTACATGAGTCACGAGGTTGTCTCCGGGGAGTTCAGATCTCAGCCTCACAATACACAGAGAAAAGGGAATTCTACATAAGTCACGAGGCCGTTCTCCGGGAGTTCAGATCTCAGCCTCACAATACAGAGAAAAGGGAATTCTACATAAGTCACGAGGCCGTTCTCCGGGAGATCAGATCTCAGCCTCACAATACACTGAGAAAAGGGAATTCTACATAAGTCACGAGGCCGTTCTCCGGGAGTTCAGATCTCAGCCTCACAATACAGAGAAAAGGGAATTCTACATAAGTCACGAGGCCGTTCTCCGGGAGATCAGATCTCAGCCTCACAATACACTGAGAAAAGGGAATTCTACATAAGTCACGAGGCTGTTCTCCGGGAGTTCAGATCTCAGCCTCACAATACACTGAGAAAAGGGAATTCTACATAAGTCACGAGGCCGTTCTCCGGGAGATCAGATCTCAGCCTCACAATACACTGAGAAAAGGGAATTCTACATAAGTCACGAGGCCGTTCTCCGGGGAGTTCAGATATCAGCCTCACAATACACAAAGAAAAGGGAATTCTACATAAGTCACGAGGTCGTTCTCCGGGAGATCAGATCTCAGCCTCACAATACAGAGAAAAGGGAATTCTACATAAGTCACGAGGTCGTTCTCCGGGAGTTCAGATCTCAGCCTCACAATACACAGAGAAAAGGGAATTCTACATAAGTCACGAGGCCGTTCTCTGGAGAGTTCAGATCTCAGCCTCACAATACAGAGAAAAGGGAATTCTACATAAGTCACGAGGCCGTTCTCCGAGAGTTCAGATCTCAGCCTCACAATACAGAGAAAAGGGAATTCTACATAAGTCACGAGGCCATTCTCCGGGGAGTTCAGATCTCAGCCTCACAATACAGAGAAAAGGGAATTCTACATAAGTCACGAGGCCGTTCTCCGGGAGTTCAGATCTCAGCCTCACAATACAGAGAAAAGGGAATTCTACATAAGTCACGAGGCCGTTCTCCGGGAGTTCAGATCTCAGCCTCACAATACAGAGAAAAGGGAATTCTACATAAGTCACGAGGCTGTTCTCCGGGAGTTCAGATCTCAGCCTCACAATACACAGAGAAAAGGGAATTCTACATAAGTCACGAGGCCGTTCTCTGGAGAGTTCAGATCTCAGCCTCACAATACAGAGAAAAGGGAATTCTACATAAGTCACGAGGCTGTTCTCCGGGGAGTTCAGATCTCAGCCTCACAATACAGAGAAAAAGGGAATTCTACATAAGTCACGAGGCTGTTCTCCGGGAGTTCAGATCTCAGCCTCACAATACACAGAGAAAAGGGAATTCTACATAAGTCACGAGGCCGTTCTCTGGGGAGTTCAGATCTCAGCCTCTCAATACACAGAGAAAAGGGACTTCTACATAAGTCACGAGGCCGTTCTCCGGGAGTTCAGATCTCAGCCTTTATCAATACAGTGAAAAGGGAATTCTACATAAGTCACGAGGCCGTTCTCCGGGAGTTCAGATCTCAGCCTCACAATACACAGAGAAAAGGGAATTCTACATAAGTCAGGAGGCTGTTCTCCGGGATTTCAGATCTCAGCCTCACAATACACAGAAAAGGGAATTCTCCATAAGTCACGAGGCCGTTCTCAGGGAGTTCAGATCTCAGCCTCACAATACAGAGAAAAGGGAATTCTACATAAGTCACGAGGCCGTTCTCCGGGAGTTCAGATCTCAGCCTCACAATACAGAGAAAAGGGAATTCTACATAAGTCACGAGGCCGTTCTCCGGGAGTTCAGATCTCAGCCTCACAATACAGATAAAAGGGAATTCTACATAAGTCACGAGGCCCTTCTCTGGGAGTTCAGATCTCAGCCTCACAATACACAGAGAAAAGGGAGTTCTACATAAGTCACGAGGCCGTTCTCTGGAGATATCAGATCTCAGCCTCACAATACACAGAGAAAAGGGAATTCTAAAAAAGTCACGAGGCCGTTCTCAAGGAGTTCAGATCTCAGCCTCACAATACACAGAGAAAAGGGAATTCTACAAAAGTCACGAGGCCGATCTCCGGGAGTTCAGATCTCAGCCTCACTATACAGAGAAAAGGGAATTCTACATAAGTCACGAGGCCGTTCTCCAGGAGTTCAGATCTCAGCCTCACAATACAGAGAAAAGGGAATTCTACATAAGTCACCAGGCCGTTCTCCAGGAGTTCAGATCTCAGCCTCACAATACAGAGAAAAGGGAATTCTACATAAGTCACGAGGCCGTTCTCCGGGGATATCAGATCTCAGCCTCACAATACACAGAGAAAAGGGAATTCTACATAAGTCACGAGGCCGTTCTCCGGGAGTACAGATCTCAGCCTCACAATACACAGAGAAAAGGGAATTCTACATAAGTCACGAGGCCGTTCTCCGGGAGTTCAGATCTCAGCCTTTATCAATAACCAGAGAAAAGGGAATTCTACATAAGTCACGAGGCCGTTTTACGGGAGATCAGATCTCAGCCTCACAATACACAGAGAAAAGGGAATTCTACATAAGTCATGAGGCCGTTCTCCGGGAGTTCAGATCTCAGCCTCTCAATACACAGAGAAAAGGGAATTCTACATGAGTCACGAGGACGTTCTCCGGGGAGTTCAGATCTCAGCCTCACAATACAGTGAAAAGGGAATTCTACATAAGTCACAAGGCCGTTCTCAAGGGAGTTCAGATCTCAGCCTCACAATACACAGAGAAAAGGGAATTCTACATAAGTCACGAGGCCGTTCTCCGGGAGATCAGATCTCAGCCTCACAATACACAGAGAAAAGGGAATTCTACAAAAGTCATGAAGCAGTTCTCCGGGAGTTCAGATCTCAGCCTTTATCAATACACAGAGAAAAGGGAATTCTACATAAGTCACGAGGCCGTTCTCCGGGGAGTTCAGATCTCAGCCTCACAATACAGTGAAAAGGGAATTCTACATAAGTCACGAGGCCACTCTCAAGGGAGATCAGATCTCAGCCTCACATTACACAAAGAAAAGGGAATTCTACAAAAGTCACGAGGCAGTTCTCCGGGAGTTTAGATCTCAGCCTCACAATACACAGAGAAAAGGGAATTCTACATAAGTCACGAGGCCGTTCTCTGGGGAGTTCAGATCTCAGCCTCTCAATACACAGAGAAAAGGGACTTCTACATAAGTCACGAGGCCGTTCTCCGGGAGTTCAGATCTCAGCCTTTATCAATACAGTGAAAAGGGAATTCTACATAAGTCACGAGGCCGTTCTCCGGGAGTTCAGATCTCAGCCTCACAATACACAGAGAAAAGGGAATTCTACATAAGTCAGGAGGCTGTTCTCCGGGATTTCAGATCTCAGCCTCACAATACACAGAAAAGGGAATTCTCCATAAGTCACGAGGCCGTTCTCAGGGAGTTCAGATCTCAGCCTCACAATACAGAGAAAAGGGAATTCTACATAAGTCACGAGGCCGTTCTCCGGGAGTTCAGATCTCAGCCTCACAATACAGAGAAAAGGGAATTCTACATAAGTCACGAGGCCGTTCTCCGGGAGTTCAGATCTCAGCCTCACAATACAGATAAAAGGGAATTCTACATAAGTCACGAGGCCCTTCTCTGGGAGTTCAGATCTCAGCCTCACAATACACAGAGAAAAGGGAGTTCTACATAAGTCACGAGGCCGTTCTCTGGAGATATCAGATCTCAGCCTCACAATACACAGAGAAAAGGGAATTCTAAAAAAGTCACGAGGCCGTTCTCAAGGAGTTCAGATCTCAGCCTCACAATACAGAGAAAAGGGAATTCTACATAAGTCACGAGGCAGTTCTCCGGGAGTTCAGATCTCAGCCTCACTATACACAGTGAAAAGGGAATTCTACAAAAGTCACGAGGCCAATCTCCGGGAGTTCAGATCTCAGCCTCACTATACAGAGAAAAGGGAATTCTACATAAGTCACGAGGCCGTTCTCCAGGAGTTCAGATCTCAGCCTCACAATACAGAGAAAAGGGAATTCTACATAAGTCACCAGGCCGATCTCCGGGAGTTCAGATCTCAGCCTTTATCAATACAGAGAAAAGGGAATTCTACATGAGTCACAAGGCCGTTCTCCGGGAGTTCAGATCTCAGCCTCACAATACACAGAGAAAAGGGAATTCTACATAAGTCACGAGGCCGTTCTCCGGGAGTTCAGATCTCAGCCTCACTATACACAGTGAAAAGGGAATTCTACATAAGTCACGAGGCCGTTCTCCGGGAGTTCAGATCTCAGCCTCACTATACACAGTGAAAAGGGAATTCTACATAAGTCACGAGGCCGTTCTCCGGGAGTTCAGATCTCAGCCTCACAATACAGAGAAAAGGGAATTCTACATAAGTCACCAGGCCGATCTCCGGGAGTTCAGATCTCAGCCTCACAATACAGAGAAAAGGGAATTCTACATAAGTCACGAGGCCGTTCTCCGGGGATATCAGATCTCAGCCTCACAATACACAGAGAAAAGGGAATTCTACATAAGTCACGAGGCCGTTCTCCGGGAGTACAGATCTCAGCCTCACAATACACAGAGAAAAGGGAATTCTACATAAGTCACGAGGCCGTTCTCCGGGAGTTCAGATCTCAGCCTTTATCAATAACCAGAGAAAAGGGAATTCTACATGAGTCACGAGGCCGTTCTCCGGGAGTTCAGATCTCAGCCTTTATCAATAACCAGAGAAAAGGGAATTCTACATAAGTCACGAGGCCGTTTTACGGGAGATCAGATCTCAGCCTCACAATACACAGAGAAAAGGGAATTCTACATAAGTCATGAGGCCGTTCTCCGGGAGTTCAGATCTCAGCCTCTCAATACACAGAGAAAAGGGAATTCTACATGAGTCACGAGGACGTTCTCCGGGGAGTTCAGATCTCAGCCTCACAATACAGTGAAAAGGGAATTCTACATAAGTCACAAGGCCGTTCTCAAGGGAGATCAGATCTCAGCCTCACAATACACAGAGAAAAGGGAATTCTACAAAAGTCACGAGGCAGTTCTCCGGGAGTTTAGATCTCAGCCTCACAATACACAGAGAAAAGGGAATTCTACATAAGTCACGAGGCCGTTCTCCAGGATATCAGATCTCAGCCTCACAATACAGAGAAAAGGGAATTCTACATAAGTCATGAGGCCGTTCTCCGGGGAGTTCAGATCTCAGCCTCACAATACAGAGGAAAGGGAATTCTACATAAGTCAAGAGGCCGTTCTCCATGAGTTCAGATCTTAGCCTCTCAATGCAGAGAAAAGGGAATTCTACATAAGTCACGAGGTCGTTCTCCGGGAGTTCAGATCTCAGCCTCACAATACAGAGAAAGGGGAATTCTACATAAGTCACGAGGCCCTTCTCCGGGAGTTCAGATCTCAGCCTCACAATACAGAGAAAAGGGAATTCTACATAAGTCACGAGGCCGTTCTCCGGGAGTTCAGATCTCAGCCTCACAATACAGAGAAAAGGGAATTCTACATAAGCCACGAGGCCGTTCTCCGGGAGTTCAGATCTCAGCCTCACAATACAGATAAAAGGGAATTCTACATAAGTCACGAGGCCGTTCTCTGGGAGTTCAGATCTCAGCCTCACAATACACAGAGAAAAGGGAATTCTACATAAGTAACGAGGCCGTTCTCCGGAGATATCAGATCTAAGCCTCACAATACACAGAGAAAAGGGAATTCTACAAAAGTCACGAGGCCGTTCTCCGGGAGTTCAGATCTCAGCCTCACAATACAGAGAAAAGGGAATTCTACATAAGTCAAGAGGCCGTTCTCCGGGGATATCAGATCTCAGCCTCACAATACACAGAGAAAAGGGAATTCTTCATAAGTCACGAGGCCGTTCTCCGGGAGTACAGATCTCAGCCTCACAATACACAGAGAAAAGGGAATTCTACATAAGTCACGAGGCCGTTCTCCGGGAGTTCAGATCTCAGCCTTTATCAATAACCAGAGAAAAGGGAATTCTACATGAGTCACGAGGCCGTTCTCCGGGAGTTCAGATCTCAGCCTTTATCAATAACCAGAGAAAAGGGAATTCTACATAAGTCACGAGGCCGTTCTCCGGGAGATCAGATCTCAGCCTCACAATACACAGAGAAAAGGGAATTCTACATAAGTCATGAGGCCGTTCTCCGGGAGTTCAGATCTCAGCCTCTCAATACACAGAGAAAAGGGAATTCTACATGAGTCACGAGGACGTTCTCCGGGGAGTTCAGATCTCAGCCTCACAATACAGTGAAAAGGGAATTCTACATAAGTCACAAGGCCGTTCTCAAGGGAGATCAGATCGCAGCCTCACAATACACAGAGAAAAGGGAATTCTACAAAAGTCACGAGGCAGTTCTCCGGGAGTTTAGATCTCAGCCTCACAATACACAGAGAAAAGGGAATTCTACATAAGTCACGAGGCCGTTCTCCAGGATATCAGATCTCAGCCTCACAATACAGAGAAAAGGGAATTCTACATAAGTCATGAGGCCGTTCTCCGGGGAGTTCAGATCTCAGCCTCACAATACAGAGAAAAGGGAATTCTACATAAGTCAAGAGGCCGTTCTCCGTGAGTTCAGATCTTAGCCTCTCAATGCAGAGAAAAGGGAATTCTACATAAGTCACGAGGTCGTTCTCCGGGAGTTCAGATCTCAGCCTCACAATACAGAGAAAGGGGAATTCTACATAAGTCACGAGGCCCTTCTCCGGGAGTTCAGATCTCAGCCTCACAATACAGAGAAAAGGGAATTCTACATAAGTCACGAGGCCGTTCTCCGGGAGTTCAGATCTCAGCCTAACAATACAGAGAAAAGGGAATTCTACATAAGCCACGAGGCCGTTCTCCGGGAGTTCAGATCTCAGCCTCACAATACAGATAAAAGGGAATTCTACATAAGTCACGAGGCCGTTCTCTGGGAGTTCAGATCTCAGCCTCACAATACAGAGAGAAAAGGGAATTCTACATAAGTAACGAGGCCGTTCTCCGGAGATATCAGATCTAAGCCTCACAATACACAGAGAAAAGGGAATTCTACAAAAGTCACGAGGCCGTTCTCTGGGAGTTCAGATCTTAGCCTCACAATACAAAGAGAAAAGGGAATTCTACATAAGTCACGAGGCCGTTCTCCGGGAGTTCAGATCTCAGCCTCACAATACACAGAGAAAAGGGAATTCTACAAAAGTCACGAGG
The DNA here is from genome assembly GCA_950022655.1 of Alentia gelatinosa. Taxonomy (NCBI): domain Eukaryota; kingdom Metazoa; phylum Annelida; class Polychaeta; order Phyllodocida; family Polynoidae; genus Alentia; species Alentia gelatinosa. The sequence goes on along the minus strand of OX465579.1, from coordinate 180,733,533 downwards.
CCGATCTCCGGGGAATTCAGATCTCAGCCTTTATCAATACACAGAGAAAAGGGAATTCTACATAAGTCACGAGGCCGTTCTCCGGGAGTTCAGATCTCAGCCTCACAATACAGAGAAAAGGGAATTCTACATAAGTCACGAGGCCGTTCTCCGGGGATATCAGATCTCAGCCTCACAATACACAGAGAAAAGGGAATTCTACATAAGTCAAGAGGCCGTTCTCCGTGAGTTCAGATCTTAGCCTCTCAATGCAGAGAAAAGGGAATTCTACATAAGTCACGAGGTCGTTCTCCGGGAGTTCAGATCTCAGCCTCACAATACAGAGAAAGGGGAATTCTACATAAGTCACGAGGCCCTTCTCCGGGAGTTCAGATCTCAGCCTCACAATACAGAGAAAAGGGAATTCTACATAAGTCACGAGGCCGTTCTCCGGGAGTTCAGATCTCAGCCTCACAATACAGAGAAAAGGGAATTCTACATAAGCCACGAGGCCGTTCTCCGGGAGTTCAGATCTCAGCCTCACAATACAGATAAAAGGGAATTCTACATAAGTCACGAGGCCGTTCTCTGGGAGTTCAGATCTCAGCCTCACAATACACAGAGAAAAGGGAATTCTACATAAGTAACGAGGCCGTTCTCCGGAGATATCAGATCTAAGCCTCACAATACACAGAGAAAAGGGAATTCTACAAAAGTCACGAGGCCGTTCTCCGGGAGTTCAGATCTCAGCCTCACAATACAGAGAAAAGGGAATTCTACATAAGTCAAGAGGCCGTTCTCCGGGGATATCAGATCTCAGCCTCACAATACACAGAGAAAAGGGAATTCTTCATAAGTCACGAGGCCGTTCTCCGGGAGTACAGATCTCAGCCTCACAATACACAGAGAAAAGGGAATTCTACATAAGTCACGAGGCCGTTCTCCGGGAGTTCAGATCTCAGCCTTTATCAATAACCAGAGAAAAGGGAATTCTACATGAGTCACGAGGCCGTTCTCCGGGAGTTCAGATCTCAGCCTTTATCAATAACCAGAGAAAAGGGAATTCTACATAAGTCACGAGGCCGTTCTCCGGGAGATCAGATCTCAGCCTCACAATACACAGAGAAAAGGGAATTCTACATAAGTCATGAGGCCGTTCTCCGGGAGTTCAGATCTCAGCCTCTCAATACACAGAGAAAAGGGAATTCTACATGAGTCACGAGGACGTTCTCCGGGGAGTTCAGATCTCAGCCTCACAATACAGTGAAAAGGGAATTCTACATAAGTCACAAGGCCGTTCTCAAGGGAGATCAGATCGCAGCCTCACAATACACAGAGAAAAGGGAATTCTACAAAAGTCACGAGGCAGTTCTCCGGGAGTTTAGATCTCAGCCTCACAATACACAGAGAAAAGGGAATTCTACATAAGTCACGAGGCCGTTCTCCAGGATATCAGATCTCAGCCTCACAATACAGAGAAAAGGGAATTCTACATAAGTCATGAGGCCGTTCTCCGGGGAGTTCAGATCTCAGCCTCACAATACAGAGAAAAGGGAATTCTACATAAGTCAAGAGGCCGTTCTCCGTGAGTTCAGATCTTAGCCTCTCAATGCAGAGAAAAGGGAATTCTACATAAGTCACGAGGTCGTTCTCCGGGAGTTCAGATCTCAGCCTCACAATACAGAGAAAGGGGAATTCTACATAAGTCACGAGGCCCTTCTCCGGGAGTTCAGATCTCAGCCTCACAATACAGAGAAAAGGGAATTCTACATAAGTCACGAGGCCGTTCTCCGGGAGTTCAGATCTCAGCCTAACAATACAGAGAAAAGGGAATTCTACATAAGCCACGAGGCCGTTCTCCGGGAGTTCAGATCTCAGCCTCACAATACAGATAAAAGGGAATTCTACATAAGTCACGAGGCCGTTCTCTGGGAGTTCAGATCTCAGCCTCACAATACAGAGAGAAAAGGGAATTCTACATAAGTAACGAGGCCGTTCTCCGGAGATATCAGATCTAAGCCTCACAATACACAGAGAAAAGGGAATTCTACAAAAGTCACGAGGCCGTTCTCTGGGAGTTCAGATCTTAGCCTCACAATACAAAGAGAAAAGGGAATTCTACATAAGTCACGAGGCCGTTCTCCGGGAGTTCAGATCTCAGCCTCACAATACACAGAGAAAAGGGAATTCTACAAAAGTCACGAGGCCGATCTCCGGGGAATTCAGATCTCAGCCTTTATCAATACACAGAGAAAAGGGAATTCTACATAAGTCACGAGGCCGTTCTCCGGGAGTTCAGATCTCAGCCTCACAATACAGAGAAAAGGGAATTCTACATAAGTCACGAGGCCGTTCTCCGGGGATATCAGATCTCAGCCTCACAATACACAGAGAAAAGGGAATTCTACATAAGTCACGAGGCCGTTCTCCGGGAGTTCAGATCTCAGCCTCACAATACACAGAGAAAAGGGAATTCTACATAAGTCACAAGGCCGTTCTCCGGGGATATCAGATCTCAGCCTCACAATACACAGAGAAAAGGGAATTCTACATAAGTCACGAGGCCCTTCTCCGGGAGTTCAGATCTCAGCCTTTATCAATAACCAGAGAAAAGGGAATTCTACATAAGTCACGAGGCCGTTCTCCGGGAGTTCAGATCTCAGTCTTTATCAATAACCAGAGAAAAGGGAATTCTACATAAGTCACGAGGCCGTTCTCCGGAGATATCAGATCTCAGCCTCACAATACACAGAGAAAAGGGAATTCTACATAAGTCACGAGGCCGTTCTCAGGGAGTTCAGATCTCAGCCTCACAATACACAGAGAAAAGGGAATTCTATATAAGTCATGAGGCCGTTCTCCGGGAGTTCAGACCCAGCCTCACAATACAGATAAAAGGGAATTCTACATAAGTCACGAGGCCGTTCTCAAGGGAGTTCAGATCTCAGCCTCACAATACACAGAGAAAAAGGAATTCTACATAAGTCACGAGGCCGTTCTCCGGGAGTTCAGATCTCAGCCTTTATCAATACAGAGAAAAGGGAATTCTACATAAGTCACGAGGCCGTTCTCCGGGAGTTCAGATCTCAGCCTCACAATACACAGAGAAAAGGGAATTCTACATAAGTCACGAGGCCGTTCTCCGGGAGTTCAGATCTCAGCCTCACAATACAGAGAAAAGGGAATTCTACATAAGTCACGAGGCCGTTCTCCTGGGAGTTCAGATCTCAGCCTCACAATACAGAGAAAAGGGAATTCTACATAAGTCACGAGGCCGTTCTCCGGGGATATCAGATCTCAGCCTCACAATACAGAGAAAAGGGAATTCTACATAAGTCACGAGGCCGTTCTCCGGGAGTTCAGATCTCAGCCTCACAATACACAGAGAAAAGGGAATTCTACATAAGTCACGAGGCCGTTCTCTGGGAGATCAGATCTCAGCCTCACAATACAGAGAGAAAAGGGAATTCTACATAAGTCACGAGGCCGTTCTCTGGGAGTTCAGATCTCAGCCTCTCAATACAGAGAAAAGGGAATTCTACATAAGTCACGAGGCCGTTCTCCGGGAGTTCAGATCTCAGCCTCTCAATACACAGAGAAAAGGGAATTCTACATAAGTCACGAGGCCGTTCTCTGGGAGATCAGATCTCAGCCTCACAATACAGAGAAAAGGGAATTCTTCATAAGTCACGAGGCCGTTCTCCGGGAGTTCAGATCTCAGCCTCACAATACACAGAGAAAAGGGAATTCTACATAAGTCACGAGGCCGTTCTCTGGGAGTTCAGATCTCAGCCTCTCAATACACAGAGAAAAGGGAATTCTACATAAGTCACGAGGCCGTTCTCCGGAGAGTTCAGATCTCAGCCTTACAATACAGAGAGAAAAGGGAATTCTACATAAGTCACGAGGCCGTTCTCAGGGAGTTCAGATCTCAGCCTCACAATACAGAGAAAAGGGAATTCTACATAAGTCACGAGGCCGTTCTCCGGGAGTTCAGATCTCAGCCTCACAATACAGAGAAAAGGGAATTCTACATAAGTCACGAGGCCGTTCTCCGGGAGTTCAGATCTCAGCCTCACAATACAGATAAAAGGGAATTCTACATAAGTCACGAGGCCCTTCTCTGGGAGTTCAGATCTCAGCCTCTCAATACACAGAGAAAAGGGAATTCTACATAAGTCACGAGGCCGTTCTCCGGGAGTTCAGATCTCAGCCTTTATCAATACAGAGAAAAGGGAATTCTACATAAGTCACAAGGCCGTTCTCCGGGAGTTCAGATCTCAGCCTCACAATACAGAGAAAAGGGAATTCTACATAAGTCACGAGGCCGTTCTCCGGGAGTTCAGATCTCAGCCTCACTATACACAGTGAAAAGGGAATTCTACATAAGTCACGAGGCCGTTCTCCAGGGATATCAGATCTCAGCCTCACAATTCACAGAGAAAAGGGAATTCTACATAAGTCACGAGGCCGTTCTCCGGGAGTTCAGATCTCAGCCTCACAATACACAGAGAAAAAGGAATTCTACATAAGTCACGAGGCCGTTCTCCGGGAGTTCAGATCTCAGCCTTTATCAATACAGAGAAAAGGGAATTCTACATAAGTCACGAGGCCGTTCTCCGGGAGTTCAGATCTCAGCCTCACAATACACAGAGAAAAGGGAATTCTACATAAGTCACGAGGCCGTTCTCCGGGGATATCAGATCTCAGCCTCACAATACAGAGAAAAGGGAATTCTACATAAGTCACGAGGCCGTTCTCCGAGAGTTCAGATCTCAGCCTCACAATACACAGAGAAAAGGGAATTCTACATAAGTCACGAGGCCGTTCTCTGGGAGATCAGATCTCAGCCTCACAATACACAGAGAAAAGGGAATTCTACATAAGTCACGAGGCCGTTCTCTGGGAGATCAGATCTCAGCCTCACAATACAGAGAAAAGGGAATTCTTCATAAGTCACGAGGCCGTTCTCCGGGAGTTCAGATCTCAGCCTCACAATACACAGAGAAAAGGGAATTCTACATAAGTCACGAGGCCGTTCTCTGGGAGTTCAGATCTCAGCCTCTCAATACACAGAGAAAAGGGAATTCTACATAAGTCACGAGGCCGTTCTCCGGAGAGTTCAGATCTCAGCCTTACAATACAGAGAGAAAAGGGAATCCTACATAAGTCACGAGGCCGTTCTCCGGGAGTTCAGATCTCAGCCTCTCAATACACAGAGAAAAGGGAATTCTACATAAGTCACGAGGCCGTTCTCCGGGAGTTCAGATCTCAGCCTCACAATACACAGAGAAAAGGGAATTCTACATAAGTCACGAGGCCGTTCTCCGGGAGTTCAGATTTAGCCTCACAATACACAGAGAAAAGGGAATTCTACATAAGTCACGAGGCCGTTCTCCGGGAGTTCAGATCTCAGCCTCACAATACAGAGAAAAGGGAATTCTACATAAGTCACGAGGCCGTTCTCCAGGAGTTCAGATCTCAGCCTCACAATACAGAGAAAAGGGAATTCTACATAAGTCACGAGGCCGTTCTCCAGGAGTTCAGATCTCAGCCTCACAATAAAGAGAGAAAAGGGAATTCTACATAAGTCACGAGGCCGTTCTCCGGGAGTTCAGATCTCAGCCTTTATCAATAAACAGAGAAAAAGGAATTCTACATAAGTCACGAGGCCGTTCTCCGGGAGTTCAGATCTCAGCCTTTATCAATACACAGAGAAAAGGGAATTCTACATAAGTCATGAGGCCGTTCTCCGGGGAGTTCAGATCTCAGCCTCACAATACAGTGAAAAGGGAATTCTACATAAGTCACGAGGCCGTTCTCCAGGGATATCAGATCTCAGCCTCACAATTCACAGAGAAAAGGGAATTCTACATAAGTCACGAGGCCGTTCTCCGGGAGTTCAGATCTCAGCCTCACAATACACAGAGAAAAAGGAATTCTACATAAGTCACGAGGCCGTTCTCCGGGAGTTCAGATCTCAGCCTTTATCAATACAGAGAAAAGGGAATTCTACATAAGTCACGAGGCCGTTCTCCGGGAGTTCAGATCTCAGCCTCACAATACACAGAGAAAAGGGAATTCTACATAAGTCACGAGGCCGTTCTCCGGGGATATCAGATCTCAGCCTCACAATACAGAGAAAAGGGAATTCTACATAAGTCACGAGGCCGTTCTCCGAGAGTTCAGATCTCAGCCTCACAATACACAGAGAAAAGGGAATTCTACATAAGTCACGAGGCCGTTCTCTGGGAGATCAGATCTCAGCCTCACAATACACAGAGAAAAGGGAATTCTACATAAGTCACGAGGCCGTTCTCTGGGAGATCAGATCTCAGCCTCACAATACAGAGAAAAGGGAATTCTTCATAAGTCACGAGGCCGTTCTCCGGGAGTTCAGATCTCAGCCTCACAATACACAGAGAAAAGGGAATTCTACATAAGTCACGAGGCCGTTCTCTGGGAGTTCAGATCTCAGCCTCTCAATACACAGAGAAAAGGGAATTCTACATAAGTCACGAGGCCGTTCTCCGGAGAGTTCAGATCTCAGCCTTACAATACAGAGAGAAAAGGGAATCCTACATAAGTCACGAGGCCGTTCTCCGGGAGTTCAGATCTCAGCCTCTCAATACACAGAGAAAAGGGAATTCTACATAAGTCACGAGGCCGTTCTCCGGGAGTTCAGATCTCAGCCTCACAATACACAGAGAAAAGGGAATTCTACATAAGTCACGAGGCCGTTCTCCGGGAGTTCAGATTTAGCCTCACAATACACAGAGAAAAGGGAATTCTACATAAGTCACGAGGCCGTTCTCCGGGAGTTCAGATCTCAGCCTCACAATACAGAGAAAAGGGAATTCTACATAAGTCACGAGGCCGTTCTCCGGGAGTTCAGATCTCAGCCTCACAATACAGAGAAAAGGGAATTCTACATAAGTCACGAGGCCGTTCTCCAGGAGTTCAGATCTCAGCCTCACAATAAAGAGAGAAAAGGGAATTCTACATAAGTCACGAGGCCGTTCTCCGGGAGTTCAGATCTCAGCCTTTATCAATAAACAGAGAAAAAGGAATTCTACATAAGTCACGAGGCCGTTCTCCGGGAGTTCAGATCTCAGCCTTTATCAATACACAGAGAAAAGGGAATTCTACATAAGTCATGAGGCCGTTCTCCGGGGAGTTCAGATCTCAGCCTCACAATACAGTGAAAAGGGAATTCTACATAAGTCACGATGCCGTTCTCCGGAGAGTTCAGATCTCAGCCTCACAATACACAGAGAAAAGGGAATTCTATATAAGTCACGAGGCAATTCTCTGGGGAATTCAGATCTCAGCCTCACAATACAGAGAAAGGGGAATTCTCCATAAGTCACGAGGACGTTCTCCGGAAGATCAGATCTCAGCCTCACAATATACAGAGAAAAAGGGAATTCTACATAAGTCACGAGGCTGTTCTCCAGGGAGATCAGATCTCAGCCTCACAATACACAGAGAAAAGGGAATTCTACATAAGTCACGAGGCCGTTCTCCGGGGAGTTCAGATCTCAGCCTCACAATACACAGAGAAAATGGAATTCTACATAAGTCACGAGGCCGTTCTCCGGGAGTTCAGATCTCAGCCTCACAATACAGAGAAAAGGGAATTCTACATAAGTCACGAGGCCGTTCTCAGGGGAGTTCAGATCTCAGCCTTTATCAATACACAGAGAAAAGGGAATTCTACATAAGTCACGAGGCCGTTCTCAGGGGAGTTCAGATCTCAGCCTTTATCAATACACAGAGAAAAGGGAATTCTACATAAGTCACGAGGCCGTTCTCCGGGAAGTTCAGATCTCAGCCTCACAATACAGAGAAAAGGGAATTCTACATAAGTCACGAGGCCGTTCTCAGGGGAGTTCAGATCTCAGCCTTTATCAATACAGAGAAAAGGGAATTCTACATAAGTCACGAGGCCGATCTCTGGGAGTTCAGATCTCAGCCTCTCAATACACAGAGAAAAGGGAATTCTACATAAGTCACGAGGCCGTTCTCTGGGAGTTCAGATCTCAGCCTCACAATACACAGAGAAAAGGGAATTCTACATAAGTCACGAGGCCGTTCTCCGGGAGATCAGATCTCAGCCTCACAATACAGAGAGAAAAGGGAATTTTACATAAGTCACGAGGCCGTTCTCTGGAGAGTTCAGATCTCAGCCTCACAATACACAGAGAAAAGGGAATTCTACATAAGTCACGAGGCCGTTCTCCGGGAGTTCAGATCTCAGCCTCACAATTCACAGAGAAAAGGGAATTCTACATAAGTCACGAGGCCGTTCTCAGGGAGTTCAGATCTCAGCCTCACAATACACAGAGAATAGGGAATTCTACATAAGTCACGAGGTCGTTATCCGGAGAGTTCAGACCTCAGCCTCTATCAATACACAGAGAAAAAGGAATTCTACATAAGTCACGAGGCCGTTCTCTGGGAGATCAGATCTCAGCCTCACAATACAGAGAAAAGGGAATTCTACATAAGTCACGAGGCCGTTCTCCGGAGAGTTCAGATCTCAGCCTCACAATACAGAGAAAAGAAATTCTACATAAGTCATGAGGCTGTTCTCTGGGGAGATCAGATCTCAGCCTTTATCAATACACAGAGAAAAGGGAATTCTATATAAGTCACGAGGCAGTTCTCCGGGGAGTTCAGATCTCAGCCTCACAATACACAGAGAAAGGGAATTCTACATAAGTCACGAGGCCGTTCTCCAGGGAGTTCAGATCTCAGCCTCACAATACATAGAGAAAAGGGAATTCTACATAAGTCACGAGGCCGATCTCAGGGAGTTCAGATCTCAGCATTTATCAATACAGAGAAAAGGGAATTCTACATAAGTCATGAGGCCGTTCTCCGGGGAGTTCAGATATCAGCCTCACAATACACAAAGAAAAGGGAATTCTACATAAGTCACAAGGCCGTTCTCCGGGAGTTCAGATCTCAGCCTCACAATACAGAGAAAAGGGAATTCTACATAAGTCACGAGGCCGTTCTCCGGGAGTTCAGATCTCAGCCTCACTATACACAGTGAAAAGGGAATTCTACATAAGTCACGAGGCCGTTCTCCGGGAGTTCAGATCTCAGCCTCACAATACAGAGAAAAGGGAATTCTACATAAGTCATGAGGCCGTTCTCCAGGAGTTCAGATCTCAGCCTCACTATACACAGTGAAAAGGGAATTCTACATAAGTCACGAGGCCGTTCTCCGGGAGTTCAGATCTCAGCCTCACAATACAGAGAAAAGGGAATTCTACATAAGTCACGAGGCCGTTCTCCGGGAGTTCAGACCCAGCCTCACAATACACAGAGAAAAGGGAATTCTACATAAGTCACGAGGCCCTTCTCCGGGAGTTCAGATCTCAGCCTCACAATACAGAGAAAAGGGAATTCTACATAAGTCACGAGGCTGTTCTCCGGGAGTTCAGATCTCAGCCTCACAATACAGAGAAAAGGGAATTCTACATAAGTCACGAGGCCGTTCTCCTGGAGTTCAGATCTCAGCCTCACAATACAGATAAAAGGGATTTCTACATAAGTCATGAGGCCGTTCTCCGGGAGTTCAGATCTCAGCCTCACAATACAGAGAAAAGGGAATTCTACATAAGTCATGAGGCCGTTCTCCGGGAGTTCAGATCTCAGCATTTATCAATACAGAGAAAAGGGAATTCTACATAAGTCATGAGGCCGTTCTCTGGGAGATCAGATCTCAGCCTCACAATACACAGAGAAAAGGGAATTCTAAATAAGTCACGAGGCCGTTCTCCAGGAGTTCAGATCTCAGCCTCACAATACACAGGGAAAAAAGGAATTCTACATAAGTCACGAGCCCGTTCTCCGGGGAGATCAGATCTCAGCCTCACAATACACAGAGAAAAGGGAATTCTACATAAGTCACGAGCCCGTTCTCCGGGGAGTTCAGATCTCAGCCTCTCAATACACAGAGAAAAGGGAATTCTACATAAGTCACGAGGCAGTTCTCTGGGAGTTCAGATCTCAGCCTCTCAATACAGAGAAAAGGGAATTCTACATAAGTCACGAGGCCGTTCTCCTGGGAGTTCAGATCTCAGCCTCTCAATACACAGAGAAAAGGGAATTCTACATAAGTCATGAGGCCGTTCTCCGGGGAGATCAGATCTCAGCCTCACAATACACAGAGAAAAGGGAATTCTACATAAGTCAAGAGGCCCTTCTCCGGGGAGTTCAGATCTCAGCCTTTATCAATACACTGTGCTGTAACCAAGTTAAGCACAAAGTATTGATGTTTTAAGATGAAAGTTTAATAAATAGATATTAAAACGTTGTTTTATTATATATTGAAAATAGGATTTAAAATGTTGTATATACGTATAAGTATTGAAACATGACATATCACTAATATATGTATGGTTTGATGTATAAGTATCAAGAAGAAGAAACTATGATATCAAGTGTTTGTATTTGATATCAAGTGTTATTATCAAATATTGGTGTTTGAAGTGTTATTATTGAGTATCAGTATTGTGTGTTCCCATTGAGTGTTAGTATTGAGTATTGATATCAGGTGTTAGTATCAGGTGTTATCATAAGTGTTAGTTTTAAATACCAAGTGTTGGTTTTGGGTATTGGTGTTGAACATCACACATCAGTATTGAGTGTTTGTGTTGAGTATTGGTATTAGACATTATATGACAAGGTATTGATCATAGCTGTCTACTAAGCCTTATACTACTAGCTAGTCTTTGGGGAACACCGCGCTTCTGGGAATAGACCCTCTGACGTCACTATGACGACTGAGGGTCGGCTCTGGAGTTCCCTGGGGAAGTCCCCTCTCAGGGTATTCCTGATATTAACATATCCACGCGTGTCTCGCACCTGCGTGAGCTTAAGCGAGATTCATTCCAAATTTCCCATGATCCTTTAGAAAATGCTCATTTTTGATCTGCTCCCGAGTTGACCGTATCGTCAGTCTCCACCACCATCATCTGCTGTCAAGACGTGTTCTGTCGGCTCCGGATACCGGCAGAAGTGCGCGAATTCAGCAGTGAAATTATATCATATAGGAATAGCTAAGGCAACTTGCCTTACAACCTTTGGACAGTAGAAAGTGACTTGGATTGGGACTCTCCAAGCACACGTATTCTGAAAAGGACTTATAGGAATCTGCTGAACTATCAACGTTCACTATTGAACATTATCACTTAATTAAGTGATAGGACTTCACTTATAGTTCACCCAACTTCTAACGAAACTGGATCTGTGTTTATTAGTGATTATTGGAATCTTGTGAGTTCACTCAGGACACTCTAACTTGTGGTGAGTTATGCTGCATATTACCTTGCATTGTGTGAATGTTTGTTGAGACCGTATAACTATCTCTGATCACTTTGTGGAAGAGATCACAGACTGTTTAACATGAACAACGAACATTCTAGAAGAAGATCATTAACTTTGTCTAGACATCAACTCCACATATTACGTGGTTCATATCAGACACTCTGCAAAGTCTATCATCACTCTGACTTTGGTGTCTGATATTATATGTGACTTTTAATTACTGTAATACAACTAGGCATGTCGCCTCAGGTTTATTACATATATTACCATGATACCTTGCCATGCTATACTTGTGAAACGTTTGAATACTTTATTAAAGAATATCAAACTTACTTCAATCCTTGTTCTCATCCATGATATATAAGACACGAATATCATAGTATCTAAGAATCATTTATGATTGATACTAGTTAATAATTACCTTAATCAAAGATCTCATTAAGGTATACTCGCTGTGCGCAAGGGGTTGCAGAGTCTGGTAGCCTTGCGTACACACAGCCTAGAGTTGCTCCTACCTTCCCCACAACGTTACGTAACGAAATAGAATATTAATTATAATCATATTATATCATCTTAATTAATCAATATTAATAAGAAATACGTAGGACATCATAAGGTTAATGTGGACTATGGGGATAGGCGTAATATCCATCTCTTCCGCATGTATACGTTAGTATATTGGATAGGATTCCCAAATGAACGTAATTAATTAATGACTTAATTACGGTCATTCATTGGTCAGTTCTCCTAGAACGAGTAAGACGAATCCACGTCCGTTTCTATGGCGTTCACCGCTAGGTGTCGACACTACCGTCCTAAGTTAATTAAGTTATTTCTGTACTTCACTTCTTGGCCACTATGTGCCGTAATTATCATCTGAGACTAATTCAGTAGTTCTCCCCATAGCCGCAAGGTGGCGTTAGGTGTTATGTAAAGTTTAATAAAGTTTAGGAAGTCTCTCACCAGACGTCACTACGTTCCCACGTAAGGGTTCTAGGTGTATACGTGTAGACTTACCACTAGTCCTCCCCATCTTAAGTATTTATATAATTAACAACCCTAATTAACCCGACAGCTACCAGAACACTCTGGGTGCTAGAAACTAAAGACAATGTATAGACATTAAATAGGGACATTCTAAATTTGTTGCCGATTTCACTTTATGTTCAACAATATATACCCGGCCGGACTTTTACCGACTCGCTACCAGGCTTTCAGATGGACCATTGACACTTCACGCATGCCGCCCGCGGACGGGTATAGGCGGCCGAGCCTAGACGGGGAGAACGTGACCGGGTGATGGTGGGGCGGGTGATAGTGGGGCGGGTGATGGTGGGGCGGGTGATGGTGGGGCGGGTGATGGTGGGGCGGGTGATGGTGGGGCGGGTGATAGTGGGGCGGGTGATAGTGGGGCGGGTGATGGTGGGGCGGGTGATGGTGGGGCGGGTGATGGTGGGGCGGGTGATAGTGGGGCGGGTGATAGTGGGGCGGGTGATGGTGGGGCGGGTGATGGTGGGGCGGGTGATGGTGGGGCGGGTGATGGTGGGGCGGGTGATGGTGGGGCGGGTGATGGTGGGGCGGGTGATGGTGGGGCGGGTGATGGTGGGGCGGGTGATGGTGGGGCGGGTGATAGTGGGGCGGGTGATAGTGGGGCGGGTGATGGTGGGGCGGGTGATGGTGGGGCGGGTGATGGTGGGGCGGGTGATGGTGGGGCGGGTGATGGTGGGGCGGGTGATGGTGGGGCGGGTGATGGTGGGGCGGGTGATGGTGGGGCGGGTGATGGTGGGGCGGGTGATGGTGGGGCGGGTGATGGTGGGGCGGGTGATAGTGGGGCGGGTGATAGTGGGGCGGGTGATGGTGGGGCGGGTGATGGTGGGGCGGGTGATGGTGGGGCGGGTGATGGTGGGGCGGGTGATGGTGGGGCGGGTGATGGTGGGGCGGGTGATGGTGGGGCGGGTGATGGTGGGGCGGGTGATGGTGGGGCGGGTGATAGTGGGGCGGGTGATGGTGGGGCGGGTGATGGTGGGGCGGGTGATGGTGGGGCGGGTGATGGTGGGGCGGGTGATGGTGGGGCGGGTGATGGTGGGGCGGGTGATGGTGGGGCGGGTGATGGTGGGGCGGGTGATGGTGGGGCGGGTGATGGTGGGGCGGGTGATGGTGGGGCGGGTGATGGTGGGGCGGGTGATGGTGGGGCGGGTGATGGTGGGGCGGGTGATGGTGGGGCGGGTGATGGTGGGGCGGGTGATGGTGGGGCGGGTGATGGTGACGCGTATCCGGTGATAGTGACGCGTATCCGCTGCGACGTCCGCCGCTCGCTGTACCAGTCGGCGGGTACCGCGACCTACACCCGCGGCAGGACGCCGTGTCCCCGATGCCCGTGGCCGGCCCTCCACGCCTTCATCCCCGACAAGCCGCCCTGACCCTCCCCGGACCTCGGAGCCCTCCCGTCGGTGATTCCAGCTGCTGATACACAGTGCTTCAGGGATGGGTGAAACAGACCGCCTTTTTGACAAATGACAGTAAAATTTATTAAATCCTGTAGGTGGTTATGTAATGCCTGTTTGAGGGCCTTGACCTTTATTTATGGTTTTGATTTTGGAATTATGAGGTTTTGATGCCTACGAGAGGTTTTGATATCATTAGTTTTTTGTACTTCCTTCATTATTGACTTTCAAGGGTCTGTTTTATAAGTATTGTGGTTTAATAATTCATTTGGTTTTCTCATTAATTTGACATAATGTTGTTTTTAATTATTGTGCGTAATTTGGGTATTATTTCTGCTTTCATGGCATTTTTAATTTCCATGTGCCTGGTAAGGTCGGCACTTGTTCTGTATTATGTGTTTATTTTTATTATTATTTTCTGTGGTTTTGAAAGTGAAATATTTCTGTAAATCAGGTATATTATTTGTTTGTTTGGGTATAATACTATCTCTCCCACACAGACTGTTGTTTTAAGGTCTATAATAGAAGTGCGGTTTGCAGTGGTCTGTGGGCTCCAGAGCGTCAGCTGACTGTTACATGTCCTGCTCTCCAGCTGTTACATCTCCGGTTATATAGAAGACGCTATGGTTATTGTAGGTATGGTTTACTGGCTTAATTATGCTAAACCCTTGGTTGGAATTGATATACTTTTGATGATACATATCATTGTTACGTTTGTGATTTGTTTTAGATCAATAGCTGGGTTGTTGTTGCTTGTTGAACTGGTTAGACGTTTCTATGAGAACTAAGCTGGATATACGGTTTTTCTTGATTATTTCAAAATCTTTAGTCATGACCTATCGTTTTTAAGATCGGAATGTATAGTGGGACCCGTCAGCTATATTCTGTAAAAATTTCGGAGTTTTGTAGCGATTTTTACTATGTGAAAATTAACTTTTTCGGATTTCTCTATGTTCCATTGTAAAATCGCCACCGTTTTGATTTTTAGTTCAAAATTTCACACGGTGACCCCCAAATTTTATTTTGGATATGTGTTTTCGACTATTCCAGGATCATTCTGTGTAAATTTCAGAAAGATCGCATGTATTTTAATTTTCAGGCTATATTGCCCGGTATGACATTAGGGTTACGTTTATGTCCATTCTATTGGTAATGGTATTGGGTTTATTGGATTTTATGTCCTGGCTTTGCCGTTGGCAATTCAAAAGGTTTGAATGATTTCTTCAGGTGTCAGGAACTCAATTTAATATTTCTTTAGTGTGATATAAACGGAATTTTCACATGCTGGAATAATTTTCAGATCTTTTGGCGTATTTTTGGTAATACTTTAGCAGGTTTGTTTTACAGGTTCTAACTGGCTTTAAAGTCGGCTCTTGTGGTTATTTGATCACTTCTAATGGTTTAAAGACACGATCTGCCTCACAGGGGTGCAACCTGATAATTTGTAATTATTGTTAATTATTTGATTAACAATTGGTTTTTAGGACTCAATTTAATTCTACATGAGCAGATTTGATATTTTGTCCAGTTTATCCAAACTTAATAGGTGAAATAGGCCACTTTACATTCGTATGGTTTCCATGGAATTCAATTTATTGTGTTTTACATTCAACACCATGCTGTTCTGGGGCCTCAGTCGGCGGCTATAAAACGCTCCCACTGGTTTTTGGGCTGGCATAGAGTTGTTTAAGTCTTACATTTTTACTTTGTTAGAATATTTCCTTTACAAAAGCAATTTCATAAATATCCAGCAAATGATGCCTTAAGGCGTCATACGCCCTTAAAGGGTTAAACTAAGACTGTGCAGTAACGTATAGACAGATGTTCCTCGATCAATCCTATATAGCCCCAGTCATACTTACCTCCTACTATAGCCTCCTACCTCCTACTATAGCCCCCGTCATACTTACCTCCTACTATAGCCTCATACTCCCTCCTACTATAGCCTCCTACCTCCTACTATTGCCCCAGTCATACTTACCTCCTACTATAGCCCATACTCCCTCATACTATAGTCTCATACCTCCTACTATAGCCTCATACAACCTCCTACTATAGCCTCATACCTCCTACTATAGCCTCATACCTCCTACTATAGCCTCATACTACCTCATACTATAGCCCCAGTCATACTTAGCTCCTACTATAGCCCCATACTCCCTCCTACTATAGCCTCCTACCTCCTACTATAGCCCCAGTCATACTTACCTCCTACTATAGCCCCAGTCATACTTACCTCCTACTATAGCCCCATACTCCCTCCTACTATAGCCTCATACCTCTTACTATAGCCCCAGTCATACTTAGCTCCTACTATAGCCCCATACTCCCTCCTACTATAGCCTCCTACCTCCTACTATAGCCCCAGTCATACTTACCTCCTACTATAGCCCCAGTCATACTTACCTCCTACTATAGCCTCATACCTCCTACTATAGCCTCTAACTCCCTCATACTATAGCCTCATACCTCCTACTATAGCCCCCGTCATACTTATCTCCTACTATAGCCCCATACTCCCTCATACTATAGCCTCATACCTTCTACTATAGCCCAGGTCATACTTACCTCCTACTATAGCCCCATACTCCCTCATACTATAGCCTCATACCTCCTACTATAGCCCCCACCATACTTACCTCCTACTATAGCCTCCTACCTCCTACTATAGCCTCATACTACCTCATACTATAGCCTCATTCCTCCAACTATAGCCCCAGTCATACTTACCTCCTACTATAGCCCATACTCCCTCATACTATAGTCTCATACCTCCTACTATAGCCTCATACAACCTCCTACTATAGCCTCATACCTCCTACTATAGCCTCATACCTCCTACTATAGCCTCATACTACCTCATACTATAGCCCCAGTCATACTTAGCTCCTACTATAGCCCCATACTCCCTCCTACTATAGCCTCCTACCTCCTACTATAGCCCCAGTCATACTTACCTCCTACTATAGCCCCAGTCATACTTACCTCCTACTATAGCCCCATACTCCCTCCTACTATAGCCTCATACCTCTTACTATAGCCCCAGTCATACTTAGCTCCTACTATAGCCCCATACTCCCTCCTACTATAGCCTCCTACCTCCTACTATAGCCCCAGTCATACTTACCTCCTACTATAGCCCCAGTCATACTTACCTCCTACTATAGCCTCATACCTCCTACTATAGCCTCTAACTCCCTCATACTATAGCCTCATACCTCCTACTATAGCCCCCGTCATACTTATCTCCTACTATAGCCCCATACTCCCTCATACTATAGCCTCATACCTTCTACTATAGCCCAGGTCATACTTACCTCCTACTATAGCCCCATACTCCCTCATACTATAGCCTCATACCTCCTACTATAGCCCCCACCATACTTACCTCCTACTATAGCCTCCTACCTCCTACTATAGCCTCATACTACCTCATACTATAGCCTCATTCCTCCAACTATAGCCCCAGTCATACTTACCTCCTACTATAGCCCATACTCCCTCATACTATAGTCTCATACCTCCTACTATATAGCCTCATACAACCTCCTACTATAGCCTCATACCTCCTACTACAGCCTCATACTACCTCCTACTATAGCCTCATACTACCTCATACTATAGCCCCAGTCATACTTACCTCCTACTATAGCCCATACTCCCTCATACTATAGTCTCATACCTCCTACTATAGCCTCATACAACCTCCTACTATAGCCTCATACCTCCTACTATAGCCTCCTACTACCTCCTACTATAGCCTCATACTACCTCATACTATAGCCTCATTCCTCATACAATAGCCCCAGTCATACTTACCTCCTACTATAGCCTCATACTCCCTCATACTATAGCCTCATACTACCTCCTACTATAGCCTCATACCTCCTACTATAGCCTCATACTACCTCCTACTATCTACCTCATTCCTCCAACTATAGCCCCAGTCATACTTACCTCCTACTATTGATTCATACTACCTCCTACTATAGCCTCATACTACCTCATACTATAGCCTCGTATCTCCTACTATAGCCTCATACTACCTCATACTATAGCCTCATACTACCTCATACTATAGCCCTAGTATTACTGACCTCCTACTATTGATTCATACTTCCTCCTACTATTGCCTCATATCTCATACTATAGCCCCCGTCATACTTACCTCCTACTAAAGCCTCCTACTACCTCCTACTATAGCCTCATACTACCTCCTACTATAGCCTCATACCTCATACTATAGCCTCATACCTCCTACTATAGCCCCCGTCATACCTACCTCCATCAAGGATTCTCAACATGATTATAAATGAATCCTGTGACTATCAACTGTAAATAGACCTACAAACAAGTTGTAGCAGAGTGGACCCTAACGCCTTTAGATCTTCTATGTATGTATATATATCCGTTCATAGGATCCATTGCCTGAGGAAGAAATGGTATGTTTACCATGGATGAATGACGAAACATGAATGACAGATTTTTGAAGCTATCTATCTTATTAATATAACTATTTGGCAAATATTCAATCAACCTCCTGAACATTTGAGGGGAGGTGGCTGGCCTGGAAACCTGGGCCCTGTTTTTCAGTCAAGACATAATCGCCCAACGATACCCTAAGATGTCTCCACGATTGGAAGACAATTTGCAAGACACAAAATGGCGGGTGTGCTATAGACACGGTCTCAGTGCGGCGCGCTCGATCGCCGCTAAAAGTGTCTCAAGTCTAGAACTGTCTCAGGCTCTATCAAAGCTCTGTGTATATAAAGGATTTCCCGTGCTTCCCATACGAATCTAGGAATGAAATTTTAACACGAGTAAGGGAGACATATAACTTATAATCGTACCAAATATGAAGAAGATGGGCCACACCGTTTCGAAGATATCGGCGTTTGAAGTTCGTCATAGCAAACGTCTGCTCTGGCCATTGCACCCTCCCACCTCCAGTGAACTCAGGTCACGTATGTCACGTGAGCGTAGGGGTACACTGGCCACCAGAGCAGAGATTGCTATGACGAACTTCAAACGCCGATATCTTCGGAACGGTGCGGCCGATTTTCTTCATATTTGGTACGATTATAGGTTATATGTATACCTTACTCGTGTTAAAATTTCATTGCTTAATTCCTACGGGAAGTGAAGTTGCGCATTCTGTACGTCATGTCCATAGATGTCTTAGGTCTAAGACACTTTGGAAGACATTTGGAACCACGTGACCCTAAAGATGTCTTATCTATAGTACACCTGACTGCAGCCTAAGTGCTCTTGACGGACAATCGTTGGCCGATCCCCAAAGAGGTCTTATCTATAGTACACTGACAGCTGTAAGATGTCTTACAAAGAGGATATCGTGACTGAAAAACAGGGCCCTGGCCTATGTGTTCACTCCGCCGTAGACTCCGAGCTTAAAACGGAGCGAGGGGAGCAAAATATTCACTACACTAACGGTAGCCATGGCAAATAACCAACACGACCAATAGCAAGGCCAGAGCCCTGACGCGATGAGCAAGCACTCACTCATCACCTCACTCTCCTAGCAGATCTTTGGCGGCACTAGTCAGAACCCCGTCACATATATATGATGTCTACCACCTTAAAATAGAGAGTCATAGATATCAAGCAGCATTTCAAGACAAACAAATTAAATCCATGTTTGTACTTTTATCAAAGTAAAATAAGCTCAAAAGATTACTCAAAAGGATCAGAAATAATGATATCTTTAAACTGGCGTATTTGCCAGATTTGAACCAAACAGAAAGGTTGGAGATATTTATATAAGCGGCCACAGGAAGTGTGGCGTAGAGTCTAATCACCGGTCACTATCTCCCATTGACTGACTCCCCACGAGTATATCACAGACCAAAAGGTCCATTTTGATGAGTCGAAGAAAACCAGCCGTATGATAAAACCGGACATATGTAAATGTAAAGGGATCTATAAAGAATCTCTGAAAATAGGAATGGAAGTATTCCGTAAGCCGAACGGGCGCGGCGGGTGGGAGGCTGTGAGGTACTTGTAGCGGGCACTGTCCGCGCAGCAACAAGTGAACGTGGAGACATGTGTCAGTAAAGACTGACCCCAGTCCCGGGGTCTGTTACATAAATGTTGAAAGATCATGTAAACGATCGTACAATGGTCGTAGGGCGCATATCGTTACATAAATGGATTTGGTCGTCAACGTACGACCTTTGTTCGATGCGATCAAACGAGAATAGCAAATATCGTTATATAAACATTGTACGAGGTGTCCGGTGTACAGACAGTCTACACCTCTACACGCTGACAGTCGGCTCTGTGTGTGACCAGTTCTATGAGTGACTCACCACACGAGTCTACACTCCTCCCTCTGTACGAGGTGTCCGGTGTACAGTCTACACCTCTACACGCTGACATTCTGCTCTGTGTGTGACCAGTTCTATGAGCGACTCACCACACGAGTCTACACTCCTCCCTCTGTACGAGGTGTCCGGTGTACAGACAGTCTACACCTCTACACGCTGACAGTCTGCTCTGTGTGTGACCAGTTCTATGAGTGACTCCCCACACGAGTCTACACTCCTCCCTCTGAACGAGGTGTCCGGTGTACAGTCTACACCTCTACACGCTGACAGTCTGCTCTGTGTGTGACCAGTTCTATGAGTGACTCCCCACACGAGTCTACACTCCTCCCTCTGTACGAGGTGTCCGGTGTACAGACAGTCTACACGCTGACAGTCTGCTCTGTGTGTGACCAGTTCTATGAGCGACTCACCACACGAGTCTACACTCCTCCCTCTGTACGAGGTGTTCGGTGTACAGTCTACACCTCTACACGCTGACAGTCTGCTCTGTGTGTGACCAGTTCTATGAGTGACTCCCCACACGAGTCTACACTCCTCCCTCTGTACGAGGTGTCCGGTGTACAGACAGTCTACACCTCTACACGCTGACAGTCTGCTCTGTGTGAGACCAGTTCTATGAGTGACTCACCACACGAGTCTACACTCCTCCCTTTGTACGAGGTGTCCGGTGTACAGACAGTCTACACCTCTACACGCTGACAGTCTGCTCTGTGTATGACCAGTTCTATGAGTGACTCACCACACGAGTCTACACTCCTCCCTCTGTACGAGGTGTCCGGTGTACAGACAGTCTACACCTCTACACGCTGACAGTCTGCTCTGTGTGTCCCCAGTTCTATGAGTGACTCCCCACACGAGTCTACACTCCTCCCTCTGTACGAGGTGTCCGGTGTACAGACAGTCTACACGCTGACAGTCTGCTCTGTGTGTGACCAGTTCTATGAGTGACTCCCCACACGAGTCTACACTCCTCCCTCTGTACGAGGTGTCCGGTGTACAGACAGTCTACACGCTGACAGTCTGCTCTGTGTGTGATCAGTTCTATGAGTGACTCACCACACGAGTCTACACTCCTCCCTCTGTACGAGGTGTCCGGTGTACAGACAGTCTACACGCTGACAGTCTGCTCTGTGTGTGACCAGTTCTATGAGTGACTCACCACACGAGTCTACACTCCTCCCTCTGTACGAGGTGTCCGGTGTACAGACAGTCTACACGCTGACAGTCTGCTCTGTGTGTGACCAGTTCTATGAGTGACTCACCACACGAGTCTACACTCCACCCTCTGTACGAGGTGTCCGGTGTACAGTCAGTCTACACCTCTACACGCTGACAGTGTGCTCTGTGTGTGACCAGTTCTATGAGTGACTCACCACACGAGTCTACACTCCTCCCTCTGTACGAGGTGTCCGGTGTACAGTCTACACCTCTACACGCTGACAGTCTGCTCTGTGTGTGACCAGTTCTATGAGTGACTCACCACACGAGTCTACACTCCTCCCTCTGTACGAGGTGTCCGGTGTATAGACAGTCTACACCTCTACACGCTGACAGTCTGCTCTGTGTGTGACCAGTTCTATGAGCGACTCACCACACGAGTCTACACTCCTCCCTCTGTACGAGGTGTCCGGTGTACAGTCTACACCTCTACACGCTGACAGTCTGCTCTGTGTGTGACCAGTTCTATGAGTGACTCACCACACGAGTCTACACTCCTCCCTCTGTACGAGGTGTCCGGTGTACAGTCTACACCTCTACACGCTGACAGTCTGCTCTGTGTGTGACCAGTTCTATGAGTGACTCACCACACGAGTCTACACTCCTCCCTCTGTACGAGGTGTCCAGTGTACAGTCTACACCTCTACATGCTGACAGTCTGCTCTGTGTGTGACCAGTTCTATGAGTGACTCACCACACGAGTCTACACTCCTCCCTCTGTACGAGGTGTCCGGTGTACAGACAGTGACACACCTCTACACGCTGACAGTCTGCTCTGTGTGTGACCAGTTCTATGAGTGACTCACCACACGAGTTTACACTCCTCCCTCTGTACGAGGTGTCCGGTGTACAGTCTACACCTCTACACGCTGACAGTCTGCTCTGTGTGTGACCAGTTCTATGAGTGACTCCCCACATGAGTCTACACTCCGCCCTCTGTACGAGGTGTCCGGTGTAAAGTCTACACCTCTACACGCTGACAGTCTGCTCTGTGTGTGACCAGTTCTATGAGCGACTCACCACACGAGTCTACACTCCGCCCTCTGTACGAGGTGTCCGGTGTACAGACAGTCTACACCTCTACACGCTGACAGTCTGCTCTGTGTGTGACCAGTTCTATGAGTGACTCACCACACGAGTCTACACTCCTCCCTCTGTACGAGGTGTCCGGTGTACAGACAGTCTACACCTTTACACGCTGACAGTCTGCTCTGTGTGTGACCAGTTCTATGAGTGACTCACCACACGAGTCTACACTCCTCCCTCTGTACGAGGTGTCCGGTGTACAGTCTACACCTCTACACGCTGACAGTCTGCTCTGTGTGTGACCAGTTCTATGAGTGACTCACCACACGAGTCTACACTCCTCCCTCTGTACGAGGTGTCCGGTGTACAGTCTACACCTCTACACGCTGACAGTCTGCTCTGTGTGTGACCAGTTCTATGAGCGACTCACCACACGAGTCTACACTCCTCCCTCTGTACGAGGTGTCCGGTGTACAGTCAGTCTACACGCTGACAGTGTGCTCTGTGTGTGACCAGTTCTATGAGCGACTCACCACACGAGTCTACACTCCTCCCTCTGTACGAGGTGTCCGGTGTACAATCTACACCTCTACACGCTGACAGTCTGCTCTGTGTGTGACCAGTTCTATGAGTGACTCACCACACGAGTCTACACTCCTCCCTCTGTACGAGGTGTCCAGTGTACAGTCTACACCTCTACATGCTGACAGTCTGCTCTGTGTGTGACCAGTTCTATGAGTGACTCACCACACGAGTCTACACTCCTCCCTCTGTACGAGGTGTCCGGTGTACAGACAGTGACACACCTCTACACGCTGACAGTCTGCTCTGTGTGTGACCAGTTCTATGAGTGACTCACCACACGAGTTTACACTCCTCCCTCTGTACGAGGTGTCCGGTGTACAGTCTACACCTCTACACGCTGACAGTCTGCTCTGTGTGTGACCAGTTCTATGAGTGACTCCCCACATGAGTCTACACTCCGCCCTCTGTACGAGGTGTCCGGTGTAAAGTCTACACCTCTACACGCTGACAGTCTGCTCTGTGTGTGACCAGTTCTATGAGCGACTCACCACACGAGTCTACACTCCGCCCTCTGTACGAGGTGTCCGGTGTACAGACAGTCTACACCTCTACACGCTGACAGTCTGCTCTGTGTGTGACCAGTTCTATGAGTGACTCACCACACGAGTCTACACTCCTCCCTCTGTACGAGGTGTCCGGTGTACAGACAGTCTACACCTTTACACGCTGACAGTCTGCTCTGTGTGTGACCAGTTCTATGAGTGACTCACCACACGAGTCTACACTCCTCCCTCTGTACGAGGTGTCCGGTGTACAGTCTACACCTCTACACGCTGACAGTCTGCTCTGTGTGTGACCAGTTCTATGAGTGACTCACCACACGAGTCTACACTCCTCCCTCTGTACGAGGTGTCCGGTGTACAGTCTACACCTCTACAC
Source organism: Alentia gelatinosa (assembly GCA_950022655.1). Taxonomy (NCBI): domain Eukaryota; kingdom Metazoa; phylum Annelida; class Polychaeta; order Phyllodocida; family Polynoidae; genus Alentia; species Alentia gelatinosa. The sequence goes on along the minus strand of OX465579.1, from coordinate 180,709,715 downwards.
GCTGACAGTCTGCTCTGTGTGTGACCAGTTCTATGAGCGACTCACCACACGAGTCTACACTCCTCCCTCTGTACGAGGTGTCCGGTGTACAGAGAGTCTACACGCTGACAGTCTGCTCTGTGTGTGACCAGTTCTATGAGTGACTCACCACACGAGTCTACACTCCTCCCTCTGTACGAGGTGTCCGGTGTACAGACAGTCTACACCTCTACATGCTGACAGTCTGCTCTGTGTGTGACCAGTTCTATGAGTGACTCACCACACGAGTCTACACTCCTCCCTCTGTACGAGGTGTCCGGTGTACAGTCTACATGCTGACAGTCTGCTCTGTGTGTGACCAGTTCTATGAGTGACTCCCCACACGAGTCTACACTCCTCCCTCTGTACGAGGTGTCTGGTGTACAGACAGTCTACACCTCTACACGCTGACAGTCTGCTCTGTGTGTGACCAGTTCTATGAGTGACTCACCACACGAGTCTACACTCCTCCCTCTGTACGAGGTGTCCGGTGTACAGACAGTCTACACGCTGACAGTCTGCTCTGTGTGTGACCAGTTCTATGAGTGACTCACCACACGAGTCTACACTCCTTTCTCTGTACGAGGTGTCCGGTGTACAGTCTACACCTCTACACGCTGACAGTCTGCTCTGTGTGTGACCAGTTCTATGAGCGACTCACCACAAGAGTCTACACTCCTCCCTCTGTACGAGGTGTCCGGTGTACAGACAGTCTTCACCTCTACACGCTGACAGTCTGCTCTGTGTGTGACCAGTTCTATGAGCGACTCACCACACGAGTCTACACTCCTCCCTCTGTACGAGGTGTCCGGGGTACAGTCTACACCTCTACACGCTGACAGTGTGCTCTGTGTGTGACCAGTTCTATGAGTGACTCACCACACGAGTCTACACTCCTCCCTCTGTAAGAGGTGTCCGGTGTACAGTCTACACCTCTACACGCTGACAGTCTGCTCTGTGTGTGACCAGTTCTATGAGTGACTCACCACACGAGTCTACACTCCTCCCTCTGTACGAGGTGTCCGGTGTACAGTCCACACCTCTACACGCTGACAGTCTGCTCTGTGTGTGACCAGTTCTATGAGTGACTCCCCACACGAGTCTACACTCCTCCGTCTGTACGAAGTGTCTGGTGTACAGACAGTCTACACCTCTACACGCTGACAGTCTGCTCTGTGTGTGACCAGTTCTATGAGTGACTCACCACACGAGTCTACACTCCGCCCTCTGTATGAGGTGTCTGGTGTACAGTTTACACCTCTACACGCTGACAGTCTGCTCTGTGTGTGACCAGTTCTATGAGTGACTCCCCACACGAGTCTACACTCCTCCCTCTGTACGAGGTGTCCGGTGTACAGACAGTCTACACCTCTACACGCTGACAGTCTGCTCTGTGTGTGACCAGTTCTATGAGTGACTCACCACACGAGTCTACACTACTCCCTCTGTACGAGGTGTCCGGTGTACAGACAGTCTACACGCTGACAGTCTGCTCTGTGTGTGACCAGTTCTATGAGTGACTCCCCACACGAGTCTACACTCCTCCCTCTGTACGAGGTGTCCGGTGTACAGACAGTCTACACACTGACAGTCTGCTCTGTGTGTGACCAGTTCTATGAGTGACTCACCACACGAGTCTACACTCCTCCCTCTGTACGAGGTGTCCGGTGTACAGACAGTCTACACGCTGACAGTCTGCTCTGTGTGTGACCAGTTCTATGAGTGACTCACCACATGAGTCTACACTCCTCCCTCTGTACGAGGTGTCCGGTGTACAGACAGTCTACACGCTGACAGTCTGCTCTGTGTGTGACCAGTTCTATGAGTGACTCACCACACGAGTCTACACTCCTCCCACTGTACGAGGTGTCCGGTGTACAGTCCACAGCTCTACACGCTGACAGTGTGCTCTGTGTGTGACCAGTTCTATGAGTGACTCACCACACGAGTCTACACTCCTCCCTCTGTACGAGGTGTCTGGTATACAGACAGTCTACACCTCTACACGCTGACAGTCTGCTCTGTGTGTGACCAGTTCTATAAGCGACTCACCACACGAGTCTACACTCCTCCCTCTGTACGAGGTGTCCGGTGTACAGACAGTCTACACCTCTACACGCCGACAGTCTGCTCTGTGTGTGACCAGTTCTATGAGCGACTCACCACACAAGTCTACACTCCTCCCTCTGTACGAGGTGTCCTGTGTACAGTCTACACGCTGACAGTCTGCTCTGTGTGTGACCAGTTCTATGAGCAACTCACCACATGAATCTACACTCCTCCCTCTGTACGAGGTGTCCGGTGTACAGTCTACACCTCTACATGCTGACAGTCTGCTCTGTGTGTGACCAGTTCTATGAGCGACTCACCACACAAGTCTACACTCCTCCCTCTGTACGAGGTGTCCAGTGTACAGACAGTTTAAACGCTGACAGTCTGCTCTGTGTGTGACCAGTTCTATGAGTGACTCACCACACGAGTCTACACTCCTCCCTCTGTACGAGGTGTCCGGTGTACAGACAGTCTACACGCTGACAGTCTGCTCTGTGTGTGACCAGTTCTATGAGTGACTCACCACACGAGTCTACACTCCTCCTTCTGTACGAGGTGTCCGGTGTACAGTCTACACCTCTACATGCTGACAGTCTGCTCTGTGTGTGACCAGTTCTATGAGTGACTCACCACACGAGTCTACACTCCTCCCTCTGTACGAGGTGTCCGGTGTACAGACAGTCTACACCTCTACACGCTGACAGTCTGCTCTGTCTGTGACCAGTTCTATGAGTGACTCCCCACACGAGTCTACACTCCTCCCTCTGTACGAGGTGTCCGGTGTACAGACAGTCTACACCTCTACACGCTGACAGTCTGCTCTGTGTGTGACCAGTTCTATGAGTGACTCCCCACACGAGTCTACACTCCTCCCTCTGTACGAGGTGTCCGGTGTACAGTCTACACCTCTACACGCTGACAGTCTGCTCTGTGTGTGACCAGTTCTATGAGTGACTCACCACACGAGTCTACACTCCTCCCTCTGTACGAGGTGTCCGGTGTACAGACAGTGACACACCTCTACACGCTGACAGTCTGCTCTGTGTGTGACCAGTTCTATGAGTGACTCACCACACAAGTCTACACTCCTCCCTCTGTACAAGGTGTCCGGTGTACAGACAGTGACACACCTCTACACGCTGACAGTCTGCTCTGTGTGTGACCAGTTCTATGAGTGACTCACCACACGAGTCTACACTCCTCCCTCTGTACGAGGTGTCCGGTGTACAGTCAGTCTTCACGCTGACAGTGTGCTCTGTGTGTGACCAGTTCTATGAGCGACTCACCACACGAGTCTACACTCCTCCCTCTGTACGAGGTGTCCGGTGTACAGACAGTCTACACCTCTACACGCTGACAGTCTGCTCTGTGTGTGACCAGTTCTATGAGTGACTCCCCACACGAGTCTACACTCCTCCCTCTGTACGAGGTGTCCGGTGTACAGTCTACACCTCTACACGCTGACAGTCTGCTCTGTGTGTGACCAGTTCTATGAGTGACTCCCCACACGAGTCTACACTCCTCCCTCTGTACGAGGTGTCCGGTGTACAGTCTACACCTCTACACGCTGACAGTCTGCTCTGTGTGTGACCAGTTCTATGAGTGACTCACCACACGAGTCTACACTCCTCCCTCTGTACGAGGTGTCCGGTGTACAGACAGTGACACACCTCTACATGCTGACAGTCTGCTCTGTGTGTGACCAGTTCTATGAGTGACTCACCACACGAGGATACACTCCTCCTTTGTACAAGGTGTCCGGTGTACAGACAGTGACACACCTCTACACGCTGACAGTCTGCTCTGTGTGTGACCAGTTCTATGAGTGACTCACCACACGAGTCTACACTCCTCCCTCTGTACGAGGTGTCCGGTGTACAGTCAGTCTACACCTCTACACGCTGACAGTCTGCTCTGTGTGTGACCAGTTCTATGAGCGACTCACCACACGAGTCTACACTCCTCCCTCTGTACGAGGTGTCCGGTGTACAGACAGTCTACACCTCTACACGCTGACAGTCTGCTCTGTGTGTGACCAGTTCTATGAGTGACTCACCACACGAGTCTACACTCCTCCCTCTGTACGAGGTGTCCGGTGTACAGACAGTCTACACGCTGACAGTCTGCTCTGTGTGTGACCAGTTCTATGAGTGACTCACCACACAAGTCTACACTCCTCCCTCTGTACGAGGTGTCCGGTGTACAGTCAGTCTACACCTCTACACGCTGACAGTCTGCTCTGTGTGTGACCAGTTCTATGAGCGACTCACCACACGAGTCTACACTCCTCCCTCTGTACGAGGTGTCCGGTGTACAGTCTACACCTCTACACGCTGACAGTCTGCTCTGTGTGTGACCAGTTCTATGAGTGACTCACCACACGAGTCTACACTCCTCCCTCTGTACGAGGTGTCCGGTGTATAGACAGTCTACACCTCTACACGCTGACAGTCTGCTCTGTGTGTGATCAGTTCTATGAGCGACTCACCAAACGAGTCTACACTCCTCCCTCTGTACGAGGTGTCCGGTGTACAGTCTACACCTCTACACGCTGACAGTCTGCTCTGTGTGTGACCAGTTCTTTGAGTGACTCACCACACGAGTCTACACTCCTCCCTCTGTACGAGGTGTCCGGTGTACAGTCTACACCTCTACACGCTGACAGTCTGCTCTGTGTGTGACCAGTTCTATGAGTGACTCACCACACGAGTCTACACTCCTCCCTCTGTACGAGGTGTCCAGTGTACAGTCTACACCTCTACATGCTGACAGTCTGCTCTGTGTGTGACCAGTTCTATGAGTGACTCACCACACGAGTCTACACTCCTCCCTCTGTACGAGGTGTCCGGTGTACAGACAGTGACACACCTCTACACGCTGACAGTCTGCTCTGTGTGTGACCAGTTCTATGAGTGACTCACCACACGAGTTTACACTCCTCCCTCTGTACGAGGTGTCCGGTGTACAGTCTACACCTCTACACGCTGACAGTCTGCTCTGTGTGTGACCAGTTCTATGAGTGACTCCCCACACGAGTCTACACTCCGCCCTCTGTACGAGGTGTCCGGTGTAAAGTCTACACCTCTACACGCTGACAGTCTGCTCTGTGTGTGACCAGTTCTATGAGCGACTCACCACACGAGTCTACACTCCGCCCTTTGTACGAGGTGTCCGGTGTACAGACAGTCTACACCTCTACACGCTGACAGTCTGCTCTGTGTGTGACCAGTTCTATGAGTGACTCACCACACGAGTCTACACTCCTCCCTCTGTACGAGGTGTCCGGTGTACAGACAGTCTACACCTTTACACGCTGACAGTCTGCTCTGTGTGTGACCAGTTCTATGAGTGACTCACCACACGAGTCTACACTCCTCCCTCTGTACGAGGTGTCCGGTGTACAGTCTACACCTCTACACGCTGACAGTCTGCTCTGTGTGTGACCAGTTCTATGAGTGACTTACCACACGAGTCTACACTCCTCCCTCTGTACGAGGTGTCCGGTGTACAGTCTACACCTCTACACGCTGACAGTCTGCTCTGTGTGTGACCAGTTCTATGAGCGACTCACCACACGAGTCTACACTCCTCCCTCTGTACGAGGTGTCCGGTGTACAGAGAGTCTACACGCTGACAGTCTGCTCTGTGTGTGACCAGTTCTATGAGTGACTCACCACACGAGTCTACACTCCTCCCTCTGTACGAGGTGTCCGGTGTACAGACAGTCTACACCTCTACATGCTGACAGTCTGCTCTGTGTGTGACCAGTTCTATGAGTGACTCACCACACGAGTCTACACTCCTCCCTCTGTACGAGGTGTCCGGTGTACAGTCTACATGCTGACAGTCTGCTCTGTGTGTGACCAGTTCTATGAGTGACTCCCCACACGAGTCTACACTCCTCCCTCTGTACGAGGTGTCTGGTGTACAGACAGTCTACACCTCTACACGCTGACAGTCTGCTCTGTGTGTGACCAGTTCTATGAGTGACTCACCACACGAGTCTACACTCCTCCCTCTGTACGAGGTGTCCGGTGTACAGACAGTCTACACGCTGACAGTCTGCTCTGTGTGTGACCAGTTCTATGAGTGACTCACCACACGAGTCTACACTCCTTTCTCTGTACGAGGTGTCCGGTGTACAGTCTACACCTCTACACGCTGACAGTCTGCTCTGTGTGTGACCAGTTCTATGAGCGACTCACCACAAGAGTCTACACTCCTCCCTCTGTACGAGGTGTCCGGTGTACAGACAGTCTTCACCTCTACACGCTGACAGTCTGCTCTGTGTGTGACCAGTTCTATGAGCGACTCACCACACGAGTCTACACTCCTCCCTCTGTACGAGGTGTCCGGGGTACAGTCTACACCTCTACACGCTGACAGTGTGCTCTGTGTGTGACCAGTTCTATGAGTGACTCACCACACGAGTCTACACTCCTCCCTCTGTAAGAGGTGTCCGGTGTACAGTCTACACCTCTACACGCTGACAGTCTGCTCTGTGTGTGACCAGTTCTATGAGTGACTCACCACACGAGTCTACACTCCTCCCTCTGTACGAGGTGTCCGGTGTACAGTCCACACCTCTACACGCTGACAGTCTGCTCTGTGTGTGACCAGTTCTATGAGTGACTCCCCACACGAGTCTACACTCCTCCGTCTGTACGAAGTGTCTGGTGTACAGACAGTCTACACCTCTACACGCTGATAGTCTGCTCTGTGTGTGACCAGTTCTATGAGTGACTCACCACACGAGTCTACACTCCGCCCTCTGTATGAGGTGTCCGGTGTACAGTTTACACCTCTACACGCTGACAGTCTGCTCTGTGTGTGACCAGTTCTATGAGTGACTCCCCACACGAGTCTACACTCCTCCCTCTGTACGAGGTGTCCGGTGTACAGACAGTCTACACCTCTACACGCTGACAGTCTGCTCTGTGTGTGACCAGTTCTATGAGTGACTCACCACACGAGTCTACACTACTCCCTCTGTACGAGGTGTCCGGTGTACAGACAGTCTACACGCTGACAGTCTGCTCTGTGGGTGACCAGTTCTATGAGTGACTCCCCACACGAGTCTACACTCCTCCCTCTGTACGAGGTGTCCGGTGTACAGACAGTCTACACACTGACAGTCTGCTCTGTGTGTGACCAGTTCTATGAGTGACTCACCACACGAGTCTACACTCCTCCCTCTGTACGAGGTGTCCGGTGTACAGACAGTCTACACGCTGACAGTCTGCTCTGTGTGTGACCAGTTCTATGAGTGACTCACCACATGAGTCTACACTCCTCCCTCTGTACGAGGTGTCCGGTGTACAGACAGTCTACACGCTGACAGTCTGCTCTGTGTGTGACCAGTTCTATGAGTGACTCACCACACGAGTCTACACTCCTCCCACTGTACGAGGTGTCCGGTGTACAGTCCACAGCTCTACACGCTGACAGTGTGCTCTGTGTGTGACCAGTTCTATGAGTGACTCACCACACGAGTCTACACTCCTCCCTCTGTACGAGGTGTCTGGTATACAGACAGTCTACACCTCTACACGCTGACAGTCTGCTCTGTGTGTTACCAGTTCTATAAGCGACTCACCACACGAGTCTACACTCCTCCCTCTGTACGAGGTGTCCGGTGTACAGACAGTCTACACCTCTACACGCCGACAGTCTGCTCTGTGTGTGACCAGTTCTATGAGCGACTCACCACACAAGTCTACACTCCTCCCTCTGTACGAGGTGTCCTGTGTACAGTCTACACGCTGACAGTCTGCTCTGTGTGTGACCAGTTCTATGAGCAACTCACCACATGAATCTACACTCCTCCCTCTGTACGAGGTGTCCGGTGTACAGTCTACACCTCTACATGCTGACAGTCTGCTCTGTGTGTGACCAGTTCTATGAGCGACTCACCACACAAGTCTACACTCCTCCCTCTGTACGAGGTGTCCAGTGTACAGACAGTTTAAACGCTGACAGTCTGCTCTGTGTGTGACCAGTTCTATGAGTGACTCACCACACGAGTCTACACTCCTCCCTCTGTACGAGGTGTCCGGTGTACAGACAGTCTACACGCTGACAGTCTGCTCTGTGTGTGACCAGTTCTATGAGTGACTCACCACACGAGTCTACACTCCTCCTTCTGTACGAGGTGTCCGGTGTACAGTCTACACCTCTACATGCTGACAGTCTGCTCTGTGTGTGACCAGTTCTATGAGTGACTCACCACACGAGTCTACACTCCTCCCTCTGTACGAGGTGTCCGGTGTACAGACAGTCTACACCTCTACACGCTGACAGTCTGCTCTGTCTGTGACCAGTTCTATGAGTGACTCCCCACACGAGTCTACACTCCTCCCTCTGTACGAGGTGTCCGGTGTACAGACAGTCTACACCTCTACACGCTGACAGTCTGCTCTGTGTGTGACCAGTTCTATGAGTGACTCCCCACACGAGTCTACACTCCTCCCTCTGTACGAGGTGTCCGGTGTACAGTCTACACCTCTACACGCTGACAGTCTGCTCTGTGTGTGACCAGTTCTATGAGTGACTCACCACACGAGTCTACACTCCTCCCTCTGTACGAGGTGTCCGGTGTACAGACAGTGACACACCTCTACACGCTGACAGTCTGCTCTGTGTGTGACCAGTTCTATGAGTGACTCACCACACGAGTCTACACTCCTCCCTCTGTACAAGGTGTCCGGTGTACAGACAGTGACACACCTCTACACGCTGACAGTCTGCTCTGTGTGTGACCAGTTCTATGAGTGACTCACCACACGAGTCTACACTCCTCCCTCTGTACGAGGTGTCCGGTGTACAGTCAGTCTACACGCTGACAGTGTGCTCTGTGTGTGACCAGTTCTATGAGCGACTCACCACACGAGTCTACACTCCTCCCTCTGTACGAGGTGTCCGGTGTACAGACAGTCTACACCTCTACACGCTGACAGTCTGCTCTGTGTGTGACCAGTTCTATGAGTGACTCCCCACACGAGTCTACACTCCTCCCTCTGTACGAGGTGTCCGGTGTACAGTCTACACCTCTACACGCTGACAGTCTGCTCTGTGTGTGACCAGTTCTATGAGTGACTCCCCACACGAGTCTACACTCCTCCCTCTGTACGAGGTGTCCGGTGTACAGTCTACACCTCTACACGCTGACAGTCTGCTCTGTGTGTGACCAGTTCTATGAGTGACTCACCACACGAGTCTACACTCCTCCCTCTGTACGAGGTGTCCGGTGTACAGACAGTGACACACCTCTACACGCTGACAGTCTGCTCTGTGTGTGACCAGTTCTATGAGTGACTCACCACACGAGGATACACTCCTCCCTCTGTACAAGGTGTCCGGTGTACAGTCAGTCTACACCTCTACACGCTGACAGTCTGCTCTGTGTGTGACCAGTTCTATGAGCGACTCACCACACGAGTCTACACTCCTCCCTCTGTACGAGGTGTCCGGTGTACAGACAGTCTACACCTCTACACGCTGACAGTCTGCTCTGTGTGTGACCAGTTCTATGAGTGACTCACCACACGAGTCTACACTCCTCCCTCTGTACGAGGTGTCCGGTGTACAGACAGTCTACACGCTGACAGTCTGCTCTGTGTGTGACCAGTTCTATGAGTGACTCACCACACAAGTCTACACTCCTCCCTCTGTACGAGGTGTCCGGTGTACAGTCAGTCTACACCTCTACACGCTGACAGTCTGCTCTGTGTGTGACCAGTTCTATGAGCGACTCACCACACGAGTCTACACTCCTCCCTCTGTACGAGGTGTCCGGTGTACAGTCTACACCTCTACACGCTGACAGTCTGCTCTGTGTGTGACCAGTTCTATGAGTGACTCACCACACGAGTCTACACTCCTCCCTCTGTACGAGGTGTCCGGTGTATAGACAGTCTACACCTCTACACGCTGACAGTCTGCTCTGTGTGTGATCAGTTCTATGAGCGACTCACCAAACGAGTCTACACTCCTCCCTCTGTACGAGGTGTCCGGTGTACAGTCTACACCTCTACACGCTGACAGTCTGCTCTGTGTGTGACCAGTTCTTTGAGTGACTCACCACACGAGTCTACACTCCTCCCTCTGTACGAGGTGTCCGGTGTACAGTCTACACCTCTACACGCTGACAGTCTGCTCTGTGTGTGACCAGTTCTATGAGTGACTCACCACACGAGTCTACACTCCTCCCTCTGTACGAGGTGTCCAGTGTACAGTCTACACCTCTACATGCTGACAGTCTGCTCTGTGTGTGACCAGTTCTATGAGTGACTCACCACACGAGTCTACACTCCTCCCTCTGTACGAGGTGTCCGGTGTACAGACAGTGACACACCTCTACACGCTGACAGTCTGCTCTGTGTGTGACCAGTTCTATGAGTGACTCACCACACGAGTTTACACTCCTCCCTCTGTACGAGGTGTCCGGTGTACAGTCTACACCTCTACACGCTGACAGTCTGCTCTGTGTGTGACCAGTTCTATGAGTGACTCCCCACACGAGTCTACACTCCGCCCTCTGTACGAGGTGTCCGGTGTAAAGTCTACACCTCTACACGCTGACAGTCTGCTCTGTGTGTGACCAGTTCTATGAGCGACTCACCACACGAGTCTACACTCCGCCCTTTGTACGAGGTGTCCGGTGTACAGACAGTCTACACCTCTACACGCTGACAGTCTGCTCTGTGTGTGACCAGTTCTATGAGTGACTCACCACACGAGTCTACACTCCTCCCTCTGTACGAGGTGTCCGGTGTACAGACAGTCTACACCTTTACACGCTGACAGTCTGCTCTGTGTGTGACCAGTTCTATGAGTGACTCACCACACGAGTCTACACTCCTCCCTCTGTACGAGGTGTCCGGTGTACAGTCTACACCTCTACACGCTGACAGTCTGCTCTGTGTGTGACCAGTTCTATGAGTGACTCACCACACGAGTCTACACTCCTCCCTCTGTACGAGGTGTCCGGTGTACAGTCTACACCTCTACACGCTGACAGTCTGCTCTGTGTGTGACCAGTTCTATGAGCGACTCACCACACGAGTCTACACTCCTCCCTCTGTACGAGGTGTCCGGTGTACAGAGAGTCTACACGCTGACAGTCTGCTCTGTGTGTGACCAGTTCTATGAGTGACTCACCACACGAGTCTACACTCCTCCCTCTGTACGAGGTGTCCGGTGTACAGACAGTCTACACCTCTACATGCTGACAGTCTGCTCTGTGTGTGACCAGTTCTATGAGTGACTCACCACACGAGTCTACACTCCTCCCTCTGTACGAGGTGTCCGGTGTACAGTCTACATGCTGACAGTCTGCTCTGTGTGTGACCAGTTCTATGAGTGACTCCCCACACGAGTCTACACTCCTCCCTCTGTACGAGGTGTCTGGTGTACAGACAGTCTACACCTCTACACGCTGACAGTCTGCTCTGTGTGTGACCAGTTCTATGAGTGACTCACCACACGAGTCTACACTCCTCCCTCTGTACGAGGTGTCCGGTGTACAGACAGTCTACACGCTGACAGTCTGCTCTGTGTGACACCAGTTCTATGAGTGACTCACCACACGAGTTTACACTCCTCCCTCTGTACGAGGTGTCCGGTGTACAGTCTACACCTCTACACGCTGACAGTCTGCTCTGTGTGTGACCAGTTCTATGAGTGACTCCCCACACGAGTCTACACTCCGCCCTCTGTACGAGGTGTCCGGTGTAAAGTCTACACCTCTACACGCTGACAGTCTGCTCTGTGTGTGACCAGTTCTATGAGCGACTCACCACACGAGTCTACACTCCGCCCTTTGTACGAGGTGTCCGGTGTACAGACAGTCTACACCTCTACACGCTGACAGTCTGCTCTGTGTGTGACCAGTTCTATGAGTGACTCACCACACGAGTCTACACTCCTCCCTCTGTACGAGGTGTCCGGTGTACAGACAGTCTACACCTTTACACGCTGACAGTCTGCTCTGTGTGTGACCAGTTCTATGAGTGACTCACCACACGAGTCTACACTCCTCCCTCTGTACGAGGTGTCCGGTGTACAGTCTACACCTCTACACGCTGACAGTCTGCTCTGTGTGTGACCAGTTCTATGAGTGACTCACCACACGAGTCTACACTCCTCCCTCTGTACGAGGTGTCCGGTGTACAGTCTACACCTCTACACGCTGACAGTCTGCTCTGTGTGTGACCAGTTCTATGAGCGACTCACCACACGAGTCTACACTCCTCCCTCTGTACGAGGTGTCCGGTGTACAGAGAGTCTACACGCTGACAGTCTGCTCTGTGTGTGACCAGTTCTATGAGTGACTCACCACACGAGTCTACACTCCTCCCTCTGTACGAGGTGTCCGGTGTACAGACAGTCTACACCTCTACATGCTGACAGTCTGCTCTGTGTGTGACCAGTTCTATGAGTGACTCACCACACGAGTCTACACTCCTCCCTCTGTACGAGGTGTCCGGTGTACAGTCTACATGCTGACAGTCTGCTCTGTGTGTGACCAGTTCTATGAGTGACTCCCCACACGAGTCTACACTCCTCCCTCTGTACGAGGTGTCTGGTGTACAGACAGTCTACACCTCTACACGCTGACAGTCTGCTCTGTGTGTGACCAGTTCTATGAGTGACTCACCACACGAGTCTACACTCCTCCCTCTGTACGAGGTGTCCGGTGTACAGAGAGTCTACACGCTGACAGTCTGCTCTGTGTGTGACCAGTTCTATGAGTGACTCACCACACGAGTCTACACTCCTTTCTCTGTACGAGGTGTCCGGTGTACAGTCTACACCTCTACACGCTGACAGTCTGCTCTGTGTGTGACCAGTTCTATGAGCGACTCACCACAAGAGTCTACACTCCTCCCTCTGTACGAGGTGTCCGGTGTACAGACAGTCTTCACCTCTACACGCTGACAGTCTGCTCTGTGTGTGACCAGTTCTATGAGCGACTCACCACACGAGTCTACACTCCTCCCTCTGTACGAGGTGTCCGGGGTACAGTCTACACCTCTACACGCTGACAGTGTGCTCTGTGTGTGACCAGTTCTATGAGTGACTCACCACACGAGTCTACACTCCTCCCTCTGTACGAGGTGTCCGGTGTACAGTCTACACCTCTACATGCTGACAGTCTGCTCTGTGTGTGACCAGTTCTATGAGCGACTCACCACACAAGTCTACACTCCTCCCTCTGTACGAGGTGTCCGGTGTACAGACAGTCTACACGCTGACAGTCTGCTCTGTGTGTGACCAGTTCTATGAGTGACTCACCACACGAGTCTACACTCCTCCCTCTGTACGAGGTGTCCGGTGTACAGTCTACACCTCTACATGCTGACAGTCTGCTCTGTGTGTGACCAGTTCTATGAGCGACTCACCACACAAGTCTACACTCCTCCCTCTGTACGAGGTGTCTGGTGTACAGACAGTCTACACCTCTACACGCTGACAGTCTGCTCTGTGTGTGACCAGTTCTATGAGTGACTCACCACACGAGTCTACACTCCTCCCTCTGTACGAGGTGTCCGGTGTACAGTCAGTCTACACCTCTACATGCTGACAGTCTGCTCTGTGTGTGACCAGTTCTATGAGTGACTCACCACACAAGTCTACACTCCTCCCTCTGTACGAGGTGTCCGGTGTACAGACAGTCTACACGCTGACAGTGTGCTCTGTGTATGACCAGTTCTATGAGTGACTCACCACCCGAGTCTACACTCCTCCCTCTGTACGAGGTGTCCGGTGTACAGACAGTCTACACGCTGACAGTGTGCTCTGTGTATGACCAGTTCTATGAGTGACTCACCACCCGAGTCTACACTCCTCCCTCTGTACGAGGTGTCCGATGTACAGACAGTCTACACGCTGACAGTCTGCTCTGTGTGTGACCAGTTCTATGAGTGACTCACCACACAAGTCTACACTCCTCCCTCTGTACGAGGTGTCCGGTGTACAGACAGTCTACACGCTGACAGTCTGCTCTGTGTGTGACCAGTTCTATGAGTGACTCACCACACGAGTCTACACTCCTCCCTCTGTACGAGGTGTCCGGTGTACAGACAGTCTACACGCTGACAGTCTGCTCTGTGTGTGACCAGTTCTATGAGCGACTCGCCACACGAGTCTACACTCCTCCCTCTGTACGAGGTGTCCAGTGTACAGACAGTCTACACCTCTACACGCTGACAGTCTGCTCTGTGTGTGACCAGTTCTATGAGTGACTCACCACACGAGTCTACACTCCTCCCTCTGTACGAGGTGTCCGGTGTACAGACAGTCTACACCTCTACACGCTGACAGTCTGCTCTGTGTGTGACCAGTTCTATGAGTGACTCCCCACACGAGTCTACACTCCTCCCTCTGTACGAGGTGTCCGGTGTACAGACAGTCTACACCTCTACACGCTGACAGTCTGCTCTGTGTGTGACCAGTTCTATGAGTGACTCCCCACACGAGTCTACACTCCTCCCTCTGTACGAGGTGTCCGGTGTACAGTCTACACCTCTACACGCTGACAGTCTGCTCTGTGTGTGACCAGTTCTATGAGTGACTCACCACACGAGTCTACACTCCTCCCTCTGTACGAGGTGTCCGGTGTACAGACAGTGACACACCTCTACACGCTGACAGTCTGCTCTGTGTGTGACCAGTTCTATGAGTGACTCACCACACGAGTCTACACTCCTCCCTCTGTACGAGGTGTCCGGTGTACAGACAGTGACACACCTCTACACGCTGACAGTCTGCTCTGTGTGTGACCAGTTCTATGAGTGACTCACCACACGAGTCTACACTCCTCCCTCTGTACGAGGTGTCCGGTGTACAGACAGTCTACACGCTGACAGTCTGCTCTGTGTGTGACCAGTTCTATGAGTGACTCACCACACGAGTCTACACTCCTCCCTCTGTACGAGGTGTCCGGTGTACAGTCAGTCTACACGCTGACAGTGTGCTCTGTGTGTGACCAGTTCTATGAGCGACTCACCACACGAGTCTACACTCCTCCCTCTGTACAAGGTGTCCGGTGTACAGACAGTCTACACCTCTACATGCTGACAGTCTGCTCTGTGTGTGACCAGTTCTATGAGTGACTCACCACACGAGTTTACACTCCTCCCTCTGTACGAGGTGTCCGGTGTACAGACAGTCTACACCTCTACACGCTGACAGTCTGCTCTGTGTGTGACCAGTTCTATGAGTGACTCCCCACACGAGTCTACACTCCTCCCTCTGTACGAGGTGTCCGGTGTACAGGCAGTCTACACCTCTACACGCTGACAGTCTGCTCTGTGTGTGACCAGTTCTATGAGTGACTCACCACACGAGTCTACACTCCTCCCTCTGTACGAGGTGTCCGGTGTACAGTCTACACCTCTACACGCTGACAGTCTGCTCTGTGTATGACCAGTTCTATGAGTGACTCCCCACACGAGTCTACACTCCTCCCTCTGTACGAGGTGTCCGGTGTACAGACAGTTTACACCTCTACACGCTGACAGTCTGCTCTGTGTGTGACCAGTTCTATGAGTGACTCACCACACGAGTCTACACTCCTCCCTCTGTACGAGGTGTCCGGTGTACAGTCTACACCTCTACACGCTGACAGTCTGCTCTGTGTGTGACCAGTTCTATGAGTGACTCACCACACGAGTCTACACTCCTCCCTCTGTACGAGGTGTCCGGTGTACAGACAGTCTACACCTCTACATGCTGATAGTCTGCTCTGTGTGTGACCAGTTCTATGAGTGACTCACCACACGAGTCTACACTCCTCCCTCTGTACGAGGTGTCCGGTGTACAGTCTTCACCTCTACACGTTGACAGTCTGCTCTGTGTGTGACCAGTTCTATGAGTGACTCACCACACGAGTCTACACTCCTCCCTCTGTACGAGGTGTCCGGTGTACAGTCTACATGCTGACAGTCTGCTCTGTGTGTGACCAGTTCTATGAGTGACTCCCCACACGAGTCTACACTCCTCCCTCTGTACGAGGTGTCTGGTGTACAGTCAGTCTACACCTCTACACGCTGACAGTCTGCTCTGTGTGTGACCAGTTCTATGAGCGACTCACCACACGAGTCTACACTCCTCCCTCTGTACGAGGTGTCCCGTCTACAGACAGTCTACACGCTGACAGTCTGCTCTGTGTGTGACCAGTTCTATGAGTGACTCCCCACACGAGTTTACACTCCTCCCTCTGTACGAGGTGTCCGGTGTACAGACAGTCTACACCTCTACACGCTGACAGTCTGCTCTGTGTGTGACCAGTTCTATGAGCGACTCACCACACGAGTCTACACTCCTCCCTCTGTACGAGGTGTCCGGTGTACAGTCAGTCTACACCTCTACACGCTGACAGTCTGCTCTGTGTGTGACCAGTTCTATGAGCGACTCACCACATGAGTCTACACTCCTCCCTCTGTACGAGGTGTCCGGTGTACAGACAGTCTACACCTCTACATGCTGACAGTCTGCTCTGTGTGTGACCAGTTCTATGAGTGACTCACCACACGAGTCTACACTCCTCCCTCTGTACGAGGTGTCCGGTGTACAGACAGTCTACACGCTGACAGTCTGCTCTGTGTGTGACCAGTTCTATGAGTGACTCACCACACAAGTCTACACTCCTCCCTCTGTACGAGGTGTCCGGTGTACAGTCAGTCTACACCTCTACACGCTGACAGTCTGCTCTGTGTGTGACCAGTTCTATGAGCGACTCACCACACGAGTCTACACTCCTTCCTCTGTACGAGGTGTCCGGTGTACAGTCTACACCTCTACACGCTGACAGTCTGCTCTGTGTGTGACCAGTTCTATGAGTGACTCACCACACGAGTCTACACTCCTCCCTCTGTACGAGGTGTCCGGTGTACAGACAGTCTACACCTCTACACGCTGACAGTCTGCTCTGTGTGTGACCAGTTCTATGAGTGACTCACCACACAAGTCTACACTCCTCCCTCTGTACGAGGTGTCCGCTGTACAGACAGTCTACACCTCTACACGCTGACAGTCTGCTCTGTGTGTGACCAGTTCTATGAGTGACTCACCACACGAGTCTACACTCCTCCCTCTGTACGAGGTGTCCGGTGTACAGACAGTCTACACCTCTACACGCTGACAGTCTGCTCTTTGTGTGACCAGTTCTATGAGCGACTCACCACACGAGTCTACACTCCTTCCTCTGTACGAGGTGTCCGGTGTACAGTCTACACCTCTACACGCTGACAGTCTGCTCTGTGTGTGACCAGTTCTATGAGTGACTCACCACACGAGTCTACATTCCGCCCTCTGTACGAGGTGTCCGGTGTACAGTCTACACCTCTACATGCTGACAGTCTGCTCTGTGTGTGACCAGTTCTATGAGTGACTCACCACACGAGTCTACACTCCTCCCTCTGTACGAGGTGTCCGGTGTACAGTCTACACCTCTACACGCTGACAGTCTGCTCTGTGTGTGACCAGTTCTATGAGTGACTCACCACACAAGTCTACACTCCTCCCTCTGTACGAGGTGTCCGGTGTACAGACAGTCTACACGCTGACAGTCTGCTCTGTGTGTGACCAGTTCTATGAGTGACTCATCACACGAGTCTACACTCCTCCCTCTGTACGAGGTGTCTGGTGTACAGACAGTCTACACCTCTACACGCTGACAGTCTGCTCTGTGTGTGATCAGTTCTATGAGTGACTCACCACACGAGTCTACCCTCCTCCCTCTGTACGAGGTGTCCGGTGTACAGACAGTCTACACGCTGACAGTCTGCTCTGTGTGTGATCAGTTCTATGAGTGACTCACCACAAGAGTCTACACTCCTCCCTCTGTACGAGGTGTCCGGTGTACAGTCTACACGCTGACAGTCTGCTCTGTGTGTGACCAGTTCTATGAGTGACTCACCACACGAGTCTACACTCCTCCCTCTGTACGAGGTGTCCGGTGTACAGACAGTCTACACCTCTACACGCTGACAGTCTGCTCTGTGTGTGACCAGTTCTATGAGTGACTCACCACACGAGTCTACACTCCTCCCTCTGTACGAGGTGTCCGGTGTACAGTCTACACCTCTACACACTGACAGTCTGCTCTGTGTGTGACCAGTTCTATGAGTGACTCACCACACGAGTCTACACTCCTCCCTCTGTACGAGGTGTCCGGTGTACAGACAGTCTACACGCTGACAGTCTGCTCTGTGTGTGACCAGTTCTATGAGTAACTCACCACACAAGTCTACACTCCTCCCTCTGTACGAGGTGTCCGGTGTACAGACAGTCTACACCTCTACACGCTGACAGTCTGCTCTGTGTGTGACCAGTTCTATGAGCGACTCACCACACGAGTCTACACTCCTTCCTCTGTACGAGGTGTCCAGTGTACAGACAGTGACACACCTCTACACGCTGACAGTCTGCTCTGTGTGTGACCAGTTCTATGAGTGACTCACCACACGAGTCTACACTCCTCCCTCTGTACGAGGTGTCCGGTGTACAGACAGTCTACACCTCTACACGCTGACAGTCTGCTCTGTGTGTGACAAGTTCTATGAGTGACTCACCACACGAGTCTACACTCCTCCCTCTGTACGAGGTGTCCGGTGTACAGACAGTCTACACGCTGACAGTCTGCTCTGTGTGTGACCAGTTCTATGAGTGACTCACCACACAAGTCTACACTCCTCCCTCTGTACGAGGTGTCCGGTGTACAGACAGTCTACACCTCTACACGCTGACAGTCTGCTCTGTGTGTGACCAGTTCTATGAGTGACTCACCACACGAGTCTACACTCCTCCCTCTGTACGAGGTGTCCGGTGTACAGACAGTCTACACCTCTACATGCTGACAGTCTGCTCTTTGTGTGACCAGTTCTATGAGCGACTCACCACACGAGTCTACACTCCTCCCTCTGTACGAGGTGTCCGGTGTACAGTCTACACCTCTACACGCTGACAGTCTGCTCTGTGTGTGACCAGTTCTATGAGTGACTCACCACACGAGTCTACACTCCGCCCTCTGTACGAGGTGTCCGGTGTACAGTCTACACCTCTACATGCTGACAGTCTGCTCTGTGTGTGACCAGTTCTATGAGTGACTCACCAAACGAGTCTACACTCCTCCCTCTGTACGAGGTGTCCGGTGTACAGTCTACACCTCTACACGCTGACAGTCTGCTCTGTGTGTGACCAGTTCTATGAGTGACTCACCACACGAGTCTACACTCCACCCTCTGTACAAGGTGTCCGGTGTACAGAGAGTCTACACCTCTACACGCTGACAGTCTGCTTTGTGTATGACCAGTTCTATGAGCGACTCCCCACACGAGTCTACACTCCTCCCTCTGTACGAGGTGTCCGGTGTACAGACAGTCTACACCTCTACACGCGGACAGTCTGCTCTGTGTGTGACCAGTTCTATGAGTGACTCACCACACAAGTCTACACTCCTCCCTCTGTACGAGGTGTCCGGTGTACAGACAGTCTACACCTCTACATGCTGATAGTCTGCTCTGTGTGTGACCAGTTCTATGAGTGACTCACCACACAAGTCTACACTCCGCCCTCTGTACGAGGTGTCCGGTGTACAGACAGTCTACACGCTGACTGTCTGCTCTGTGTGTGACCAGTTCTATGAGTGACTCACCACACAAGTCTACACTCCTCCCTCTGTACGAGGTGTCCGGTGTACAGTCTACACCTCTACACGCTGACAGTCTGCTCTGTGTGTGACCAGTTCTATGAGTGACTCACCACACGAGTCTACACTCCGCCCTCTGTACGAGGTGTCCGGTGTACAGTCTACACCTCTACATGCTGACAGTCTGCTCTGTGTGTGACCAGTTCTATGAGTGACTCACCACACGAGTCTACACTCCTCCCTCTGTACGAGGTGTCCGGTGTACAGTCTACACCTCTACACGCTGACAGTCTGCTCTGTGTGTGACCAGTTCTATGAGTGACTCACCACACGAGTCTACACTCCACCCTCTGTACAAGGTGTCCGGTGTACAGAGAGTCTACACCTCTACACGCTGACAGTCTGCTCTGTGTGTGACCAGTTCTATGAGTGACTCACCACACAAGTCTACACTCCTCCCTCTGTACGAGGTGTCCGGTGTACAGACAGTCTACACCTCTACATGCTGATAGTCTGCTCTGTGTGTGACCAGTTCTATGAGTGACTCACCACACAAGTCTACACTCCGCCCTCTGTACGAGGTGTCCGGTGTACAGACA
Organism: Alentia gelatinosa; assembly: GCA_950022655.1. Lineage (NCBI taxonomy): Eukaryota > Metazoa > Annelida > Polychaeta > Phyllodocida > Polynoidae > Alentia > Alentia gelatinosa. Next base: position 180,689,393 of record OX465579.1, on the reverse strand, counting down.
GTCTACACGCTGACAGTCTGCTCTGTGTGTGACCAGTTCTATGAGTGACTCACCACACGAGTCTACACTCCTCCCTCTGTACGAGGTGTCCGGTGTACAGACAGTCTACACCTCTACACGCTGACAGTCTGCTCTGTGTATGACCAGTTCTATGAGTGACTCACCACACGAGTCTACACTCCTCCCTCTGTACGAGGTGTCTGGTGTACAGACAGTCTACACCTCTACATGCTGACAGTCTGCTCTGTGTGTGACCAGTTCTATGAGTGACTCACCACACGAGTCTACACTCCTCCCTCTGTACGAGGTGTCCGGTGTACAGTCTACACCTCTACACACTGACAGTCTGCTCTGTGTGTGACCAGTTCCATGAGTGACTCACCACACAAGTCTACACTCCTCCCTCTGTACGAGGTGTCCGGTGTACAGACAGTCTACACGCTGACAGTCTGCTCTGTGTGTGACCAGTTCTATGAGTGACTCATCACACGAGTCTACACTCCTTCCTCTGTACGAGGTGTCTGGTGTACAGACAGTCTACACCTCTACACGCTGACAGTCTGCTCTGTGTGTGATCAGTTCTATGAGTGACTCAACACACGAGTCTACACTCCTCCCTCTGTACGAGGTGTCTGGTGTACAGACAGTCTACACGCTGACAGTCTGCTCTGTGTGTGATCAGTTCTATGAGTGACTCACCACACGAGTCTACACTCCTCCCTCTGTACGAGGTGTCCGGTGTACAGTCTACACGCTGACAGTCTGCTCTATGTGTGACCAGTTCTATGAGTGACTCACCACACGAGTCTACACTCCTCCCTCTGTACGAGGTGTCCGGTGTACAGTCTACACCTCTACACGCTGACAGTCTGCTCTGTGTGTGATCAGTTCTATGAGTGACTCCCCACACGAGTCTACACTCCTCCCTCTGTATGAGGTGTCCGGTGTACAGACAGTCTACACCTCTACACGCTGACAGTCTGCTCTGTGTGTGATCAGTTCTATGAGTGACTCAACACACGAGTCTACACTCCTCCCTCTGTACGAGGTGTCCGGTGTACAGACAGTCTACACGCTGACAGTCTGCTCTGTGTGTGATCAGTTCTATGAGTGACTCACCACACGAGTCTACACTCCTACCTCTGTAGGAGGTGTCCGGTGTACAGTCTACACGCTGACAGTCTGCTCTATGTGTGACCAGTTCTATGAGTGACTCACCACACGAGTCTACACTCCTCCCTCTGTACGAGGTGTCCGGTGTACAGTCTACACGCTGACAGTCTGCTCTGTGTGTGACCAGTTCTATGAGTGACTCACCACACGAGTCTACACTCCTCCCTCTGTACGAGGTGTCCGGTGTACAGTCTACACCTCTACACGCTGACAGTCTGCTCTGTGTGTGACCAGTTCTATGAGTGACTCACCAGACGAGTCTACACTCCTCCCTCTGTACGAGGTGTCCGGTGTACAGACAGTCTACACCTCTACACGCTGACAGTCTGCTCTGTGTGTGACCAGTTCTATGAGTGACTCACCACACGAGTCTACACTCCTCCCTCTGTACGAGGTGTCTGGTGTACAGTCTACACCTCTACACGCTGACAGTCTGTACAGACAGTGACACACCCTGACAGTCTGTACAGACAGTGACACACCTCTACACGCTGACAGTCTGTACAGACAGTGACACACCCCGAACAGCTCACAGACTCACCGTAGTGGGAGACTGGCCACTCAGGGTCCTGAGGGTGTCGGTGAAAGCTTCATCTCCCCCGGACACGGGTTCAATAAAGTCCCGACCAGAAACCCGCTCAGACGTAAATCTCATCACTTAACACTGGACACTACAGAGAGCTGCTCAAGTGAAGGCCAATAAGTGTGAGGTGGACTGGTTGAGGGGGGTGAGGGGTCAGTAGGTGGTGGTGTAGAACCCTTCACTGTAAATCCCTCTCATATATCAATGTGCTGATAGAAACACGATAGTGATATTGTTTTATATTGAATACCAGTGGAATATATTGTCACCTCTTTTGATTTATGAGATTTATACGTTTCTTCTTTTTCAAGGTGTAGGGCAAAGAGAACCTGACTGCAGCGACATAGTGATCTGAGGCTTTTGACAGTTTTTGTTCACTTATAGAGATACTTTGCAATACTCACTGAGCAGTGCGAACATTAAAATGTCTTCTCTCAGTAGTTAAATTCCAGGCGCCCGTTAAATAAATTAGGCTCATATGTATGGACCCTTTTCTGTAGGTCATAGACACCCGGGGACGATGTGGGTCAACTTTATTCAACACTTATGGACGACTTTATGAACGGCTCAGACTTTCTTAGCCAACAGACATAAAAATATCAATATACAACCCTTGTCCGAGGTACAGAGAAGGGTCTCCTTCTACGATCCTAAACTATCAGACGGGCCGTGGACCACACAGAAAACACAGAGCTAGTTGTGGAATGTGGGTAGTACAGAGAAGGGTCTCCTTCTACGATCCTAAACTATCAGACGGGCCGTGGACCACACAGAAAACACAGAGCTAGTTGTGGAATGTGGGTAGTACAGAGAAGGGTCTCCTTCTACGATCCTAAACTATCAGACGGGCCGTGGACCACACAGAAAACACAGAGCTAGTTGTGGAATGTGGGTAGTACAGAGAAGGGTCTCCTTCTACGATCCTAAACTATCAGACGGGCCGTGGACCACACAGAAAACACAGAGCTAGTTGTGGAATGTGGGTAGTACAGAGAAGGGTCTCCTTCTACGATCCTAAACTATCAGACGGGCCGTGGACCACACAGAAAACACAGAGCTGGTCGTGGAATGTGGGTAGTACAGAGATTCCAGATCTCTGCCGTCGTTTATAACACGAGGTGAGGAGTTGTCAAAGGAGCAGTTCAGAATGACTTTACGTAAAAACGCCGCCCACCTACCCACCTGTACACATCTGTACACACCTGCCCACCTGCCCACCTGTCCACACCTACACACCTGTACACACCTACCCACCTGTACACACCTACCCACCTGTACACACATGTACAAATTCGATAAACGTTGGGTACCGGCTGATGCACCATCCGACAGGGCTATGGAAGAAATAATAATATCTAGTGAAGAAATTTCGGACATGATAAAGACCATCGTCACTAAAAAATCCTCAGCACTTGAAGGGCTGTCGGCACGAGTATTAAAAGACAGCTTCGAAATCCTGATACCCCAACTAACACACTTATTTAACCTTATCATCTCCACTGCTAAATATCCCCAGGCATGGAAACAGGCTCGAGTGACACCTATACCAAAACCCGGTTTCAAACATGAAGTAATAAACCTACGCCCTATCTCACTTTTAGCACTTCCTGGTAAATTAATTGAAAAAATCATCCATAAACACGTATCAAATTACTTAAATGAACACAACCTCCTTAGCACTAACCAGGGAGGATTCCGAAAGAACTTTTCAACCACCCAGACAATAGCCGATTTTACTGATGACATTATCCAAGGAATTGATCAAAAGAGTATTACAATAGCAGCCTACATAGATTTCACTAAAGCGTTCGACACTGTCCATCACCAAATCCTAATCCATAGACTCAGAAATATTGGAATTCATGAACAAATAGTAAAATGGTCCGAAAATTACCTAACAAATAGATCCCAGACTACAATAGCTAACAACCAACTCTCAACCCCACAACCTATCACGTACGGAGTCCCGCAAGGATCGACCCTAGGTCCTCTCTTCTTCTTAATTTTTATCAACACTCTTGAACACTCAATCGAACACTGCAAAGTAAAAATGTACGCTGACGATGCAGTTCTATACGTCACAGGTAAAAATCATGCCCATCTCGTCGATCTACTCCAAAATGACCTATCACGTGTATACAACTGGTGCAATACAAATAAACTTACCATCAACCTTAGCAAGACAAAAATCCAAAAGTTCGGTTCTAGGTACAACCTCGACTAAACGCCAGGTTTGGAAATCTCACTTGGATATAAGGTTCTAGATGAAGTAAAGTGCTTTAAATATTTAGGAGTCTTACTTGACTGTAATCTAAGTTATTCTGCCCATGTCAAAGATACTCTTAAAAAAGTTGCCCACAAAAATTATCTACTGTCCTATATATGCAAGTACTTAACTTAGCTAATTTGTAGCCCTTTGTGTTATACTTCTGTTGGACCACTATGGTCTCTGTGATTTGTCTTTTTCTTTTCCCATCTAAGAAGTCACTTGGTTAGACCAAACAGCACAAGGGATTACTAGGAGTTATCTAGATGTTTGTATCTATTAGACCCTAAGAAAACCGCCCATCCTGTAAGCTTACCCAGTAAGCAGTACGCGGTATGCATCTATTACGCTGGAGCCACCGGAAGATAGGACTCACGCTGTCCTAGGTGACAACTCCAGGATAAATAAAAAACTTTAAAAAAAACAAAAAAACCTACCCACCTGTACACACCTACCCACCTGTACACACCTACCCACCTGTACACACCTACCCACCTGTACAAACCTACCCACCTGTACACACCTACCCACCCGTACACACCTACACACCTGTACACACCTACCCGCCCATACACACCGCGCCCACCTGTACACACCTACCCACCTGTACACACCTACCCACCTGTACACACCTACCCACCTGTACAAACCTACCCACCTGTACACACCTACCCACCCGTACACACCTACACACCTGTACACACCTACCCGCCCATACACACCGCGCCCACCTGTACACACCTACCCACCTGTACACACCTACCCACCCGTACACACCTGTACACACCTTTACACACCTACCCACATGTACACGCCTACCGACCTGTACACACCTACCCACCTGTAAACACCTACCCACCTGTACACACCTACCCACCTGTACCCATCTGTACACACCTACCCACCTGTACACACCTACCCACCTGTACACACCTACCCACCTGTACACACCTGCCCACCTGTACACACCTGATCACCTGTACACACCTACCCACCTGTACCCACCTGTACACACCTACCCACCTGCCCACCTGTACACACCTGCCCACCTGTACACACCTACCCACCTGTACACACCTACCCACCTGTACCCACCTGTACACACCTACCCACCTGTACACACCTACCCACCTGTACACACCTGTACACACCTACCCACCTGTACACACCTACCCACCTGTACACACCTGTACACACCTACCCACCTGTACACACCTACCCACCTGTACACACCTACCCACCTGTACACACCTGCCCACCTGTACACACCTGATCACCTGTACACACCTACCCACCTGTACCCACCTGTACACACCTACACACCTGCCCACCTGTACACACCTGCCCACCTGTACACACCTACCCACCTGTACACACCTACCCACCTGTACCCACCTGTACACACCTACCCACCTGTACACACCTACCCACCTGTACCCACCTGTACACACCTACCCACCTGTACACACCTACCCACCTGTACACACCTACCCACCTGTACACACCTGCCCACCTGTACACACCTGATCACCTGTACACACCTACACACCTGCCCACCTGTACACACCTGCCCACCTGTACACACCTACCCACTTGTACACACCTACACACCTGTACACACCTACACAACTGTACACACCTGCCCACCTGTACACACCTACCCACCTGTACACACCTACCCACCTGTACACACCTGTACACACCTACCCACCTGTACACACCTGTACACACCTGTACTCACCTGTACACACCTACCCACCTGTACACACCTGTACACACCTGTACACACCTACCCACCTGTACACACCTACCCACCTGTACACACCTGTACACACCTACCCACCTGTACACACCTGTACACACCTGTACTCACCTGTACACACCTACCCACCTGTACACACCTGTACACACCTGTACACACCTACACACCTGTACACGCCTACCCACCTGCCCACCTGTACACACCTGTACACACCTGTACACACCTACCCACCTGTACACACCTACCCACCTGCCCACCTGTACACACCTACCCACCTGTACACACCTGCCCACCTGTACACACCTGTACACACCTACCCACCTGTACACACCTACCCACCTGTACACACCTACCCACCTGTACACACCTACCCACCTGTACACACCTGTACACACCTGTACACACCTACCCACCTGTACACACCTGCCCACCTGTACACACCTGCCCACCTGTACACACCTGCCCAACTGTACACACCTGTACACACCTACCCACCTGTACACACCTACCCACCTGTACACACCTACCCACCTGTACACACCTACCCACCTGTACACACCTACCCACCTGTACACACCTGTACACACCTACACACCTGTACACACCTGTACACACCTGTACACACCTGCCCACCTGTACACACCTGTACACACCTGTACACACCTGTACACACCTGTACACACCTGCCCACCTGTACACACCTGTACACACCTACCCACCTGTACACACCTACCCACCTGTACACACCTGTACACACCTGTACACACCTACCCACCTGTACACACCTGCCCACCTGTACACACCTACACACCTGTACACACCTTTACCCACCTGCCCACCTGTACACTCTACGACAGGCGCCAGGCGGACGTAGTAAGGCCACTTAACTCTAGATGTCCAACATTTCATACGAGTCGATGCAGGGTCGTGATTAGCTGATCAGCAGTCAGCCCGCCAGCCCGGGTCGCGCTCCTAACAGCTACACAGACTGTGATTAGTCATCTAACCAATCAGAAAGTCTCCTCAGAGTGTCATTAGTCATCTAACCAATCACCAGAGTCAGAGGACCACTACCCGGAATAGATCTGAGTTCACGACAGCTATGTAGGTGAATATTTAAAAATAAAGAGTCTGCTAGGGCTAGTTAGATACCGACTTGTTAGAGATGATAGATGGGAAAGATGGGGCACCATGTGGAGAATAGGAATAGAAACAGAAGAGAAGGAAGAAAGAGGGCAAGCCAGGTCAACAGGGAAGAGGAGAGGGGCCGAGAAAGAGACAGAGAGATGGGAGGGAGGAGACAGAGAGAAGTAGGAGATAGATGAAGGGAGGAGACAGAGAGATGGGAGTGAGGGAAGGAGACAGAGAGAAGTAGGAGATAGATGAAGGGAGGAGACAGAGAGATGGGAGTGAGGGTAGGAGACAGAGAGAAGTAGGAGATAGATGAAGGGAGACAGACAGATGGGAGTGAGGAGACAGAGAGAAGTAGGAGATAGATGAGGGCGAGACAGAGAGATGGGAGGGAGGAGACAGAGAGAAGTAGGAGATAGATGAAGGGAGGTGACAGAGAGATGGGAGGGAGGAGACAGAGAGAAGTAAGAGATAGATGAAGGGAGGAGACAGAGAGATGGGAGTGAGGGTAGGAGACAGAGAGATGGGAGTGAGGGTAGGAGACAGAGAGAAGTAGGAGATAGATGAAGGGAGGAGACAGAGAGATGGGAGGGAGGAGACAGAGAGATGGGAGTGAGAGATGGAGACAGAGAGAAGTAGGAGATAGATGAAGGGAGGAGACAGAGAGATGGGAGTGAGGGTAGGAGACAGAGAGAAGTAGGAGATAGATGAAGGGAGGAGACAGAGAGATGGGAGTGAGGGGAGGAGACAGAGAGATGGGAGTGAGGGTAGGAGACAGAGAAGTAGGAGATAGATGAAGGGAGGAGACAGAGAGATGGGAGGGAGGAGACAGAGAGAAGTAAGAGATAGATGAAGGGAGGAGACAGAGAGATGGGAGGGAGGAGACAGAGAGAAGTAGGTTATAGATGGAGGGAGGAGACAGAGAGATGGGAGGGAGGAGACAGAGAGAAGTAGGAGATAGATGAAGGGAGGAGACAGAGAGATGGGAGGGAGGAGACAGAGAACAGTAGGAGATAGATGAAGGGAGATGACAGAGAGATGGGAGGGAGGAGACAGAGAGAAGTAGGAGATAGACGAAGGGAGGAGACAGAGAGATGGGAGGGAGGAGACAGAGAGAAGTAGGAGATAGATGAAGGGAGGAGACAGAGAGATGGGAGGGAGGAGACAGAGAGCAGTAGGAGATAGATAAAGGGAGATGACAGAGAGATGGGAGGGAGGACACAGAGAGAAGTAGGAGATAGACGAAGGGAGGAGACAGAGAGATGGGAGGGAGGAGACAGAGAGAAGTAGGAGATAGACGAAGGGAGGAGACAGAGAGATGGGAGGGAGGAGACAGAGAGAAGTAGGAGATAGATGAAGGGAGGAGACAGAGAGAAGTAGGAGATAGATGAAGGGAGGAGGAGAGATGGGAGGGAGGAGACAGAATGAAGTAGGAGATAGACGAAGGGAGGAGACAGAGAGAAGTAGGAGATATATGAAGGGAGGAGACAGAGAGATTGGAGGGGAGGAGACAGAGAGAAGTAGGAGATAGATGAAGGGAGGAGACAGAGAGATGGGAGGGAGGAGACAGAGAGCAGTAGGAGATAGATGAAGGGAGATGACAGAGAGATGGGAGGGAGGAGACAGAGAGAAGTAGGAGATAGACGAAGGGAGGAGACAGAGAGATGGGAGGGAGGAGACAGAGAGAAGTAGGAGATAGATGAAGGGAGGAGACAGAGAGATGGGAGGGAGGAGACAGAGAGAAGTAGGAGATAGATGAAGGGAGGAGACAGAGAGATGGGAGGGAGGAGACAGAGAGCAGTAGGAGATAGATGAAGGGAGATGACAGAGAGATGGGAGGGAGGAGACAGAGAGAAGAAGGAGATAGACGAAGGGAGGAGACAGAGAGATGGGAGGGAGGAGACAGAGAGAAGTAGGAGATAGATGAAGGGAGGAGACAGAGAGAAGTAGGAGATAGATGAAGGGAGGAGACAGAGAGATGGGAGGGAGGAGACAGAATGAAGTAGGAGATAGACGAAGGGAGGAGACAGAGAGAAGTAGGAGATATATGAAGGGAGGAGACAGAGAGATTGGAGGGGAGGAGACAGAGAGAAGTAGGAGATAGATGAAGGGAGATGACAGAGAGATGGGAGGGAGGAGACAGAGAGAAGTAGGAGATAGATGAAGGGAGACAGAGAGATGGGAGTGAGGGGAGGAGACAGAGAGAAGTAGGAGATAGATGAAGGGAAGTGACAGAGAGATGGGAGTGAGGGGAGGAGACAGAGAGAAGTAGGAGATAGACGGAGGGAGGAGACAGAGAGATGGGAGGGAGGAGACAGAGAGATGGGAGGGAGGGTAGGAGACAGAGAGAAGTAGGAGATAGATGAAGGGAGGAGACAGAGAGAAGTAGGAGATAGATGAAGGGAGGAGACAGAGAGATGGGAGGGAGGAGACAGAGAGAAGTAGGAGATAGATGAAGGGAGGAGACAGAGAGAAGTAGGAGATAGATGAAGGGAGGAGACAGAGAGATGGGAGGGAGGAGACAGAATGAAGTAGGAGATAGACGAAGGGAGGAGACAGAGAGAAGTAGGAGATATATGAAGGGAGGAGACAGAGAGATGGGAGGGGAGGAGACAGAGAGAAGTAGGAGATAGATGAAGGGAGATGACAGAGAGATGGGAGGGAGGAGACAGAGAGAAGTAGGAGATAGATGAAGGGAGACAGAGAGATGGGAGTGAGGGGAGGAGACAGAGAGAAGTAGGAGACAGATGAAGGGAAGTGACAGAGAGATGGGAGTGAGGGGAGGAGACAGAGAGAAGTAGGAGATAGACGGAGGGAGGAGACAGAGAGATGGGAGGGAGGAGACAGAGAGATGGGAGGGAGGGTAGGAGACAGAGAGAAGTAGGAGATAGATGAAGGGAGGTGACAGAGAGATGGGAGTGAGGAGACAGAGAGAAGTAGGAGATAGATGAAGGGAGGAGACAGAGAGATGGGAGGGAGGGGAGGAGACAGAGAGAAGTAGGAGATAAATGAAGGGAGACAGAGAGATGGGAGGGAGGAGACAGAGAGCAGTAGGAGATAGATGAAGGGAGGAGACAGAGAGATGGGAGGGAGGAGACAGAGAGAAGTAGGAGATAAATGAAGGGAGACAGAGAGATGGGAGTGTGGAGACAGAGAGAAGTAGGAGATAGGTGAAGGGGAGGGAGACTAAGGAGACCGAGTTATGGCCTTATTATAGGAGGATGCACAGCGACATACTTCATTGATCCACGACTGCAAAACACACTGTGTCCCTTTCTGCTCCAGGTCCTACTCGGCAGTTGCCAGTCTTTCACAGCCTTGTTAATGTGGAGATAACCTCATGCAATAACAGAAACATCATCTTGCCCGCCTGTACACTGCAGCAGAGTGGCTGTGGACACAAAACGTACAAACAGCGCTGCTTCACACGCCTCGCCTGACGCCGAGTGCTGCCCTCGGACAGGGAGAGGCAGGACGAGGTGACGGGGTGAATTAGCGTTACTCGGGTGATGTAAGCGTGACAGGGTGAGGTGACAGAGTGAATTAGCGCTACTCGGGTGATGTAAGGGTGACGGGGCGAGGTGACGGGGTGAATTAGCGTTACTCGGGTGATGTAAGGGTGACGGGGTAAGGTGACAGGTTGAATTAGCGTTACTCGCGTGATGTAAGGGTAACAGGGCGAGGTGACGGGGTGAATTAGCGTTACTCGTGTGATGTAAGGGTGACAGGTCGAGGTGACTGGGTGAATTAGCGTTACTCGTGTGATGTAAGTGTGACACGGCGAGGTGACGGGGTGAATTAGCGTTACTCGTGTGATGTAAGTGTGACACGGCGAGGTAACTGGGTGAATTAGCGTTACTCGGGTGATGTAAGGGTGACAGGGCGAGGTGACAGGGTGAATTAGCGTTACTCAGGTGATGTAAGGGTGACAGGGCGAGGTGACGGGGTGACTTAGCGTTACTCGGGTAATGTAAGTGTGACAGGACGAGGTGACAGGGTGAATTAGCGTTACTCGGGTGATGTAAGGGTGACAGGGCGAGGTGACTGGGTGAATTAGCGTTACTCGGGTAATGTAAGTGTGACAGGACGAGGTGACAGGGTGAATTAGCGTTACTCTGGTAATGTAAGTGTGACAGGACGAGGTGACAGAGTGAATTAGCGTTACTCGGGTAATGTAAGTGTGACAGGACGAGGTGACAGAGTGAATTAGCGTTACTCAGGTGGTGTAAGCGTGACAGGGTGAGGTGACGGGGTGAATTAGCGCTACTTGGGTGATGTAAGTGTGACACGGCGAGGTGACTGGGTGAATTAGCGTTACTCGTGTGATGTAAGTGTGACACGGCGAGGTAACTGGGTGAATTAGCGTTACTCGGGTGATGTAAGGGTGACAGGGCGAGGTGACAGGGTGAATTAGCGTTACTCGGGTAATGTAAGTGTGACAGGACGAGGTGACTGGGTGACTTAGCGTTACTCGGGAAATGTAAGTGTGACAGGACGAGGTGACTGGGTGAACTAGCGTTACTCAGGTGATGTAAGGGTGACAGGGCGAGGTGACAGGGTGAATTAGCGTTACTCGGGTAATGTAAGTGTGACCGGACGAGGTGACAGGGTGAATTAGCGTTACTCGGGTAATGTAAGTGTGACAGGACGAGGTGACAGAGTGAATTAGCGTTACTCAGGTGGTGTAAGCGTGACAGGGTGAGGTGACGGGGTGAATTAGCGCTACTTGGGTGATGTAAGTGTGACACGGCGAGGTGACTGGGTGAATTAGCGTTACTCGGGTGATGTAAGCGTGACAGGGTGAGGTGACAGAGTCAATTAGCGTTACTCGGGCGATGTAAGGGTGACAGGTCGAGGTGACGGGGTGAATTAGCTTTACTCAGGTGATGTAAGGGTGACGGGGCGAGGTGACGGGGTGAATTAGCGCTACTTGGGTGATGTAAGTGTGACACGGCGAGGTGACTGGGTGAATTAGCGTTACTCGTGTGATGTAAGTGTGACACGGCGAGGTAACTGGGTGAATTAGCGTTACTCGGGTGATGTAAGGGTGACAGGGCGAGGTGACAGGGTGAATTAGCGTTACTCGGGTAATGTAAGTGTGACAGGACGAGGTGACTGGGTGACTTAGCGTTACTCGGGTAATGTAAGTGTGACAGGACGAGGTGACTGGGTGAACTAGCGTTACTCAGGTGATGTAAGGGTGACAGGGCGAGGTGACAGGGTGAATTAGCGTTACTCGGGTAATGTAAGTGTGACAGGACGAGGTGACAGGGTGAATTAGCGTTACTCGGGTAATGTAAGTGTGACAGGACGAGGTGACAGAGTGAATTAGCGTTACTCAGGTGGTGTAAGCGTGACAGGGTGAGGTGACGGGGTGAATTAGCGCTACTTGGGTGATGTAAGTGTGACACGGCGAGGTGACTGGGTGAATTAGCGTTACTCGGGTGATGTAAGCGTGACAGGGTGAGGTGACAGAGTGAATTAGCGTTACTCGGGCGATGTAAGGGTGACAGGTCGAGGTGACGGGGTGAATTAGCTTTACTCAGGTGATGTAAGGGTGACGGGGCGAGGTGACGGGGTGAATTAGCGTTACTCGGGCGATGTAAGGGTGACAGGGCGAGGTGACAGGGTGAATTAGCGTTACTCAGGTGATGTAAGGGTGACGGGGCGAGGTGACGGGGTGAATTAGCGCTACTCGGGTGATGTAAGTCTGACAGGGTGAGATGACGGGGTGAATTAGCGTTACTCGGGTGATGTTAGGGTAAAAGGGCGAGGTGACGGGGTGAATTAGCGTTACTCAGGTGATGTAAGGGTGACGGGGGGGGCCACGGGGTGAATTAGCGCTACTCGGGTGATGTAAGTCTGACAGGGTGAGGTGACGGGGTGAATTAGCGTTACTCGGGTGATGTTAGGGTAAAAGGGCGAGGTGACGGGGTGAATTAGCGTTACTCAGGTGATGTAAGGGTGACGGGGCGAGGTGACGGGGTGAATTAGCGCTACTCGGGTGATGTAAGTCTGACAGGGTGAGGTGACAGGGTGAATTAGCGTTACTCGGGTGATGTTAGGGTAAAAGGGCGAGGTGACGGGGTGAATTAGCGTTACTCAGGTGATGTAAGGGTGACGGGGCGAGGTGACAGGGTGAATTAGCGCTACTCGGGTGATGTAAGTCTGACAGGGTGAGGTGACAGGGTGAATTAGCGTTACTCGGGTGATGTTAGGGTAAAAGGGCGAGGTGACGGGGTGAATTAGCGTTACTCGGGTGGTGTAAGGGTGACGGGGCGAGGTGACAGGGTGAATTAGCGTTACTCGGGTGGTGTGAGGGTGACGGGGCGAGGTGACGGGGTGAATTAGCGTTACTCGGGTGGTGTGAGGGTGACGGGGCGAGTTGACGGGGTGAATTAGCGTTACTCGGGTGGTGTAAGGGTGACAGGGCGAGGCGACGGGGTGAATTAGCGTTACTCGGGTGATGTAAGGGTGACAGGGCGAGGTGATGGGGTCAATTAGCGTTACTCGGGTGATGTGAGGGTGACGGGGCGAGGTGACGGGGTGAATTAGCGTTACTCGGGTGGTGTAAGGGTGACGGGGCGAGGTGACAGAGAGAATTAGCGTTACTCGGGTGATGTGAGGGTGACGGGGCGAGGTAACAGGGTGAATTAGCGTTACTCAGGTGATGTAAGGGTGACGGGGCGAGGTGACGGGGTGAATTAGCGTTACTCGGGTGATGTGAGGGTGACGGGGCGAGGTGACGGGGTGAATTAGCGTTACTCGGGTGATGTAAGGGTGACAGGGCGAGGTGACAGAGAGAATTAGCGTTACTCGGGTGGTGTAAGGGTGACGGGGCGAGGTGACGGGGTGAATTAGCGTTACTCGGGTGATGTAAGGGTGACAGGGCGAGGTGACAGAGAGAATTAGCGTTACTCGGGTGATGTGAGGGTGACGGGGCGAGGTGACAGGGTGAATTAGTGTTACTCAGGTGATGTGAGGGTGACAGGGTGAGGTGACGGGGTGAATTAGTGTTACTCAGGTGATGTAAGGGTGACAGGGTGAGGTGACGGGGTGAATTAGCGTTACTTGGGTGATGTAAGGGTGACAGGGTGAGGTGAAAGGGTGACCTAGCGTTACTCAGGTGATGTAAGTGTGACAGGGCGAGGTGACAGGGTGAATTAGCGCTACTCGCGTGATGTAAGGGTGACACGGCGAGGCGACAGGGTGAATTAGCGTTACTAGGGTGATGTAAGGGTGACAGGACGAGGTGACAGGGTGAATTAGCGTTACTCGGGTGATGTAAGGGTGACAGGGCAAGCTGACAGAGAGAATTAGAGTTACTCGGGTGATGTTAGGGTAAAAGGGCGAGGTGACGGGGTGAATTAGCGTTACTCGGGTGATGTGAGGGTGACGGGGCGAGGTGACGGGGTGAATTAGCGTTACTCGGGTGATGTAAGGGTGACAGGGTGAGGTGACAGGGTGAATTAGCATTACTCCGGTGATGTTAGGGTGACAGGGCGAGGTGACAGGGTGAATTAGTGTTACTCTGGTGATGTAAGGGTGACAGGACGAGGTGACTGGGTGACTTAGCGTTACTCGGGAAATGTAAGTGTGACAGGACGAGGTGACTGGGTGAACTAGCGTTACTCAGGTGATGTAAGGGTGACAGGGCGAGGTGACAGGGTGAATTAGCGTTACTCGGGTAATGTAAGTGTGACCGGACGAGGTGACAGGGTGAATTAGCGTTACTCGGGTAATGTAAGTGTGACAGGACGAGGTGACAGAGTGAATTAGCGTTACTCAGGTGGTGTAAGCGTGACAGGGTGAGGTGACGGGGTGAATTAGCGCTACTTGGGTGATGTAAGTGTGACACGGCGAGGTGACTGGGTGAATTAGCGTTACTCGGGTGATGTAAGCGTGACAGGGTGAGGTGACAGAGTCAATTAGCGTTACTCGGGCGATGTAAGGGTGACAGGTCGAGGTGACGGGGTGAATTAGCTTTACTCAGGTGATGTAAGGGTGACGGGGCGAGGTGACGGGGTGAATTAGCGCTACTTGGGTGATGTAAGTGTGACACGGCGAGGTGACTGGGTGAATTAGCGTTACTCGTGTGATGTAAGTGTGACACGGCGAGGTAACTGGGTGAATTAGCGTTACTCGGGTGATGTAAGGGTGACAGGGCGAGGTGACAGGGTGAATTAGCGTTACTCGGGTAATGTAAGTGTGACAGGACGAGGTGACTGGGTGACTTAGCGTTACTCGGGTAATGTAAGTGTGACAGGACGAGGTGACTGGGTGAACTAGCGTTACTCAGGTGATGTAAGGGTGACAGGGCGAGGTGACAGGGTGAATTAGCGTTACTCGGGTAATGTAAGTGTGACAGGACGAGGTGACAGGGTGAATTAGCGTTACTCGGGTAATGTAAGTGTGACAGGACGAGGTGACAGAGTGAATTAGCGTTACTCAGGTGGTGTAAGCGTGACAGGGTGAGGTGACGGGGTGAATTAGCGCTACTTGGGTGATGTAAGTGTGACACGGCGAGGTGACTGGGTGAATTAGCGTTACTCGGGTGATGTAAGCGTGACAGGGTGAGGTGACAGAGTGAATTAGCGTTACTCGGGCGATGTAAGGGTGACAGGTCGAGGTGACGGGGTGAATTAGCTTTACTCAGGTGATGTAAGGGTGACGGGGCGAGGTGACGGGGTGAATTAGCGTTACTCGGGCGATGTAAGGGTGACAGGGCGAGGTGACAGGGTGAATTAGCGTTACTCAGGTGATGTAAGGGTGACGGGGCGAGGTGACGGGGTGAATTAGCGCTACTCGGGTGATGTAAGTCTGACAGGGTGAGATGACGGGGTGAATTAGCGTTACTCGGGTGATGTTAGGGTAAAAGGGCGAGGTGACGGGGTGAATTAGCGTTACTCAGGTGATGTAAGGGTGACGGGGGGGGCCACGGGGTGAATTAGCGCTACTCGGGTGATGTAAGTCTGACAGGGTGAGGTGACGGGGTGAATTAGCGTTACTCGGGTGATGTTAGGGTAAAAGGGCGAGGTGACGGGGTGAATTAGCGTTACTCAGGTGATGTAAGGGTGACGGGGCGAGGTGACGGGGTGAATTAGCGCTACTCGGGTGATGTAAGTCTGACAGGGTGAGGTGACAGGGTGAATTAGCGTTACTCGGGTGATGTTAGGGTAAAAGGGCGAGGTGACGGGGTGAATTAGCGTTACTCAGGTGATGTAAGGGTGACGGGGCGAGGTGACAGGGTGAATTAGCGCTACTCGGGTGATGTAAGTCTGACAGGGTGAGGTGACAGGGTGAATTAGCGTTACTCGGGTGATGTTAGGGTAAAAGGGCGAGGTGACGGGGTGAATTAGCGTTACTCGGGTGGTGTAAGGGTGACGGGGCGAGGTGACAGGGTGAATTAGCGTTACTCGGGTGGTGTGAGGGTGACGGGGCGAGGTGACGGGGTGAATTAGCGTTACTCGGGTGGTGTGAGGGTGACGGGGCGAGTTGACGGGGTGAATTAGCGTTACTCGGGTGGTGTAAGGGTGACAGGGCGAGGCGACGGGGTGAATTAGCGTTACTCGGGTGATGTAAGGGTGACAGGGCGAGGTGATGGGGTCAATTAGCGTTACTCGGGTGATGTGAGGGTGACGGGGCGAGGTGACGGGGTGAATTAGCGTTACTCGGGTGGTGTAAGGGTGACGGGGCGAGGTGACAGAGAGAATTAGCGTTACTCGGGTGATGTGAGGGTGACGGGGCGAGGTAACAGGGTGAATTAGCGTTACTCAGGTGATGTAAGGGTGACGGGGCGAGGTGACGGGGTGAATTAGCGTTACTCGGGTGATGTGAGGGTGACGGGGCGAGGTGACGGGGTGAATTAGCGTTACTCGGGTGATGTAAGGGTGACAGGGCGAGGTGACAGAGAGAATTAGCGTTACTCGGGTGGTGTAAGGGTGACGGGGCGAGGTGACGGGGTGAATTAGCGTTACTCGGGTGATGTAAGGGTGACAGGGCGAGGTGACAGAGAGAATTAGCGTTACTCGGGTGATGTGAGGGTGACGGGGCGAGGTGACAGGGTGAATTAGTGTTACTCAGGTGATGTGAGGGTGACAGGGTGAGGTGACGGGGTGAATTAGTGTTACTCAGGTGATGTAAGGGTGACATGGTGAGGTGACGGGGTGAATTAGCGTTACTTGGGTGATGTAAGGGTGACAGGGTGAGGTGAAAGGGTGACCTAGCGTTACTCAGGTGATGTAAGTGTGACAGGGCGAGGTGACAGGGTGAATTAGCGCTACTCGCGTGATGTAAGGGTGACACGGCGAGGCGACAGGGTGAATTAGCGTTACTAGGGTGATGTAAGGGTGACAGGACGAGGTGACAGGGTGAATTAGCGTTACTCGGGTGATGTAAGGGTGACAGGGCAAGCTGACAGAGAGAATTAGAGTTACTCGGGTGATGTTAGGGTAAAAGGGCGAGGTGACGGGGTGAATTAGCGTTACTCGGGTGATGTGAGGGTGACGGGGCGAGGTGACGGGGTGAATTAGCGTTACTCGGGTGATGTAAGGGTGACAGGGTGAGGTGACAGGGTGAATTAGCATTACTCCGGTGATGTTAGGGTGACAGGGCGAGGTGACAGGGTGAATTAGTGTTACTCTGGTGATGTAAGGGTGACGGGGCGAGGTGACAGGGTGAATTAGCGTTAATCGGGTGATGTAAGGGTGACAGGGCGAGGTGATTGGGTGAATTAGCGTTACTCTGGTGATGTAAGGGTGACAGGGCGAGATGACGGGGTGAATTAACATTACTCGGGTGATGTAAGGGTGACAGCGCGACGTGACGGGCTGAATTAGCGTTACTCGGGTGATGTAAGGGTGACAGGGCGAGATGACGGGGTGAATAAATATTACTCGGGTGATGTGAGGGTGACGGGGTGAGGTGACAGGGTGAATTAGCGCTACTCGGGTGATGTAAGTCTGACAGGGTGAGGTGACGGGGTGAATTAGCGTTACTCGGGTGATGTTAGGGTAAAAGGGCGAGGTGACGGGGTGAATTAGCGTTACTCAGGTGATGTAAGGGTGACGGGGCGAGGTGACGGGGTGAATTAGCGCTACTCGGGTGATGTAAGTCTGACAGGGTGAGGTGACAGGGTGAATTAGCGTTACTCGGGTGATGTTAGGGTAAAAGGGCGAGGTGACGGGGTGAATTAGCGTTACTCAGGTGATGTAAGGGTGACGGGGCGAGGTGACAGGGTGAATTAGCGCTACTCGGGTGATGTAAGTCTGACAGGGTGAGGTGACAGGGTGAATTAGCGTTACTCGGGTGATGTTAGGGTAAAAGGGCGAGGTGACGGGGTGAATTAGCGTTACTCGGGTGGTGTAAGGGTGACGGGGCGAGGTGACAGGGTGAATTAGCGTTACTCGGGTGGTGTGAGGGTGACGGGGCGAGGTGACGGGGTGAATTAGCGTTACTCGGGTGGTGTGAGGGTGACGGGGCGAGTTGACGGGGTGAATTAGCGTTACTCGGGTGGTGTAAGGGTGACAGGGCGAGGCGACGGGGTGAATAAGCGTTACTCGGGTGATGTAAGGGTGACAGGGCGAGGTGACGGGGTCAATTAGCGTTACTCGGGTGATGTGAGGGTGACGGGGCGAGGTGACGGGGTGAATTAGCGTTACTCGGGTGGTGTAAGGGTGACGGGGCGAGGTGACAGAGAGAATTAGCGTTACTCGGGTGATGTGAGGGTGACGGGGCGAGGTAACAGGGTGAATTAGCGTTACTCAGGTGATGTAAGGGTGACGGGGCGAGGTGACGGGGTGAATTAGCGTTACTCGGGTGATGTGAGGGTGACGGGGCGAGGTGACGGGGTGAATTAGCGTTACTCGGGTGATGTAAGGGTGACAGGGCGAGGTGACAGAGAGAATTAGCGTTACTCGGGTGGTGTAAGGGTGACGGGGCGAGGTGACGGGGTGAATTAGCGTTACTCGGGTGATGTAAGGGTGACAGGGCGAGGTGACAGAGAGAATTAGCGTTACTCGGGTGATGTGAGGGTGACGGGGCGAGGTGACGGGGTGAATTAGTGTTACTCAGGTGATGTGAGGGTGACAGGGTGAGGTGACGGGGTGAATTAGTGTTACTCAGGTGATGTAAGGGTGACAGGGTGAGGTGACGGGGTGAATTAGCGTTACTTGGGTGATGTAAGGGTGACAGGGTGAGGTGAAAGGGTGACCTAGCGTTACTCAGGTGATGTAAGTGTGACAGGGCGAGGTGACAGGGTGAATTAGCGCTACTCGCGTGATGTAAGGGTGACACGGCGAGGCGACAGGGTGAATTAGCGTTACTAGGGTGATGTAAGGGTGACAGGACGAGGTGACAGGGTGAATTAGCGTTACTCGGGTGATGTAAGGGTGACAGGGCAAGCTGACAGAGAGAATTAGAGTTACTCGGGTGATGTTAGGGTAAAAGGGCGAGGTGACGGGGTGAATTAGCGTTACTCGGGTGATGTGAGGGTGACGGGGCGAGGTGACGGGGTGAATTAGCGTTACTCGGGTGATGTAAGGGTGACAGGGTGAGGTGACAGGGTGAATTAGCATTACTCCGGTGATGTTAGGGTGACAGGGCGAGGTGACAGGGTGAATTAGTGTTACTCTGGTGATGTAAGGGTGACGGGGCGAGGTGACAGGGTGAATTAGCGTTAATCGGGTGATGTAAGGGTGACAGGGCGAGGTGATTGGGTGAATTAGCGTTACTCTGGTGATGTAAGGGTGACAGGGCGAGATGACGGGGTGAATTAACATTACTCGGGTGATGTAAGGGTGACAGCGCGACGTGACGGGCTGAATTAGCGTTACTCGGGTGATGTAAGGGTGACAGGGCGAGATGACGGGGTGAATAAATATTACTCGGGTGATGTGAGGGTGACGGGGTGAGGTGACAGGGTGAATTAGCGTAACTCAGGTGATGTAAGGGTGACAGGGTGACTTAGCGTTACCTGTACCACACAGTAATATCGCTCGTATAAGAAATGATGCCTCGTAGCCTGCATAATTTGTTTTAGCGTTACTCAGGTGACGGGGCGAATTAGCGTTAATCGGGTGATTTAATCGAGGGGACGAGCATACAGTTGCTAAAACCCATTATTCCAGTGTTTAATCACGTGATATGATACATAATCCTAAATAGTCTTTTTCCTCTGAATAATTACAGTGTTAGAGCTGCATTCTGGGATAATCTGATTAATATTGCTCCATTATATATCTTTGTTAAAAGCGAATTAGTACATTATTTAGGAATGATGATTCAAGACATCATTTGGGCTAGGACAGTTGATGTTTTGGTGACAGGGTTAGGGAGGTCAACGGGCGGCACAGTGACGGGGTGACGGGGTGACGGGGTGACAGGGTGACAGGGTGACGGGGTGACGGGGTGACGGGGTGACGGGGTGACAGGGTGACGGGGTGACGGGGTGACAGGGTGACAGGGTGACAGGGTGACAGGGTGACAGGGTGACAGGGTGACAGGGTGACAGGGTGACAGGGTGACAGGGTGACAGGGTGACAGGGTGACAGGGTGACAGGGTGACAGGGGTGACGGGGTGACGGGGTGACGGGGTGACGGGGTGACGGGGTGACAGGGTGACAGGGTGACAGGGTTAGGGAGGTCATCGGGTGGTAGGGTGGTAGGGTGACAGGATGACGGGGTGACAGGGTGACAGGGTTACAGGGTTAGGGAGGTCAACGGGTGGTAGGGTGACGGGGTGACAGGGTGACAGGGTGACGGGGTGACAGGGTTAGGGAGGTCATCGAGTGACAGGGTGACGGGGTGACAGGGTTAGGGAGGTCAACGGGTGACAGGGTGACGGGGTGACAGGGTTAAAGGGTTAGGGAGGTCAACAGGTGTCAGGGTGACAGGGTGACAGGGTGACAGGGTGACAGGGTTAGGGAGGTCAACGGGTGGCAGGGTGACGGGGTGACAGGGTGACAGGGTGACAGGGTGACAGGGTGACAAGGTTAGGGAGGTCAACGGGTGTCAGGGTGACAGGGTGACAGGGTGACAGGGTGACAGGGTGACAGGGTTAGGGAGGTCATCGGGTGGTAGGGTGGTAGGGTGACAGGATGACGGGGTGACAGGGTGACAGGGTTACAGGGTTAGGGAGGTCAACGGGTGGTAGGGTGACGGGGTGACAGGGTGACAGGGTGATGGGGTGACAGGGTTAGGGAGGTCAACGGGTGACAGGGTGACGGGGTGACAGGGTTACAGGGTTAGGGAGGTCAACGGGTGTCAGGGTGACAGGGTGACAGGGTGACAGGGTTAGGGAGGTCAACGGGTGGCAGGGTGACGGGGTGACAGGGTTACAGGGTGACAGGGTGACAGGGTGACAGGGTGACAAGGTTAGGGAGGTCAACGGGTGACAGGCTGACAGGGTGACAGGGTGACGGGGTGACGGGGTGACGGGGTGACAGGGTGACAGGGTGACAGGGTGACAGGGTGACAGGGTGACAGGGTGACGGGGTGACAGGGTGACAGGATGACAGGGTGACAGGGTGACAGGGTGACAGGGTGACAGGGTGACAGGGTGACGGGGTGACAGGGTGACAGGGTGACAGGGTGACAGGGTTAGGGAGGTCAACGGGTGGCAGGGTGACGGGGTGACAGGGTTACAGGGTGAC
The DNA here is from genome assembly GCA_950022655.1 of Alentia gelatinosa. NCBI lineage: Eukaryota > Metazoa > Annelida > Polychaeta > Phyllodocida > Polynoidae > Alentia > Alentia gelatinosa. The sequence goes on along the minus strand of OX465579.1, from coordinate 180,667,827 downwards.
AGGGTGACAGGGTGACAAGGTTAGGGAGGTCAACGGGTGTCAGGGTGACAGGGTGACAGGGTGACAGGGTTAGGGAGGTCAACGGGTGACAGGGTGACGGGGTGACAGGGTGGTAGGGTGACAGGGTGACAGGGTGACAGGGTGACAGGGTTAGGGAGGTCATCGGGTGACAGGGTGACAGAGTGACAGGGTGGTAGGCTGACAGGGTTAGGGAGGTCAACGGGTGACAGGGTTACAGGGAAATCGGCAGTATAACACTGGACCCCAGAGCTGCTCCGTGAGAGCTGCTCCGTGAGTGCTGCTCTGTGAGTGCTGCTCTGTGAGTGCTGCTCAGTGAGCTGCTCTGAGCTGCTCTGTAAGTGACGCTGAAACCCTCATATTTGTGTCTCCTCTTAGCCTTATTTTGCACCACATCTAGTTAATACCGCTAATTCTCTCCCCTCTTCTCACTGCAGGTTACATGCCTCTCTCCGTCCCTCATCTAGTTAATACCGCTAATTCTCTCCCCTCTTCTCTCACTGCAGGTCACATGCCTCTCTCCGTCCCTCATCTAGTTAATACCGCTAATTCTCTCCCCTCTTCTCACTGCAGGTCACATCCCTCTCTCCGTCCCTCATCTAGTTAATACGCTAATTCTCTCCCCTCGTCTCACTGCAGGTCACACGCCTCTCTCCGTCCCTCATCTAGTTAAGACCGCTAATTCTCTCCCCTCTTCTCACTGCAGGTTACATGCCTCTCTCCGTACCTCATCTAGTTAATACCGCTAATTATCTCCCCTCTTCTCTCACTGCAGGTTACACGCCTCTCTCCGTCCCTCATCTAGTTAATACCGCTAATTATCTCCCCTCTTCTCTCACTGCAGGTCACATGCCTCTCTCCGTCCCTCATCTAGTTAATACCGCTAATTCTCTCCCCTCTTCTCACTGCAGGTTACATGCCTCTCTCCGTCCCTCATCTAGTTAATACCGCTAATTCTCTCCCCTCTTCTCTCACTGCAGGTCACATGCCTCTCTCCGTCCCTCATCTAGTTAATACCGCTAATTCTCTCCCCTCTTCTCACTGCAGGTCACATCCCTCTCTCCGTCCCTCATCTAGTTAATACGCTAATTCTCTCCCCTCGTCTCACTGCAGGTCACACGCCTCTCTCCGTCCCTCATCTAGTTAAGACCGCTAATTCTCTCCCCTCTTCTCACTGCAGGTTACATGCCTCTCTCCGTACCTCATCTAGTTAATACCGCTAATTATCTCCCCTCTTCTCTCACTGCAGGTTACACGCCTCTCTCCGTCCCTCATCTAGTTAATACCGCTAATTATCTCCCCTCTTCTCTCACTGCAGGTCACATGCCTCTCTCCGTCCCTCATCTAGTTAATACCGCTAATTCTCTCCCCTCTTCTCACTGCAGGTTACATGCCTCTCTCCGTCCCTCATCTAGTTAATACCGCTAATTCTCTCCCCTCTTCTCACTGCAGGTCACATGCCTCTCTCCGTCCCTCATCTAGTTAATACCGCTAATTCTCTCCCCTCTTCACACTGCAGGTTACATGCCTCTCTCCGTCCCTCATCTAGTTAATACCGTTAATTCTCTCCCCTCTTCTCACTGCAGGTTACATGCCTCTCTCCGTCCCTCATCTAGTTAATACCGCTAATTCTCTCCCCTCTTCTCACTGCTGGTCACATCCCTCTCTCCGTCCCTCATCTAGTTAATACCGCTAATTCTCTCCCCTCTTCACACTGCAGGTTACATGCCTCTCTCCGTCCCTCATCTAGTTAATACCGTTAATTCTCTCCCCTCTTCTCACTGCAGGTTACATGCCTCTCTCCGTCCCTCATCTAGTTAATACCGCTAATTCTCTCCCCTCTTCTCACTGCTGGTCACATCCCTCTCTCCGTCCCTCATCTAGTTAATACCGCTCATTCTCTCCCCTCTTCTCACTGCAGGTTACATCCCTCTCTCCGTCCCTCATCTAGTTAATACCGCTCATTCTCTCCCCTCTTCTCACTGCAGGTCACCTGCCTCTCTCCATCCCTCATCTAGTTAATACCGCTAATTCTCTCCCCTCTTCTCACTGCAGGTCACATGCCTCTCTCCGTCCCTCATCTAGTTAATACGCTAATTCTCTCCCCTCTTCTCACTGCAGGTCACATGCCTCTCTCCGTCCCTCATCTAGTTAATACCGCTAATTCTCTCCCCTCTTCTCACTGCAGGTCACATGCCTCTCTCCGTCCCTCATCTAGTTAATACCGCTAATTCTCTCCGCTCTTCTCACTGCAGGTCACATCCCTCTCTCCGTCCCTCATCTAGTTAATACCGCTAATTCTCTCCCCTCTTCTCACTGCAGGTCACATCCCTCTCTCCATCCCTCATCTAGTTAATACCGCTAATTCTCTCCCCTCTTCTCACTGAAGGTCACATTACATGCCTCTCTCCGTCCCTCATCTAGTTAATACCGCTAATTCTCTCCCCTCTTCTCACTGCAGGTTACATGCCTCTCTCCGTCCCTCAACTAGTTAATACCGCTAATTCTCTCCCCTCTTCTCACTGCAGGTTACATGCCTCTCCCCGTCCCTCATCTAGTTAATACCGCTAATTCTCTCCCCTCATGTCACTGCAGGTCACATCCCTCTCTCCGTCCCTCATCTAGTTAATACCGCTAATTCTCTCCCCTCTTCTCACTGCAGGTTACATCCCTCTCTCCGTCCCTCATCTAGTTAATACGCTAATTCTCTCCCCTCATCTCACTGCAGGTCACATGCTTCTCTCCGTCCCTCATCTAGTTAATACCGCTAATTCTCTCCCCTCTTCTCACTGCAGGTTACATCCCTCTCTCCGTCCCTCATCTAGTTAATACCGCTAATTCTCTCCCCTCATCTCTCACTGCAGGTCTCATCCCTCTCTCCGTCCCTCATCTAGTTAATACGCTAATTCTCTCCCCTCTTCTCACTGCAGGTTACATCCCTCTCTCCGTCCCTCATCTAGTTAATACCACTAATTCTCTCCCCTCTTCTCACTGCAGGTCACATGCCTCTCTCAATCCCTCATCTAGTTAATACGCTAATTCTCTCCCCTCTTCTCACTGCAGGTCACATGCCTCTCTCCGTCCCTCATCTACTTAATACGCTAATTCTCTCCCCTCTTCTCACTGCAGGTCACATGCCTCTCTCTGTCCCTCATCTAGTTAATACCGCTAATTCTCTCCCCTCTTCTCTCTGCAGGTTACATGCCCTGTCCGTCCCTCATCTAGTTAATACCGCTAATTCTCTCCCCTCTTCTCACTGCAGGTCACATCCCTCTCTCCGTCCCTCATCTAGTTAATACCGCTAATTCTCTCCCCTCTTCTCACTGCAGGTTACATGCCTCTCCCCGTCCCTCATCTAGTTAATACCGCTAATTCTCTCCCCTCATGTCACTGCAGGTCACATCCCTCTCTCCGTCCCTCATCTAGTTAATACAGCTTATTCTCTCCCCTCATCTCACTGCAGGTCACATCCCTCTCTCCGTCCTTCATCTAGTTAATACGCTAATTCTCTCCCCTCTTCTCTCACTGCAGGTCACATCCCTCTCTCCGTCCCTCATCTAGTTAATACCGCTAATTCTCTCCCCTCTTCTCACTGCAGGTCACATGCCTCTCTCCGTCCCTCATCTAGTTAATTTGCTAATTCTCTCCCCTCTTCTCACTGCAGGTCACATCCCTCTCTCCGTCCCTCATCTAGTTAATACCGCTAATTCTCTCCCCTCTTCTCACTGCAGGTCACATCCCTCTCTCCGTCCCTCATCTAGTTAATACCGCTTATTATCTCCCCTCTTCTCACTGCAGGTCACCTGCCTCTCTCCGTCCTTCATCTAGTTAATACCGCTAATTCTCTCCCCTCTTCTCTCACTGCAGGTCACATCCCTCTCTCCGTCCCTCATCTAGGTAATACCGCTAATTCTCTCCCCTCTTCTCACTACTGGTCACATCCCTCTCTCCGTCCCTCATCTAGTTAATACCGCTAATTCTCTCCCCTCTTCTCACTGCAGGTTACATCCCTCTCTCCGTCCCTCATCTAGTTAATACCACTAATTCTCTCCCCTCTTCTCACTGCAGGTCACATGCCTCTCTCCGTCCCTCATCTAGTTAATACCGCTAATTCTCTCCACTCTTCTCACTGCAGGTCACATGCCTCTCTCCGTCCCTCATCTAGTTAATACCGCTAATTCTCTCCCCTCATGTCACTGCAGGTCACATCCCTCTCTCCGTCCCTCAACTAGTTAATACGCTAATTCTCTCCCCTCTTGTCACTGCAGGTTACATGCCTCTCTCCGTCCCTCATCTAGTTAATACCGCTAATTCTCTCCCCTCTTCTCAATGCAGGTCACATGCCTCTCTCCGTCCCTCATATAGTTGATACGCTAATTCTCTCCCCTCTTCTCACTGCAGGTCTCATCCCTCTCTCCGTCCCTCATCTAGTTAATACCGCTAATTCTCTCCCCTCTTCTCAATGCAGGTCACATGCCTCTCTCCGTCCCTCATCTAGTTAATACCGCTTATTCTCTCCCCTCTTCTCACTGCAGGTTACATCCCTCTCTCCGTCCCTCATCTAGTTAATACCGCTAATTCTCTCCCCTCTTCTCACTGCAGGTTACATCCCTCTCTCCGTCCCTCATCTAGTTAATACGCTAATTCTCTCCCCTCTTCTCTCACTGCAGGTTACATCCCTCTCTCCGTCCCTCATCTAATTAATACCGCTAATTCTCTCCCCTCTTCTCACTGCAGGTCACATGCCTCTCTCTGTCCCTCATCTAGTTAATACCGCTAATTCTCTCCCCTCTTCTCACTGCAGGTCACATCCCTCTCTCCGTCCCTCATCTAGTTAATACCGCTAATTCTCTCCCCTCTTCTCACTGCAGGTTACATCCCTCTCTCCATCCCTCATCTAGTTAATACGCTAATTCTCTCCCCTCTTCTCACTGCAGGTCACATGCCTCTCTCCGTCCCTCATCTAGTTAATACCGCTAATTCTCTCCCCTCTTCTCACTGCTGGTCACATCCCTCTCTCCGTCCCTCATCTAGTTAATACCGCTAATTATCTCCCCTCTTCTCACTGCAGGTTACATCCCTCTCTCCGTCCCTCATCTAGTTAATACCGCTAATTCTCTCCCCTCTTCTCACTGCAGGTCTCAGCGTTACGCTACTCTCTCCCTCTCCACCCTCGCCCCGCCAGTGCTGCCACCTGCCGTCGGGCTGGCGGGGTAGCGCGGGTGGGGTTTGGTGCTGCTTGGACGTAGGAGGGCCGCGTGATGCCGAGACAGGCCAGATAAGAGCGGGGCACACAGCGCCGGGGACACATACACGGGGAGACAGCGCCGGGGACACATACACGGGGAGACAGCGCCGGGGAGACGTACACGGGGAGACGGCGCCGGGAGACAGACCCGGGCACGCAGCGAGCCGGGAGACAGACCCGGGCACGCAGCGAGCCGGGAGACGGCGCCCGGAGACGTACACGGGCACACAGCGAGCCGCTCCGTACACGGCCGCCACCTCCACCTGTAGCTGGGAGTCGCTCTGTGGCCGCTGCCCGGGACGATGTGACATACACACGGTGGTGGGAGGAGAAGACACACACCGTGAGGATCCAGTCTCACAGCTCTGTGGACATCACATCTACACGTGACACTGTGAGAGGACACCTTGTGAATAGTGTAGAGGAGAGCCTGGTTCACCTCACCGTCCTGTGTACTGATACACAGACTGTCACGGCGTATGGCTGTACTATAGTGGGAGTGTATCACTCTGTGTCACGGCGTATGGCTGTACTATAGTGGGAGTGTATTACTCTGTGTGATGGAGGTGTGACGTGTTAGGAGTACACACAGTGCCAGCCTCACCTCAACGTCCTGTGTACCGATACACAGACTGTCACGGCGTATGGCTGTACTATAGTGAAAGTGTATTACTCTGTGTGATGGAGGTGTGACGTGTTAGGAGTACACAGTGCCAGCCTCCCTTCACCGTCCTGTGTACCGATACACAGACTGTCACGGCATAGAGCTGTACTGTAGTGGTAGTGTATCACTCTGTGTGATGGAGGTGTGACGTGTTAGGAGTATACACAGTGCCAGCCTCCCTTCACCGTCCTGTGTACTGATACACAGACTGTCAGCTGTACTGTAGTGGGAGTGTATCACTCTGTGTGATGGAGGTGTGACGTGTTAGGAGTACACACAGTGCCAGCCTCACCTCACCGTCCTGTGTACTGATACACAGACTGTCACGGCGTATGGCTGTACTATAGTGGGAGTGTATTACTCTGTGTGATGGAGGTGTGACGTGCTAGGAGTATACACAGTGCCAGCCTCACCTCACCGTCCTGTGTACTGATACACAGACTGTCACGAGCTGTACTATAGTGGGAGTGTATCACTCTGTGTGATGGAGGTGTGACGTGTTAGGAGTACACACAGTGCCAGCCTCACCTCACCGTCCTGTGTACTGATACACAGACTGTCACGAGCTGTACTATAGTGGGAGTGTATCACTCTGTGTCACGGCGTATGGCTGTACTATAGTGGGAGTGTATGACTCTGTGTGATGGAGGTGCAGGGTCTGCTACCGCGTTAGGAGTACGTCACGTTGGAGGTACGCGTTACGGTGCTACGTTCTGGTAGCGTGTTAGGAGTACGTCTCTTCACGTTGAGGGTTACGTCTGGAGAAGTCATGGTTTGCTGACGACACGCAGAAGGTGTACGTGTGTAGGAGGATGGCGCGTATACAGCGATCTGCTCGCTACGTGCAGGCGGGGGTCCTCATCGCCGTCCTCGTCTTTATATCAGGTAGGAGTAACTCAGATTCTCAGTACACCGCTCACTGTAACACTCTCATCTTTATATCAGGTAACTCAGTATAACACACAGAACGTGAGACTCGTATACAGCGATCTGCTCACTACGTGCAGGCGGGGGTCCTCATCGCCGTCCTCGTCTTTATATCAGGTAGGAGTAACTCAGATTCTCAGTACACCGCTCACTGTAACACTCTCATCTTTATATCAGGTAACTCAGTATAACACACAGAACGTGAGACTCGTATACAGCGATCTGCTCACTACGTGCAGGCGGGGGTCCTCATCGCCGTCCTCGTCTTTATATCAGGTAGGAGTAACTCAGATTCTCCAGTACACCGCTCACTGTAACACTCTCATCTTTATATCAGGTAACTCAGTATAACACACAGAACGTGAGACTCGTGTACAGCGATCTGCTCGCTACGTGCAGGCGGGGGTCCTCATCGCCGTCCTCGTCTTTATATCAGGTAGGAGTAACTCAGATTCTCCAGTACACCGCTCACTGTAACACTCTCATCTTTATATCAGGTAACTCAGTATAACACACAGAACGTGAGACTCGTGTACAGCGATCTGCTCGCTACGTGCAGGCGGTGGTCCTCATCGCCGTCCTCGTCTTTATATCAGGTAGGAGTAACTCAGATTCTCCAGTACACCGCTCACTGTAACACTCTCATCTTTATATCAGGTAACTCAGTATAACACACAGAACGTGAGACTCGTGTACAGCGATCTGCTCGCTACGTGCAGGCGGGGGTCCTCATCGCCGTCCTTGTCTTTACATCAGGTAGAAGTAATGTAATGGACAGGGTTTTAGGATGGTTTGGGCCGATTATTTAAAGGTATTTCAAGGATAATAGATAATTGGTGGGTTCTGCCTGTCCAATACAGAAGTTATCAAAAGAAGAACACAACAAGTGAAATAATATCAAATGATCTCTGTATTCAATGTTACAAAATGACCAGCACACCTACCTTGATAATTAGTGATGTATAATGTATAGTTGTAGTATAATGTATAGCTCCCAGGTCACAAGTCACAGAGAAATCCGAGGAGTAGTGCTTTCCTATGTATTCCAACCAGTGACCAGTAACCAAAGAGTGAGAACGTGGGGGTTGCAACCCCTTTTAAAGGGGTGGGATGGGGGGCACTGGAAGTGACATCACTGGCACCACCAGTGACTTCATTCCTCCAGTACGGGAGAGGTATAATGAAAGTAGTATATGGTTTGATGGCATTCCCATTACACCTTTCCCTCCTTATTTTCTGCTCGTCCTCGAGCAGGTCCCCACAATTTGAAATTGTCACTGGCCGGTCACATCAGGCAAGCAATAATAATAAGAGACTAATATGAAATAATATCCTATCTAAACCTTACTATAATAAAGTCTGACTATCACCTAACACTATCACAAGTATCATAGAAATAAAGCATTACCCTAATTTTAGAATTTAATCATGAAATAACAATGCAATGAAGTGCAGATCAAGGGCACCAAAATTAACTTGTTTTCTGTCTCAAGTCTTAAGATACATAAAGAGTTGCATAAAGTAAAACCTAGTACTATGGTAGGGCTGGTCTTTCACATGATAAAAGATGATTTTTCAGTCACATCATTCGAATATCAGCAGTACATATCAGTGGTATACTCATATTTTTGTGGAGAATGATATGATTAGGTTAACCCAAATATACCGCAGGGTGTGATATTCAACCAAGAGCAGTAACCCTCCGTCTGGCCCATAGCGCACCAATCCAAGTTTTAGCTGTGATACATAAAGTTCAGTTCATAGGACAGCCCATACAATCCTTGAGTGTGATGTCGTGGACTTGTAACTGCAGACATTTGACCTATTCACATTTTAGTCAGTGGCGTCAAGTTTGACAAAGTAGGTGACAGAGTCATCATGTTGGAAGTTGTTGTAGTGAGATGGTAGTGAAGGCCACTGCAGACCATGCATGACAGGAAGTTTTGGAGCAACCTATGATGAAGTGCAATATGTCTGGGACAGTCTGGTGAAGCTGGTTGCCATTGAAGGTACTACATGCCTCCCACCACCACCTGCTGAAGTTGGCATGGAGCAAGTTTCTTGTATACAGGTATGCAGTATACTGGTGATGCCTTGAATCCTGGATGTAGCAGGTCACTACCTTTTGACCGGTTCACAGCAACACAGGGGGAAAAGCACTCGGGCCTTCCTGATGAAGCAGATCACTAGATGTTGACCAGTTCACAGCAACACAGCTGGAAAGGCACTCGGGCCTTCCCGATGAAGCAGATCACTAGATGTTGACCGGTTCACAGCAACACAGCTGGAAAGGCACTCAGGCTTTCCTGATGAAGCAGATCACTGGCAGTTGATTGGCTCACAGTGCCAGGGATGGATAGACACCCGGGCCTTCCTGGTGATGCAGATCACTCCTCTATAAGTCATGCCAACTGTACCACCAAGGTGATAGAGATGGAAGTGTTCGTGGAGTCTTGGTGACGTCTAGCACTTTGTATGGGTCTGCCATGAGGTATCTCTAGTCACAACACTCACAAAATTTTTCAAAATTAATGCACCATGAACAAAAGGAGGGCCACCCCATTATACTTTCATCTTATTGAACATCACACACCCGTGCACACTCGAGTCTAATAATCCAATATCAAATATATATTTACTTCTAAATTCACATAATAGTCATACAAAAACACATATTTCTATGTATAAAGATGTGTAGAGTATAGATATACAGCATATAAACCTAGTAGCATTGATGTGTATAGATAACATTTAGCAGTGTATATGTATGGTATAGCTTACATAACCAAGTAGCATCAAATTCATATTCTATAAAAGAAAAGCCTTGTAAGTTAGTTACTCTCAGAAACTATAAGGTTATCCTAGCATAATGATAATCCTTATTTTTCCTAAATGATTCCATTCACCAATAAAACCTAACCTTGAAAAAGACTATATAATAGTTGAAATGTTGGCTCTATAAAGTAAACACCTAAGCTCGACATGGTAGTTGTACTTTCATACTCTTCTAACTTTCTAAAAGAACAAAGACAGAATATCCTGAAATAGAGTAATCAGTTAGAATGCTTTTGCTCAGTTTTGGCGCTGGTTGGGCTCGCTCTGAGCACAGCGTCCACCCAATCCTGATCCACGTCCCCCCTAATGGGCTGGCATTTGTCAATGTGCACAACTTTGGGATGGGAAAGGGGACCTTCTTTCACCTCTATGTTTAAGTTGCCAATCTCTCTGGTGACTACGTAGGGACCTGTCCATGCAAGTTGTAGCTTTGGGGACAGGCCAGTACGCCTCACTGGGTAGTAAAGCCATACTATGTCACCACGACTAAACTTTCGATCTTGTGTTCGTTTATCATAATAGGTCTTCTGCCTCTCTTGAGCCTGAGCTAGGTTCTCCCTGACAAGGGCATGACAGTAACGCAGCTTCTGTCCCAACTCCAAGACATATCTTGGATACCCATTGCCTTCTGTTTCCCATCCAGGAGCAGCCTCATGCACATTGCACATTCCCGCCCCAGCATGAGCTGGTTTGGTGTGTACCCAGTCGAGGCATGTACACTGGACAGTAGGCCATTCCCATCAGGGGCAGATGTTCATCCCAGTCTGTTTGTTTCTTGTCAACCAGTTGGCGTAACATGCGACCAACTGTGCGGTTTAGACGTTCCACTTGCCCATCGGTCTGAGGGTGGTATGGCGATGTCCTCACTTTATCAATGTGGAATAGACAGCACAGTTCCTTCATCAGGGTTGACATGAAATCTGGGCCTTGATCACTTAATAGCTCCAATGGGACACCCATCTTACAGAATATGGTTTCCACAAGAGCTACTGCAACCGTCTCAGCGGTATGGTCAGGGAGTGGTATGAACTCAGCCCACTTTGTGAAGTAGTCTGAGACTACTAGTATTACGGTGTTATTAAAGGAAGTTGGCTTGAAGGGGCCCATGATGTCCATGGCAATCCTTTCCATTGGGGCACCTGTTGGCATGCTCTTCATTGGTGCCACCACTTTCCTGTTAGGGGCCTTTGCTCTGAAGCAAAGGTTACAAGCTCGGCACCAATTTTTCACATCCTGGCTGAGCGTACGCCAATAGAACTTGGATTGCCGAACACGGGCAAGCGTCTTTTCTCTGCCCATGTGGCCAGATGCAGGGTGCTCATGCACCAGTGTCAATAGGGCTGGGACTTTGGCACGAGGCAATATTATCTTCTTAACCTCTTTTCCTTGTTGTCTCCACTTGTAGCACAACAGTCCGCTTTCATTCACGCAGATGCACTCAAATTGTGCCCATAGGAACTTGAGGTCGGGTTCGCTTCCTGCTATGGCATCCCTTGTCGGCCTTTCTGTACCCCATGCCTTCACAGCAGCCAGCACTATGTCATCTTCTTGGGCATGTAGTATTTGGTCATCTGTCCACCCATTGCCTGAGCCCACAATGTGGGTCTCTGGCTCCACCACCTTCTTCTGGCGACGGCCACGTCCCCTCCGTCCTACTGACCGCCGTGTGGAGACTGCACGGATTGAGAATCCATGGCTAAGGGGTCTATTTGTCCTCTTTTCCTCAAAGGGAGGTGTAGGTTCTGCCTCAACATCAGCAAGGGACTGCACCTCACTAGTTGCCTGGAGGTCTGGGGGACTGGATCTACTTCGTGGCTTCCTCTTTGTGAGGGAAGGGTTGACATGGTCACGACCACATTGGGCACATGGAAATGGACAAGGAATACGTGACAGTGCATCCGCGTTACCATGGTCCTTGCCAGGCCGGTGTTCAAGATCATAATCAAAATTAGCCAGACGTTCGATCCATCTGGCCAATTGGCCCTCAGGGTTTTTAGTCTGGAGTAGCCATCTCCATGCAGCATGGTCAGTCCTGATGAGGAACCTTTTACCATAAAGGTAATGGCGAAACTTTTCAATGAATATGACCACTGCCAGGAGTTCTCTGCGGGTTACACAGTAGTGTCGTTCAGCGGTGCTTAGTACTTGACTAGCATATGCTAAGACACACTCCTTCCCTTCCTGTTTCTGAGACAGCACTGCGCCGATGGCACAATTACTGGCATCAGTATCCAGGATAAAGCATCCATCTTGTCTGGGGTACGCGAGGATGGGGGCTTTAATGAGTAGACTTTTTAAGTCTTCAAAAGACTGTTCTTCTCTTTCTCCCCATATGAACTGCACTTTGGGGCTGGTGATGTTATGCAAGGGTGCAGCGGTCTGAGCATAATTGGCCAGGAACTTCCTGTAGTATCCAGTCAGCCCCAAAAAGGCACGGACTTCTCTCTTGTTGGTAGGCACAGGCCATGCTTGCACCTTCTCAATCTTGCTGGGGTCAGTCTGTACCCCATCCCTGGAGACCACATGTCCAAGGAAGCCAACCTCTTGTTGGAATAAGCTACACTTTGATGGTTTAAGTTTTAGTCCAGCCTGTCGCAACTGGCTGAAGACTGAGGACAACCTTTGAAGCAGACCTTCAAAGGTAGCACTGAAGACTATGACATCATCCAAGTAAAGTAAGACGCCATTGCCCTTCTCATCACGAAGCACATGCTCCATTAACCTTTCAAATGTAGATGGAGCATTACACAGGCCAAAGGGCATTACCGTCCATTCGAAGAGTCCGAGTGGTGTAGTAAATGCAGTCTTAGGTCGGTCCTCATCTTTAACACCAACCTGCCAATAGCCACTGGCTAGGTCGAGTGTTGCAAAAAAGTTACTTCCGCCTAGTTTGGTGAGGCAGTCCTCAATGTTAGGAAGGGGGTATGCATCCTTCTCGGTGACCTGGTTCAGCTTCCTGTAATCTACACAAAATCTTTTCGTGCCATCTTTCTTTCCCACCATCACCACTGGTGCTGACCAGGGGCTTTTAGATGGAACGACAACACCTCTATCAAGCATTTTATTCAGTTCATCTTTAACTACTTCTTCCAAATGCATTGGGATCCGCCTTGGGGGTACTTTGATGGGCTGCGAGTCCCCAGTTTTGATTTCATGCCCCACAAGGTTGGTCCGTCCAAGTGTATCACTTCCACAAGTGAACACATCATGGAATGACTCCAGCAAATGCCTTACCTGTTGTGCCTGATCATCACTTAAATGTTCTGCTGATCGTTGATACAAGTTGTCAAGGTCTTCGGGGAAGGAATCTGTATCAACAGAGTGGAAGATATTTCTGATTGGCTGTATCTGCTGTGGTGATGCTAACTGGGTCAACCAACCAATCTGCATCCCTTGATCAATTACAACCTCCTCTTGGGCTTGGTTTGCCAGGTGTACTGGTACCTGCCCACTGGAAATTGTAACAACTGTCTCTGCAGCAGACACTCCCATGTTTTCTTCCTTTTCATGGAAAGGTGCAACAACTCCCTCCCAGGCTTCAGGCCTTTATAGGATGATACCTGCTACCACAAGGCTGTGGGATTCCGGTATCTTTATCCTATGTGCCGCATAGATAGGAATCTGGTCAAGGTCACTTTGTCGTTGAAAAGGGGTGCCATTCATGCCACAAGCATCTCCCTCCCGCCTGATATCCCCATGGTGCCAGCTCCATTCCCACCTGTGCTCATGGATGAAGTCAAATCCAAGCAATAATTCATACCCCATCTGTGTGGCATGAAAGTAGTGAGTGTAGTCCCCCAGTTTTGTAGAGAATTTAATCTGCACTACCCCGTTGGTCTCAATGGATGTGCCATTGATGGCATAGGCTACTATTTTTGATTCTTCCGAATCTAATACTGCCCCCTGCTGCCTTAGGCGCACCAGTAGGTCATATCCAATAAAGGACTTTTCTGCCCCAGTGTCCAGGAGGGCAGCAACCTGTTCAGTGCCACAGTTTGTCTCTACTTGGACGATGGTCCGCATTTCTCGTAACCTCGGTGTGTGACTTTTCTCTTTTGTGGCACTGCGTGCACTAGTCAACAGGTCATTCTTGGATGAGAAGGGTTGTGATGAAGCACCTGAGGCTTTGGGGTGGGGACTGTCCCTTCTCGGTGCTCCATGGGATTGTTCATTCTTCCGACCTTCCGCCCAGTGGGATGTATGAGGCTGGTGGTAGTTTAATATGCTAGTCTCACTTACCTGGCTACTTGGTGATCTTGAGCTGGTCTGAGGGTCAGGGTTATTTTGGCATGATCCTTTGGGCTGGGATAGTTCTGGTGAGCGCCCACGTTGATGGTGTGGGCATTCTCGTTTGAAGTGTGTTGGATCACCACAGCTAAAACAGCCGGATCGTCGGCCAGGTGATGGGCTCTGTCGGCTCCGTGGATTACGGGGGCATTCATTTTTGAAGTGTGCAGGATCTCCACAGGTGTAGCAGCCTTGGGTTGACCTGGGTCCTGGGGACCTGCTACGGCCTTGGTAGTAGTTGTGGGGGCACTGCAGAAACCAATGGCCTGCAATTCCGCAACCAACACACTGCGGCTGGATGGTGTTAGGCTTCGGAGGGGCCACTGCAGGATTCGGGCTAGTCCCGCGGAAGCGAACTTTGGCACTCTTCTCTTCTTCTCCCGGTCATGCCTCCTCCCTGGCAGCCACCTTAATGGCTTGATCGAGGGAAGTGGCTTCGGCGTCATAGATGGCCTTACCCAGCCTTCCCCCGAGGGCACCTATGAACCGTTCAATGGAGATGACTTCTGTTGCTTCCGAGTCAAATTGGGGATATGCTAGCTTCACTAACTGTCTCACATCCTGTGCCAGAGCAGCCACTGATTCTCCCTCTTTCCGAGTACGTGCCTTGAGCACAGCCTGGTGAATGGCAGCCTGCTTTTGTGCCCCAAACCTCCCTTGCAGTGCTTCATCTAACCTCCGATAGGAGGAGGTCACATTTGAAGGCTCCCCATCAATAAACCGCTGTGCCTCTCCCGTGAGTTGGACAAGTAGCATCCCAAGGGCTTCTTCCTTACCCCATCCATTGATGGAGATCACCCGGGAGTAGTAGCTACGGTACTCCTCCCATGGTTTTCCACCATCATATGGTCTAGGTTTCACAAATGCTCGCCTATCCCGATGGTTGCTTGGTGGCGCTGACCAAGACGAAGGAGACCTTCGCTCTCGGCTGGATACCTGCTGGAATAAAGATGATCTTTGTTCTCTCGATGACCGAATGCCCTGTTGATGACCTTGTCCAACAGGAGACGGGGACTGATTATGTCTCAGTCCATTTTGCCTCCTGTCATATGACCATCCTTGTCCCCATCTAGGGGAGGGCGACCTGTTGTATGACTGTCCCTGCCTAGGTGAGGCTGCCCTGTTGTATGACTGTTGCTGTCTAGGGGATGGTGACCTGTCATACGACTGTCGTTGTCTAGGATAGGTCGACCTGTCATACAACTCTTGCTGTATAGGGGATGGTGGCCTGTCATATGACCGTCGCTGTCTAGGATAGGTTGACCAATCATACAACTCTCGTTGTCTAGGGGAGGGTGACCTGTCATATGACTGTCGCTGTCTAGGGGAGGGTGATCTGTCATATGACTGTCACTGTCTAGAGGGGGGTGACCTATCATATGACTGTTGCTGTCTAGGGGAAGGTGACCTGTTATATGACTGTCGCTGTCTATGGGAAGGTGACCTATCATATGACTGTCGCTGTCTAGGGGAGGGTGACCTATCATATGACTGTCGTTGTCTAGGGGAGGGTGACCTGTCGTACGACTGTCGCTGTCTAGGGGAAGGTGACCTGTCATATGACTGTCGCTGTCTAGGAGATGGTGACCTTTTATATGACTGCCGATGTCTAGGGGAAGGTGACCTATCATATGGCTGTCGTTGTCTAGGGGAGGGTGACCTGTCATACGGCTGTTGCTGTCTAGGGGAAGGTGACCTATCATATGACTGTCGCTGTCTAGGGGAGGGTGACCTATCATATGACTGTCGTTGTCTAGGGGAGGGTGACCTGTCATACAACTGTCGCTGTCTAGGGGAAGGTGACCTATCGTATGACCGTCGCTTTCTAGGGGAGGGTGTTCTATAATATGACCTTCCCCTTTGTTGCTTCCTCCTCTGGTAGTCAATATCTAGGAAAACATGCGAGTCTGGGTACTGGACCCTGGAATGGTATACTCCTTCTTGTAGCTTCCCATTTTCAAATTGTTCTCCATCCTCACTGTTATCTCTAGACAAAGGCTTCCGTTGCATGGTTTTATGTTGGTCATTTAGGTATTGGGGTTTCCACTCGGCATCAGAAGCACCCTTAATTTGTTGGTCAGCTGACCTCTCAGGTGACTTCTTATGTGATGGCCCATGGTACTCATCTTTTTGGTCAAAGTACTCATCTTCCGCAGGTGAGTTTCTGCTCTCTGACCCTCTTCCCTCACCACCGGATGCCATCATGCAATCAAATGATTATCCTGAAGATTTAAAATGTGACAAATAAATTGTATACATTACCTTGCTGCAGGATGCAAAAAGAATTGGTGGAAGATTCCTTATCATCAAAGGTAGGTGGATCAATTGGCCTGTTTTGGGCTCAATAAGAATCCTTACCTGGAATGGCCTAAAAGGACTAAGTCCAGTTTGATAGGTAAATTATACCAACAAATAAGATAATTTCCTTGGTAAAATATGCTAATTCAGTGAAGAAAATTGAAATGTAACAGAAAAGTGTTTCAAATTTGGATATTGTTATTACTATTATTTTTTCAAAATAAAGTTTTAGTACTCAGAATTATTTCTGAGTAGGCCCCATAGGGGGGATTATGAAAGTGATATTCTATTTTATTAACTTAGGTGGGGGTGCTGGTCCAGCAACAACAACAATTAGTGCAATTAGCACTCCTGGGATACACTGTGGCACTGTCTGATTTTGAAATATGAAGATATAAATAAGATATGAATATCTATCCTTCCCCTTCCTTTTAAAAAAAAAAGAAAAGAGACTAGCCCCAAATAATCAGTAAACTATCAATAAGATGCCACTGGGTATCCAAGGAAGGTAGAATACAGAGATCACAAATAGCATGCAAAATAAAACCTGTTGAATATTCAGCTTGTTAGGCTGTCAGACAAATCTATGGACTATATAAGTGTCTTTCACACAATCAATGAAATAATGGAGGGTTGAAATAATCTTTCTGTGTATACATACACACATATACATATGTGTGTATATGTATGTGAATGAAGCTGAGTTTCTAGAATGATACAGCAATATACAAGTTCTCAGTAACTAGAATGCCTATAATGGATAGGTCTATAGGAATGTATCCCATAAAACAGCTCCAACCTACAATAGTCTATAGAGAAACAAATAGAAGAAAATAATTTCGAATATTTCAGTTAACCTAAGTTTTCTCCAAGTGTAGAAGCTACAAACTGATTAAGTCAAGTCTCAATATTTAATTGCTGTTGAGGTATGCAGCAAAACATGCATATAAATGTATATGTATTCCCACCAGGTTAGCTTTGTTCAAAGCAGGGCACCGCCCGTACACACATCCAAAGTGAACCCTGTTCATTCAAGGTATACACCCGAACATGCTCCGCGGCCACGTCCAAATAGGGCTATAGTGAATGTGCCCGAACCCGGCAATGGGTAAACCTTTTCAATCTGGGAAAACTGCTGAACACTGCGTTTAGAGATACATAAATATACCACACAATTCTCAGTGACATCTCTACAGCGCTGCACTACCACTGGTGGGTTCACCAAGAGAATCCCCTAAATAGCCTTTGTGTTGATTAGTCAGGGAGATATGCCCACAGCTTCATTCAATCAATCAGTGTGTGGCCTCATATGTAGGTGACAGCGAGTGTATTATTGAAATAACACTGTGGAAATACTGGGATCAGCTACAACTATAAATACACCCTAGCCTTTAATGAAGCAGACAATGTTTTCAAGGTAACTGGTGCTGGATGAACTATAGAAAGCGCCCACAACAGAGCCTGTATATATGTGGACAAGTCATCAGAGATCTCTGTGGAAAGGGTGGTTAGAGTCCAGACCTCTGTAGGCGTTTTCAGTAAAAGGTGGGGGGGGGGGGGTGTAGTAGGGGTGAGGAGACACGTGCAGGACTGTCAACAGGTTGTGGATTAATGGCCCACGTGGTGCCCTACCAAGGAACAGTGACTGGGTGAGTGACTCAATGAGTTTCTCAAGAAAGAGGAAGTGTCCTTAAAGTACACTTAAACGACCCCAGTGTCATGACCATTGAACAGGATGTACAAAGAGATGACCACATGCTCATAGAATAGCTTAATGGAGAACTGAATTTAGATATGAATTTTGATTTCACAGTCTTGAGATAGAGATAATATTTTATGTGAATAGGTTTGCATCACACCAACTTAATGTGTCTTAATATGTGTTATGAAAGAGTAAAACTGATCGAAATCTCAAAATTATGGTGAAAAGTACTGAAATTATTCAATATCTGAAGTCACTTTTTGTGGTGGATGGCCAGAACATGAGCAAGTTACAGGTTGTTCTGATGGAATCTGAATATCCTACTGACTGCCGTATGTGAGCTGTGAACTGTGAGGCCACGTGGCTAAAACAGACTGGGCTACTCAGGCAAAGTGATTGGTGACAGCACCACGTGGCAAGTAGCTCAACATGTGCTCAGTGAGTAGAACAACCTCTAAGGGCGAAATTTAGAAAAGTCTAAAAGAAGCGCTCTGAGAACAAGCAACGGGGAAAATTATCAATGGCCAATATCAGTGTAAATTCTAGATGTAAAATAATTTAGACCTAAATGAACTGTACAGAGAATAGGACCCAGCTCAATAGACCACGTGGGGATTGATGGACAAAGCAGACTCAGGTTTCTGAGACTGTCACCACGTGTTCATACAATACGGTAGAATTTATATAGTTCTAACTTTTCTCACACACACAAGTGAGCAGATTATAATTATTTTCAAATGGCAAATTTTGAATAAATGTTTACATAAAAAATATTGTACCACCGAGTGGTAAAACTAAGATTTTACTGACACCTGAATTTAAACCATGTACACTGGAAGACCACGAGGCTAGAGATTTGATGACAGCACCACATGGTAAATAGCTCACTACCGGCTCAGTGAACGGAATAGGCCCTGAGGTGTAGAATTCAAGTTTAGAATACTATAAAGAAATTCTCTGAGAATAACCACATGGGGATAATTGTTAATAGCTAATATCAGATTATGTTCTGAAGGTTGATATGATAAATGATTCAGATATAAAAATATATAGTAAAGGGAACGGATCTCAGCTCTGTATACCACGTGGGGGCTGATGAACAAAGCAGACTCAGGGTTTTGTGCCTGTCACCACGTGCTCAGAGTATAGAATAAAGACCTGAGTGCAGGTCTTTACAAATCCGCAGAATATGTATATCAGTTTGGCCAGACGTTTTATATGAATACTATTTGGTTGATTTGAGTTATGTATGTAAATCCCAGTCAATAATTTTCGGAATACTGAAGCTTTTATACTAAAATCAGAATTCTGTGAATTCTTCAGAGAATGACCAAAATGTATAGACATTCAAACCGGTTTTATTTGTAGGTTTGAAGCAATTTTGTCCATGAAACAATTCAATAACAATTGGAATGAAAAATGAATTGTAAAGGATCTAGAATGTGAGCAGTGTGAGCTGTGTCACATGGCCAAGTAAGCTTGGCTACTAAGGCCCACGTGTCAAGTAGCTCACCACGTGCTCAATGAATAGAATAGCCTCAAATATATAAAATTCAAATTTAGAATAATGTGGCAGAAGTGCTCTGCTATACTAATATCGGAATAGATTCTAAAGATAACTATGATAAATGATCAAGATCTAAACACACAGTAAGAAGAAAGGAATACAGCTCTGTACACCACGAGGGGACTGATGGACAAAGCAGGATCCGATTCCTGAGCCTGTCACCACATGCTCAGAGCAAGTAGACACTAAAAGAAAAGTAGGAATAGCCAAATGATGGCTATCCCACTTCTGACACCAGTTGTAATGGACAGGGTTTTAGGATGGTTTGGGCCGATTATTTAAAGGTATTTCAAGGATAATAGATAATTGGTGGGTTCTGCCTGTCCAATACAGAAGTTATCAAAAGAAGAACACAACAAGTGAAATAATATCAAATGATCTCTGTATTCAATGTTACAAAATGACCAGCACACCTACCTTGATAATTAGTGATGTATAATGTATAGTTGTAGTATAATGTATAGCTCCCCGGTCACAAGTCACAGAGAAATCCGAGGAGTAGTGCTTTCCTATGTATTCCAACCAGTGACCAGTAACCAAAGAGTGAGAACGTGGGGGTTGCAACCCCTTTTAAAGGGGTGGGATGGGGGGCACTGGAAGTGACATCACTGGCACCACCAGTGACTTCATTCCTCCAGTACGGGAGAGGTATAATGAAAGTAGTATATGGTTTGATGGCGTTCCCATTACACCAACTCAGATTCTCCAGTACACCGCTCACTGTAACACTCTCATCTTTATATCAGGTAACTCAGTATAACACACAGAACGTGAGACTCGTGTACAGCGATCTGCTCACTACGTGCAGGCGGGGGTCCTCATCGCCGTCCTCGTCTTTATATCAGGTAGGAGTAACTCAGATTCTCAGTACACCGCTCACTGTAAAACTCTCATCTTTATATCAGGTAACTCAGTATAACACACAGAACGTGAGACTCGTGTACAGCGATCTGCTCACTACGTGCAGGCGGGGGTCCTCATCGCCGTCCTCGTCTTTATATCAGGTAGGAGTAACTCAGATTCTCCAGTACACCGCTCACTGTAACACTCTCATCTTTATATCAGGTAACTCAGTATAACACACAGAACGTGAGACTCGTGTACAGCGATCTGCTCGCTACGTGCAGGCGGGGGTCCTCATCGCCGTCCTCGTCTTTATATCAGGTAGGAGTAACTCAGATTCTCCAGTACACCGCTCACTGTAACACTCTCATCTTTATATCAGGTAACTCAGTATAACACACAGAACGTGAGACTCGTGTACAGCGATCTGCTCGCTACGTGCAGGCGGGGGTCCTCATCGCCGTCCTCGTCTTTATATCAGGTAGGAGTAACTCAGATTCTCCAGTACACCGCTCACTGTAACACTCTCATCTTTATATCAGGTAACTCAGTATAACACACAGAACGTGAGACTCGTGTACAGCGATCTGCTCGCTACGTGCAGGCGGGGGTCCTCATTGCCGTCCTCGTCTTTATATCAGGTAGGAGTAACTCAGATTCTCCAGTACACCGCTCACTGTAAAACTCTCATCTTTATATCAGGTAACTCAGTATAACACACAGAACGTGAGACTCGTGTACAGCGATCTGCTCGCTACGTGCAGGCGGGGGTCCTCATCGCCGTCCTCGTCTTTATATCAGGTAGGAGTAACTCAGATTCTCAGTACACCGCTCACTGTAACACTCTCATCTTTATATCAGGTAACTCAGTATAACACACAGAACGTGAGACTCGTGTACAGCGATCTGCTCGCTACGTGCAGGCGGGGGTCCTCATCGCCGTCCTCGTCTTTATATCAGGTAGGAGTAACTCAGATTCTCCAGTACACCGCTCACTGTAACACTCTCATCTTTATATCAGGTAACTCAGTATAACACACAGAACGTGAGACTCGTGTACAGCGATCTGCTCGCTACGTGCAGGCGGGGGTCCTCATCGCCGTCCTCGTCTTTATATCAGGTAGGAGTAACTCAGATTCTCCAGTACACCGCTCACTGTAACACTCTCATCTTTATATCAGGTAACTCAGTATAACACACAGAACGTGAGACTCGTGTACAGCGATCTGCTCGCTACGTGCAGGCAGGGGTCCTCATCGCCGTCCTCGTCTTTATATCAGGTAGGAGTAACTCAGATTCTCCAGTACACCGCTCACTGTAACACTCTCATCTTTATATCAGGTAACTCAGTATAACACACAGAACGTGAGACTCGTGTACAGCGATCTGCTCGCTACGTGCAGGCGGGGGTCCTCATCGCCGTCCTCGTCTTTATATCAGGTAGGAGTAACTCAGATTCTCCAGTACACCGCTCACTGTAACACTCTCATCTTTATATCAGGTAACTCAGTATAACACACAGAACGTGAGACTCGTGTACAGCGATCTGCTCGCTACATGCAGGCGGGGGTCCTCATCGCCGTCCTCGTCTTTATATCAGGTAGGAGTAACTCAGATTCTCAGTACACCGCTCACTGTAACACTCTCATCTTTATATCAGGTAACTCAGTATAACACACAGAACGTGAGACTCGTGTACAGCGATCTGCTCGCTACGTGCAGGCGGGGGTCCTCATCACCGTCCTCGTCTTTATATCAGGTAGGAGTAACTCAGATTCTCAGTACACCGCTCACTGTAACACTCTCATCTTTATATCAGGTAACTCAGTATAACACACAGAACTTGAGACTCGTGTACAGCGATCTGCTCGCTACGTGCAGGCGGGGGTCCTCATCGCCGTCCTCATCTTTATATCAGGTAGGAGTAACTCAGATTCTCCAGTACACCGCTCACTGTAACACTCTCATCTTCATATCAGGTAACTCAGTATAACACACAGAACGTGAGACTCGTGTACAGCGATCTGCTCGCTACGTGCAGGCGGGGGTCCTCATCGCCGTCCTCGTCTTTATATCAGGTAGGAGTAACTCAGATTCTCCAGTACACCGCTCACTGTAACACTCTCATCTTTATATCAGGTAACTCAGTATAACACACAGAACGTGAGACTCGTGTACAGCGATCTGCTCGCTACGTGCAGGCGGGGGTCCTCATCGCCGTCCTCGTCTTTATATCAGGTAGGAGTAACTCAGATTCTCAGTACACCGCTCACTGTAACACTCTCATCTTTATATCAGGTAACTCAGTATAACACACAGAACGTGAGACTCGTGTACAGCGATCTGCTCGCTACGTGCAGGCGGGGGTCCTCATCGCCGTCCTCGTCTTTATATCAGGTAGGAGTAACTCAGATTCTCCAGTACACCGCTCACTGTAACACTCTCATCTTTATATCAGGTAACTCAGTATAACAAACAGAACGTGAGACTCGTGTACAGCGATCTGCTCGCTAGGTGCAGGCGGGGGTCCTCATCGCCGTCCTCGTCTTTATATCAGGTAGGAGTAACTCAGATTCTCCAGTACACCGCTCACTGTAACACTCTCATCTTTATATCAGGTAACTCAGTATAACACACAGAACGTGAGACTCGTGTACAGCGATCTGCTCGCTACGTGCAGGCAGGGGTCCTCATCGCCGTCCTCGTCTTTATATCAGGTAGGAGTAACTCAGATTCTCCAGTACACCGCTCACTGTAACACTCTCATCTTTATATCAGGTAACTCAGTATAACACACAGAACGTGAGACTCGTGTACAGCGATCTGCTCGCTACGTGCAGGCGGGGGTCCTCATCGCCGTCCTCGTCTTTATATCAGGTAGGAGTAACTCAGATTCTCCAGTACACCGCTCACTGTAACACTCTCATCTTTATATCAGGTAACTCAGTATAACACACAGAACGTGAGACTCGTGTACAGCGATCTGCTCGCTACGTGCAGGCGGGGGTCCTCATCGCCGTCCTCGTCTTTATATCAGGTAGGAGTAACTCAGATTCTCCAGTACACCGCTCACTGTAACACTCTCATCTTTATATCAGGTAACTCAGTATAACACACAGAACGTGAGACTCGTGTACAGCGATCTGCTCGCTACATGCAGGCGGGGGTCCTCATCGCCGTCCTCGTCTTTATATCAGGTAGGAGTAACTCAGATTCTCCAGTACACCGCTCACTGTAACACTCTCATCTTTATATCAGGTAACTCAGTATAACACACAGAACGTGAGACTCGTGTACAGCCATCTGCTCGCTATGTGCAGGCGGGGGTCCTCATCACCGTCCTCGTCTTTATATCAGGTAGGAGTAACTCAGATTCTCAGTACACCGCTCACTGTAACACTCTCATCTTTATATCAGGTAACTCAGTATAACACACAGAACGTGAGACTCGTGTACAGCGATCTGCTCGCTACGTGCAGGCGGGGGTCCTCATCGCCGTCCTCATCCTTATATCAGGTAGGAGTAACTCAGATTCTCCAGTACACCGCTCACTGTAACACTCTCATCTTTATATCAGGTAACTCAGTATAACACACAGAACGTGAGACTCGTGTACAGCGATCTGCTCGCTACGTGCAGGCGGGGGTCCTCATCGCCGTCCTCATCTTTATATCAGGTAGGAGTAACTCAGATTCTCCAGTACACCGCTCACTGTAACACTCTCATCTTTATATCAGGTAACTCAGTATAACACACAGAACGTGAGACTCGTGTACAGCGATCTGCTCGCTACGTGCAGGCGGGGGTCCTCATCGCCATCCTCGTCTTTATATCAGGTAGGAGTAACTCAGATTCTCCAGTACACCGCTCACTGTAACACTCTCATCTTTATATCAGGTA
The DNA here is from genome assembly GCA_950022655.1 of Alentia gelatinosa. Lineage (NCBI taxonomy): Eukaryota > Metazoa > Annelida > Polychaeta > Phyllodocida > Polynoidae > Alentia > Alentia gelatinosa. The sequence goes on along the minus strand of OX465579.1, from coordinate 180,643,538 downwards.
ACTCAGTATAACACAGAGAACGTGAGACTCGTGTACAGCGATCTGCTCGCTACGTGCAGGCGGGGGTCCTCATCGCCGTCCTCGTCTTTATATCAGGTAGGAGTAACTCAGATTCTCCAGTACACCGCTCACTGTAACACTCTCATCTTTATATCAGGTAACTCAGTATAACACACAGAACGTGAGACTCGTGTACAGCGATCTGCTCGCTACGTGCAGGCGGGGGTCCTCATCGCCGTCCTCGTCTTTATATCAGGTAGGAGTAACTCAGATTCTCCAGTACACCGCTCACTGTAACACTCTCATCTTTATATCAGGTAACTCAGTATAACACACAGAACGTGAGACTCGTGTACAGCGATCTGCTCGCTACGTGCAGGCGGGGGTCCTCATCGCCGTCCTCGTCTTTATATCAGGTAGGAGTAACTCAGATTCTCCAGTACACCGCTCACTGTAACACTCTCATCTTTATATCAGGTAACTCAGTATAACACACAGAACGTGAGACTCGTGTACAGCGATCTGCTCGCTACGTGCAGGCGGGGGTCCTCATCGCCGTCCTCGTCTTTATATCAGGTAGGAGTAACTCAGATTCTCCAGTACACCGCTCACTGTAACACTCTCATCTTTATATCAGGTAACTCAGTATAACACACAGAACGTGAGACTCGTGTACAGCGATCTGCTCGCTACGTGCAGGCGGGGGTCCTCATGGCCGTCCTCGTCTTTATATCAGGTAGGAGTAACTCAGATTCTCCAGTACACCGCTCACTGTAACACTCTCATCTTTATATCAGGTAACTCAGTATAACACACAGAACGTGAGACTCGTGTACAGCGATCTGCTCGCTACGTGCAGGCGGGGGTCCTCATCGCCGTCCTCGTCTTTATATCAGGTAGGAGTAACTCAGATTCTCCAGTACACCGCTCACTGTAACACTCTCATCTTTATATCAGGTAACTCAGTATAACACACAGAACGTGAGACTCGTGTACAGCGATCTGCTCGCTACGTGCAGGCGGGGGTCCTCATCGCCGTCCTCGTCTTTATATCAGGTAGGAGTAACTCAGATTCTCCAGTACACCGCTCACTGTAACACTCTCATCTTTATATCAGGTAACTCAGTATAACACACAGAACGTGAGACTCGTGTACAGCGATCTGCTCGCTACGTGCAGGCGGGGGTCCTCATCGCCGTCCTCGTCTTTATATCAGGTAGGAGTAACTCAGATTCTCAGTACACCGCTCACTGTAACACTCTCATCTTTATATCAGGTAACTCAGTATAACACACAGAACGTGAGACTCGTGTACAGCGATCTGCTCGCTACGTGCAGGCGGGGGTCCTCATCGCCGTCCTCGTCTTTATATCAGGTAGGAGTAACTCAGATTCTCAGTACACCGCTCACTGTAACACTCTCATCTTTATATCAGGTAACTCAGTATAACACACAGAACGTGAGACTCGTGTACAGCGATCTGCTCGCTACGTGCAGGCGGGGGTCCTCATCGCCGTCCTCGTCTTTATATCAGGTAGGAGTAACTCAGATTCTCCAGTACACCGCTCACTGTAACACTCTCATCTTTATATCAGGTAACTCAGTATAACACACAGAACGTGAGACTCGTGTAACACTCTCATCTTTATATCAGGTAGGAGCAGGTTACTGTAACATCCTCATAGTTTGTCTGACTGTCTGACAGTGAGACTACTTTTGTCAATCTCTCTGAATATTATGTTTGTGTAGATTTAGGTTTGATCTTTGAGTGATTCAATATGGTGGGTCTTCTTTATAGACAGGCTAATTAGGTTCTTGTTAATTAGACCGCTCTTTGCAGTCACAACCATATCGACAGATCTGTGATAGTTATAAGGCACGCACTGCCTCTAGAATGGTTTCTATCATTGGCAAGAAATCACGGTTATTTTTAGAATGAATCTGAGAGTTGGAGAGATGTGACGAAATATGTTATAAAGAATTCCCATGTCCACATTACAATAGAAATTCAGTACACACCAGTCAAATGTGACATCTGAGATGTTCAACGTATTCACTGGTACGTTACCATACGTCCAGTACTAATTAGCAGGTTGTACAAAATACAATTTCAATAATACACAACTCGATTAATTGCACCTACTTGTCATAGATGATTTTATGTGGGTGTTTTTTTTGTATTGTTTTTTATTTCACAAAACAGCAGCTCTGCATGTAGCAGATCTTCCGCTGTGGATTAACAAAGAGATATTTTCCTGACTAACATCGATGGTTGATTGTGTATTGATCCCGACCCTCCAGGAGGTATCTCCCTCACTGCCCCCCTCCCGTCTACCACTGGATCTCTCACTGCCCCCCTCCCCTCTGTCTACCACTGGATCTCTCACTGCCCCCCTCCCGTCTACCACTGGATCTCTCACTGCCCCCCTTCCCTTTGTCTACCACTGGATCTCTCACTGCCCCCCTCCCGTCTACCACTGGATCTCTCACTGCCCCCCCCCCCTCTGTCTACCACTGGATCTCTCACTGCCCCCCTCCCCTCTGTCTACCACTGGATCTCTCACTGCCCCCCTCCCCTCTGTCTACCACTGGATCTCTCACTGCCCCCCCCCCCTCTGTCAACCACTGGATCTCTCACTGCCCCCCTCCCCTCTGTCTACCACTGGATCTCTCACTGCCCCCCCCCCTCTGTCTACCACTGGATCTCTCACTGCCCCCCCCCCCCCTCTGTCTACCACTGGATCTCTCACTCAACCATCCCCCCCCGTCTACCACTGGATCTCTCACTGCCCCCCTCCCCTCTGTCTACCACTGGATCTCTCACTGCCCCCCCCCCCCCCTCTGTCTACCACTGGATCTCTCACTCAACCATCCCGCCCCGTCTACCACTGGATCTCTCACTGCCCCCCTCCCCTCTGTCTACCACTGGATCTCTCACTGCCCCCCCCCCCCTCTGTCTACCACTGGATCTCTCACTCAACCATCCCGCCCCGTCTACCACTGGATCTCTCACTGCCCCCCTCCATCTGTCTGCCACTGGATCTATCACTGCCCCCCCGTCTACCACTAGATCTCTCAATGCCCCCCCCCCCCCCCGCATCTACCACTGGATCTCTCACTGCCCCCCCCCCCATCTGTCAACCACTGGATCTCTCACTGCCCCCCCCATCTGTCTACCACTGGATCTCTCACTGCCCCCCCCCCCCCCCTCTGTCTACCACTGGATCTCTCACTCAACCATCCCGCCCCGTCTACCACTGGATCTCTCACTGCCCCCCCCCCCCGTCTACCACTGGATCTCTCACTGCCCCCCCCCTCTGTCTACCACTGGATCTCTCACTCAACCATCCCGCCCCGTCTACCACTGGATCTCTCACTGCCCCCCCCCCTCTGTCTGCCACTGGATCTATCACTGCCCCCCCCCCCGTCTACCACTGGATCTCTCACTGCCCCCCCCCCGTCTACCACTTGATCTCTCACTGCCCCCCCCCCTCTGTCTACCACTGGATCTCTCACTCAACCATCCCGCCCCGTCTACCACTGGATCTCTCACTGCCCCCCCCCCCGCATCTACCACTGGATCTCTCACTGCCCCCCCCCCATCTGTCTACCACTGGATCTCTCACTGCCCCCCCCCCATCTGTCTACCACTGGATCTCTCACTGCCCCCCCCCATCTGTCTACCACTAGATCTCTCACTGCCCCCCCCCCCTCTGTCTACCACTGGACCTCTCACTGCCCCCCCCCGTCTACCACTGGATCTCTCACTGCCCCCCCCCCCGCATCTACCACTGGATCTCTCACTGCCCCCCCCCCCCATCTGTCTACCACTGGATCTCTCACTGCCCCCCCCCCCCCCCATCTGTCTACCACTAGATCTCTCACTGCCCTCCCCCCCTCTGTCTACCACTGGATCTCTCACTGCCCCCCCCGTCTACCACTGGACCAGATGGACGGCCGCCTGTTTTCAGTCGGCACCACATGGAGGGAAATGGAGCCATGATACCAGGCTCTTTACTCCTGACGAGGCCGTCAAAGTTTTTGTCTGCTGGAGGGTCGCGAGGTCAGATCTAGATTACATATAGTCAGATGACCGTTGTGAATGTAGAGAACATGGTTTGTTGGAGGGTCGTATCTACATTACATATAGTCAGATGACCGTTGTGTTTGTAGAGAACACGGTTTGCTGGAGGGTCGTATCTACATTACATATAGTCAGATGACCGTTGTGTTTGTAGAGAACACGGTTTGCTGGAGGGTCGTATCTAGATTACATATAGTCAGATGACCGTTGTGTTTGTAGAGAACACGGTTTGCTGGAGGGTCGTATCTAGATTACATATAGTCAGATGACCGTAATGTATGTAGAGAATGTGGTTTGTTGGAGGGTCGTATCTAGATTACATATAGTCAGATGACCGTTGTGTTTGTAGAGAACACGGTTTGCTGGAGGGTCGTATCTACATTACATATAGTCAGATGACCGTTGTGTTTGTAGAGAACATGGTTTGCTGGAGGGTCGTATCTAGATTACATATAGTCAGATGACCGTTGTGTATGTAGAGAACACGGTTTGCTGGAGGGTCGTATCTAGATTACATATAGTCAGATGACCGTTGTGTTTGTAGAGAACACGGTTTGCTGGAGGGTCGTATCTAGATTACATATAGTCAGATGACCGTTGTGTTTGTAGAGAACATGGTTTGCTGGAGGGTCGTATCTAGATTACATATAGTCAGATGGCCGTTGTGTATGTAGAGAATGTGGTTTGTTGGAGGGTCGTATCTAGATTACATATAGTCAGATGACCGTTGTGTTTGTAGAGAACACGGTTTGCTGGAGGGTCGTATCTAGATTACATATAGTCAGATGACCGTTGTGTTTGTAGAGAACACGGTTTGTTGGAGGGTCGTATCTAGATTACATATAGTCAGATGACCGTTGTGTATGTAGAGAACAGGGTTTGCTGGAGGGTCGTATCTAGATTACATATAGTCAGATGGCCGTTGTGAATATAGAGAACACGGTTTGCTGGAGGGTCGTATCTAGATTACATATAGTCAGATGACCGTTGTGTGTGTAGAAAACACGGTTTGCTGGAGGGTCGTATCTAGATTACATATAGTCAGATGGCCGTTGTGTATGTAGAGAATGTGGTTTGCTGGAGGGTCGTATCTAGATTATATATAGTCAGATGACCGTTGTGAATGTAGAGAACACGGTTTGCTGGAGGGTCGTATCTAGATTACATATAGTCAGATGACCGTTGTGTTTGTAGAGAACACGGTTTGCTGGAGGGTCGTATCTAGATTACATATAGTCAGATGACCGTTATGTATGTAGAGAACACGGTTTGCTGGAGGGTCGTATCTAGATTACATATAGTCAGATGACCGTTGTGTTTGTAGAGAACACGGTTTGCTGGAGGGTCGTATCTAGATTACATATAGTCAGATGACCGTTGTGTTTGTAGAGAACACGGTTTGCTGGAGGGTCGTATCTAGATTACATATAGTCAGATGACCGTTGTGTTTGTAGAGAACACGGTTTGCTGGAGGGTCGTATCTAGATTACATATAGTCAGATGACCGTTGTGTATGTAGAGAACAGGGTTTGCTGGAGGGTCGTATCTAGATTACATATAGTCAGATGGCCGTTGTGAATATAGAGAACACGGTTTGCTGGAGGGTCGTATCTAGATTACATATAGTCAGATGACCGTTATGTATGTAGAGAACACGGTTTGCTGGAGGGTCGTATCTACATTATATATAGTCAGATGACCGTTGTGAATGTAGAGAACACGGTTTGTTGGAGGGTCGTATCTAGATTACATATAGTCAGATGACCGTTGTGTTTGTAGAGAACACGGTTTGCTGGAGGGTCGTATCTAGATTACATATAGTCAGATGGCCGTTGTGAATGTAGAGAACACGGTTTGCTGGAGGGTCGTATCTAGATTACATATAGTCAGATGACCGTTATGTTTGTAGAGAACACGGTTTGTTGGAGGGTCGTATCTAGATAACATATAGTCAGATGACCGTTGTGTTTGTAGAGAACACGGTTTGCTGGAGGGTCCTATCTAGATTACATATAGTCAGATGACCGTTATGTATGTAGAGAACACGGTTTGCTGGAGGGTCGTATCTAGATTACATATAGTCAGATGACCGTTGTGTTTGTAGAGAACACGGTTTGCTGGAGGGTTGTATCTAGATTACATATAGTCAGATGACCGTTGTGTTTGTAGAGAACACGGTTTGCTGGAGGGACGTATCTAGATTACATATAGTCAGATGACCGTTGTGTATGTAGAGAACACGGTTTGCTGGAGGGTCGTATCTAGATTACATATAGTCAGATGACCGTTATGTATGTAGAGAACACGGTTTGCTGGAGGGTCGTATCTAGATTACATATAGTCAGATGACCGTTGTGAATGTAGAGAACGTGGTTTGCTGGAGGGTCGTATCTAGATTACATATAGTCAGATGACCGTTGTGTATGTAGAGAACACGGTTTGTTGGAGGGTCGTATCTAGATTACATATAGTCAGATGACCGTTGTGTATGTAGAGAACACGGTTTGTTGGAGGGTCGTATCTAGATTACATATAGTCAGATGACCGTTGTATTTGTAGAGAACACGGTTTGCTGGAGGGTCGTATCTAGATTACATATAGTCAGATGACCGTTGTGTTTGTAGAGAACACGGTTTGTTGGAGGGTCGTATCTAGATTACATATAGTCAGATGACCGTTATGTTTGTAGAGAATGTGGTTTGCTGGAGGGTCGTATCTAGATTACATATAGTCAGATGACCGTTGTGTTTGTAGAGAACGTGGTTTGCTGGAGGGTCGTATCTAGATTACATATAGTCAGATGACCGTTATGTATGTAGAGAACGCGGTTTGCTTGAGGGTCGTATCTAGATTACATATAGTCAGATGACCGTTATGTATGTAGAGAACACGGTTTGCTGGAGGGTCGTATCTAGATTACATATAGTCAGATGACCGTTATGTATGTAGAGAACACGGATTGCTGGAGGGTCGTATCTAGATTACATATAGTCAGATGACCGTTATGTATGTAGAGAACACGGTTTGCTGGAGGGTCGTATCAAGATCACATATAGTCAGATGACTGTTGTGTTTGTAGAGAACACGGTTTGCTGGAGGGTCGTATCTAGATAACATATAGTCAGATGACCGTTATGTATGTAGAGAACACGGTTTGCTGGAGGGTCGTATCTAGATTACATATAGTCAGATGACCGTTATGTATGTAGAGAACACGGTTTGCTGGAGGGTCGTATCTAGATTACATATAGTCAGATGACCGTTATGTATGTAGAGAACACGGTTTGCTGGAGGGTCGTATCTAGATTACATATAGTCAGATGACCGTTGTGTTTGTAGAGAACACGGTTTGTTCGAGGGTCGTATCTAGATTACATATAGTCAGATGACCGTTGTGTTTGTAGAGAACACGGTTTGCTGGAGGGTCGTATCTAGATTACATATAGTCAGATGACCGTTGTGTTTGTAGAGAACACGGTTTGTTGGAGGGTCGTATCTAGATTACATATAGTCAGATGGGCGTTGTGAATATGTAGAGAACACGGTTTGCTGGAGGGTCGTATCTAGATTACATATAGTCAGATGACCGTTATGTATGTAGAGAGCGTGGTTTGCTGGAGGGTCGTGAGGTCAGATCTAGATTACATATAGTCAGATGACCGTTGTGTTTGTAGAGAACACGGTTTGCTGGAGGGTCATATCTAGATTACATATAGTCAGATGACCGTTGTGTTTGTAGAGAACATGGTTTGTTGGAGGGTCCTATCTAGATTACATATAGTCAGATGGCCGTTGTGTTTGTAGAGAACACGGTTTGCTGGAGGGTCCTATCTAGATTACATATAGTCAGATGATCGTTGTGTGTGTAGAGAATGTGGTTTGCTGGAGGGTCGTATCTAGATTACATATAGTCAGATGACCGTTATGTATGTAGAGAATGTGGTTTGCTGGAGGGTCGTATCTAGATTACATATAGTCAGATGACCGTTGTGTATGTAGAGAACACGGTTTGCTGGAGGGTTGTATCTAGATTACATATAGTCGGATGACCGTTATGTATGTAGAGAACACGGTTTGCTGGAGGGTCGTATCTAGATTACATATAGTCAGATGACCGTTATGTATGTAGAGAACACGGTTTGTTGGAGGGTCGTATCTAGATTACATATAGTCAGATGGCCGTTGTGTTTGTAGAGAACACGGTTTGCTGGAGGGTCCTATCTAGATTACATATAGTCAGATGACCGTTATGTATGTAGAGAACACGGTTTGCTGGAGGGTCCTATCTAGATTACATATAGTCAGATGACCGTTATGTATGTAGAGAACGCGGTTTGCTTGAGGGTCGTATCTAGATTACATATAGTCAGATGACCGTTGTGAATGTAGAGAACGTGGTTTGCTGGAGGGTTGTATCTAGATTACATATAGTCAGATGACCGTTGTGTATATGTAGAGAACACAGTTTGCTGGAGGGTCGTATCTAGATTACATATAGTCAGATGACCGTTGTGTTTGTAGAGTACACGGATTGCTGGAGGGTCGTATCTAGATTACATATAGTCAGATGGCCGTTGTGTTTGTAGAGAACACGGTTTGTTGGAGGGTCGTATCTAGATTACATATAGTCAGATGGGCGTTGTGAATATAGAGAACACGGTTTGCTGGAGGGTCCTATCTAGATTACATATAGTCAGATGACCGTTGTGAATGTAGAGAACACGGTTTGCTGGAGGGTCGTATCTAGATTACATAAAGTCAGATGATCGTTGTGTGTGTAGAGAATGTGGTTTGCTGGAGGGTCGTATCTAGATTACATATAGTCAGATGACCGTTATGTATGTAGAGAATGTGGTTTGCTGGAGGGTCGTATCTAGATTACATATAGTCAGATGACCGTTGTGTATGTAGAGAACACGGTTTGTTCGAGGGTCGTATCTAGATTACATATAGTCAGATGACCGTTATGTATGTAGAGAACACGGTTTGCTGGAGGGTCGTATCTAGATTACATATAGTCAGATGACCGTTGTGTTTGTAGAGAACATGGTTTGCTGGAGGGTCGTATCTAGATTACATATAGTCAGATGACCGTTATGTATGTAGAGAACGTGGTTTGCTGGAGGGTCGTATCTAGATTATATATAGTCAGATGACCGTTGTGTATGTAGAGAACGCGGTTTGCTGGAGGGTCGTATCTAGATTACATATAGTCAGATGACCGTTATGTATGTAGAGAACACGGTTTGCTGGAGGGTCGTATCTAGATTACATATAGTCAGATGACCGTTGTGTTTGTAGAGAACACGGTTTGCTGGAGGGTCGTATCTAGATTATATATAGTCAGATGACCGTTGTGTATGTAGAGAACGCGGTTTGCTGGAGGGTCGTATCTAGATTACATATAGTCAGATGACCGTTGTGTTTGTAGAGAACACGGTTTGTTGGAGGGTCGTATCTAGATTACATATAGTCAGATGACCGTTGTGTATGTAGAGAACGCGGTTTGCTGGAGGGTCATGAGGTCGTATCTAGATTACATATAGTCAGATGACCGTTATGTTTGTAGAGAACATGGTTTGCTGGAGGGTCGTATCTAGATTACATATAGTCAGATGACCGTTGTATTTGTAGAGAACACGGTTTGTTGGAGGGTCGTATCTAGATTACATATAGTCAGATGACCGTTGTGTATGTAGAGAACACGGTTTGCTGGAGGGTCGTATCTAGATTACATATAGTCAGATGACCGTTGTGTTTGTAGAGAACGTGGTTTGCTGGAGGGTCGTATCTAGATTACATATAGTCAGATGACCGTTGTGTTTGTAGAGAACACGGTTTGCTGGAGGGTCGTATCTAGATTACATATAGTCAGATGACCGTTGTGTTTGTAGAGAACACGGTTTGTTCGAGGGTCGTATCTAGATTACATATAGTCAGATGACCGTTGTGTTTGTAGAGAACACGGTTTGCTGGAGGGTCGTATCTAGATTACATATAGTCAGATGACCGTTGTGAATGTAGAGAACACGGTTTGCTGGAGGGTCGTATCTAGATTACATATAGTCAGATGACCGTTGTGTTTGTAGAGAACACGGTTTGCTGGAGGGTCATATCTAGATTACATATAGTCAGATGACCGTTGTGAATGTAGAGAACACGGTTTGCTGGAGGGTCGTATCTAGATTACATATAGTCAGATGACCGTTGTGTTTGTAGAGAACACGGTTTGCTGGAGGGTCATATCTAGATTACATATAGTCAGATGACCGTTGTGAATGTAGAGAACACGGTTTGCTGGAGGGTCGTATCTAGATTACATATAGTCAGATGACCGTTGTGCATGAAAAGAACACAGTTTGCTGGAGGGTCATGAGGTCAGATCTAGAGGAATACTTGAGAACTCGACCCGCCACGAACTCGACCCGTAAGGGGGACTAGCAGTGCCCTGTAGTGTCTCCACGTACTTACTATCATACTAGGAGGACGCGGTGATCCACAAACAACATCTCCAGTTGGAGTTCATCCAGATTCCTGCCGACAGTCGCCATTCTCACTCTCCCTGTAGAGGCTGGGTCTCAGAGCGGTCACAGTGTGACAGACAATCTGTCTGGAGAGTGAGCGGCTCACAGATGCTGGTTCCCCACGTGCATCTGTATCTGACAAGAAGCAGCGGACACTCGCCGAACACCAGCGCGCAGCCATGTTAAAGAAGCGCGCTTTTTGTGGGGTTTTTCAGAGCGGCTTTTTGAGGAATTAGTAATAAGATTACTGTAGTAGATTTTATTACCCACCTAATACCGAGTCTCAACATATGGAGCCATGTTAGAGAAGCGGGGTTTTTGTCAGAGCGGCTTGTTGAGGAATTAGTAATAAGATTACGTGGGGCAGTGTCTGTAGAAGATTTTATTACCCACCTAATACCGAGTCTCTACATATGGAGCCATGTTAGAGAAGCGGGGTTTTTGTCAGAGCGGCTTGTTGAGGAATTAGTAATAAGATTACGTGGGGCAGTGTCTGTAGTAGATTTTATTACCCACCTAATACCGAGTCTCTACATATGGAGCCATGTTAGAGAAGCGGGGTTTTTGTTAGAGCGGCTTTTTGAGGAATTAGTAATAAGATCACTGTAGTAGATTTTATTACCCACCTAATACCGAGTCTCTACATATGGAGCCATGTTAGAGAAGCGGGGTTTTTGTCAGAGCAGCTTGTTGAGGAATTAGTAATAAGATTACGTGGGGCAGTGTCTGTAGTAGATTTTATTACCCACCTAATACCGAGTCTCTACATACGGAGCCATGTTAGAGAAGCGGGGTTTTTGTCAGAGCGGCTTGTTGAGGAATTAGTAATAAGATTACGTGGGGCAGTGTCTGTAGTAGATTTTATTACCCACCTAATACCGAGTCTCTACATATGGAGCCATGTTAGAGAAGCGGGGTTTTTGTCAGAGCGGCTTGTTGAGGAATTAGTAATAAGATTACGTGGGGCAGTGTCTGTAGTAGATTTTATTACCCACCTAATACCGAGTCTCTACATACGGAGCCATGTTAGAGAAGCGGGGTTTTTGTCAGAGCGGCTTGTTGAGGAATTAGTAATAAGATTACGTGGGGCAGTGGTTGTAGTAGATTTTATTACCCACCTAATACCGAGTCTCTACATACGGAGCCATGTTAGAGAAGCGGGGTTTTTGTCAGAGCGGCTTGTTGAGGAATTAGTAATAAGATTACGTGGGGCAGTGTCTGTAGTAGATTTTATTACCCACCTAATACCGAGTCTCTACATACGGAGCCATGTTAGAGAAGCGGGGTTTTTGTCAGAGCGGCTTGTTGAGGAATTAGTAATAAGATTACGTGGGGCAGTGGTTGTAGTAGATTTTATTACCCACCTAATACCGAGTTTCTACAAACCTCCAGGCCGCTAGTGAGTAGATTATGGCTCTCCGTATTAATGTCTGTTTTGAATTTTAGATTATTGTCCAACATGAAATCCCTCCATACTTAGTTATTACATACTCTTTGCTACTAAGGGGAGTTCTTAAACCATCTTAGAATGCCTCATTTGCTACTGTCCACCTTTTTTGATTGCACCGATTGTAGCTTGTCACGTGTCAACTTGGGGTAGTAAACGTCAACCTCGGTTACTCGGTTACTACACCCCCAGCAGCGGTATGTAAATATAGAGTGTTCAGCCAAGGATATATACACAATATGACCACGATTTCGGCCGTATTCTCCGCGTTGTAAAACTCCGAGCGATAGCGAGGAGTATTACGTAGTGTCAACTACAAGGAGAATATCGCCACACAGATTGAAATCATGGTAATGTTGTATTTATTACTCGCCTTTCCATATTCTACTCAGTAGCGATCTGGAGGCTCCATAGGCTTAGCGTGGAGACTCCGTATTAGATGGGTAATAATAGCGATCTGTAGGCTCCATAGGCTTAGTATGGAGACTCCATATTAGGTGGGTAATAATAGTGATCTGGAGGCTCCATAGACTTAGTATGGAGACTCTGTATTAGGTGGGTAATAATAGCGATCTGGAGGCTCCATAGGCTTAGTATGGGGACTCCGTGTTGGGTGGGTAATAATAGTGATCTGGAGGCTCCATAGACTTAGTATGGAGACTCCATATTAGGTGGGTAATAATAGCGATCTGGAGGCTCCATAGGCTTAGTATGGGGACTCCGTGTTGGGTGGGTAATAATAGTGATCTGGAGGCTCCATAGACTTAGTATGGAGACTCCATATTAGGTGGGTAATAATAGCGATCTGGAGGCTCCATAGGCTTAGTATAGAGACTCTGTATTAGGTGGGTAATAATAGCGATCTGGAGGCTCCATAGGTTTAGTATGGAGACTCTGTATTAGGTGGGTAATAATGGAGATCTGGAGGCTCCATAGGCTTAGTATGGAGACTCCATATTAGGTGGGTAATAATAGCGATCTGGAGGCTCCATTAGCTTAGTATGGGGACTCCGTGTTGGGTGGGTAATAATAGCGATCTGGAGGCTCCATAGGTTTAGTATGGAGACTCTGTATTAGGTGGGTAATAATGGAGATCTATAGGTTTAGTATGGAGACTCTGTATTAGGTGGGTAATAATGGAGATCTATATATTCCATAGGTTTAGTATGGAGAGCTCCAGTCCTCTTTGTTGACAAAGATATATCAGTTAATACCTTTGGATTGGACAAAGCTGCGAACAAAAGGCTGCAGCATGCCATATTCTGTTAGAGACAAGCATAGACAGGCACGCCACAGAGTAATATTGGTAATAAGAGCCATGACCTGGTGGAGATTTAGTGTCTGAGAAGATTTATCAGAAAGAGAACTGCCGTTTCACCTCCTGGTGCTGGCGGCATTTCTGTGGCGCAATCCGCTCTGAGACTATTAGGACCTGGGGTTGTTGGATAACATTGTGTTCTGTGAGGCTGGACCAGACTTAGGACCTGGGGTTGTTGAATAACATTGTGTTGTCTGTGAGGCTGTACCATACTTAGGACCTGGCGTTGTTGGATAACATTGTGTTCTGTGAGGCTGGACCAGACTTAGGACCTGGCGTTGTTGGATAACATTGTGTTCTGTGAGGCTGGACCAGACTTAGGACCTGGCGTTGTTGGATAACATTGAGTTGTCTGTGAGGCTGTACCATACTTAGGACCTGGCGTTGTTGGATAACATTGTGTTCTGTGAGGCTGGACCAGACTTAGGACCTGGCGTTGTTGGATAACATTGTGTTCTGTGAGGCTGGACCATACTTAGGACCTGGCGTTGTTGGATAACATTGTGTTCTGTGAGGCTGGACCAGACTTAGGACCTGGCGTTGTTGGATAACATTGTGTTCTGTGAGGCTGGACCATACTTAGGACCTGGCGTTGTTGGATAACATTGTGTTCTGTGAGGCTGGACCATACTTAGGACCTGGCGTTGTTGGATAACATTGTGTTCTATGAGGCTGGACCAGACTTAGGACCTGGCGTTGTTGGATAACATTGTGTTCTGTGAGGCTGGACCAGACTTAGGACCTGGGGTTGTTGGATAACATTGTGTTGTCTGTGAGGCTGGACCATACTTAGGACCTGGCGTTGTTGGATAACATTGTGTTCTGTGAGGCTGGACCATACTTAGGACCTGGGGTTGTTGGATAACATTGTGTTCTATGAGGCTGTACCATACTTAGGACCTGGGGTTGTTGGATAACATTGTGTTGTCTGTGAGGCTGTACCATACTTAGGACCTGGCGTTGTTGGATAACATTGTGTTCTATGAGGCTGGACCATACTTAGGACCTGGGGTTGTTGGATAACATTGTGTTCTATGAGGCTGGACCAGACTTAGGACCTGGGGTTGTTGGATAACATTGTGTTCCATGAGGCTGGACCAGACTTAGGACGTGGGGTTGTTGGATAACATTGTGTTCTATGAGGCTGGACCAGACTTAGGACCTGGCGTTGTTGGATAACATTGTGTTCTGTGAGGCTGGACCAGACTTAGGACCTGGGGTTGTTGGATAACATTGTGTTGTCTGTGAGGCTGGACCATACTTAGGACCTGGCGTTGTTGGATAACATTGTGTTGTCTGTGAGGCTGGACCATACTTAGGACCTGGCGTTGTTGGATAACATTGTGTTCTATGAGGCTGGACCAGACTTAGGACCTGGCGTTGTTGGATAACATTGTGTTCTATGAGGCTGGACCAGACTTAGGACCTGGGGTTGTTGGATAACATTGTGTTGTCTGTGAGGCTGGACCATACTTAGGACCTGGGGTTGTTGGATAACATTGTGTTGTCTGTGAGGCTGGACGATACAACATATACAAACTGTGTTTTCTATGGACACTTTGTATTAGGTGGATAATAAACACTGATACACTATCGAGCGATGCAGGGGTAGGTCTGAGACAGGCAGGGAAAGCAGTGCAGTACCTGTATATCTGTGCGAAGGGTCAAACATTTTTCAAAAAACGATTCGGCTGGAGGCAGCCATCTTGCCCCCGTCGCCATCCAAAACACAAGGTGACTCTCCACCTTGTATAATAAGACTTACTCCATGACTCTCCACCTTGTATAATAAGACAGACTTACTCCATGACTCTCCACCTTGTATAATAAGACAGACTTACTCCATGACTCTCCACCTTGTATAATAAGACAGACTTACTCCATGACTCTCCACCTTGTATAATAAGACAGACTTACTCCATGACTCTCCACCTTGTATAATAAGACAGACTTACTCCATGACTCTTCACCTTGTATAATAAGACAGACTTACTCCATGCCTCTCCACCTTGTATAATAAGACACATCAAACTACGACTAGTTTACAAATAGTCAGTCATATTTCTGTAGAAAACACGGATCCCGGCTACAATGTATCATAATGTCTCCAGAAAGCGGTGTGCAAGAACAGAAGTGAAACCATCCTGCAGTAAGGCATGGTCTACCCTATTTATCACTCCCCCCCCCCCACTACTGTGATTGAGTGCCAAGATAAGACCCAGCGTTTCCTTTGATGCCATCCTCCTTACCTTCACGACCTCCCTCCCCTCACACAGCCTCTACCTTCCCTCACACAGCCTCTACCTTCCCTCCCCTCACACAGCCTCTACCTTCCCTCCCCTCACACAGCCTCTACCTTCCCTCCCCTCTCACAGCCTCTACCTTCCCTCCCCTCACACAGCCTCTACCTTCCCTCCCCTCTCACAGCCTCTACCTCCCTCCCCTCACACAGCCTCTACCTTCCTTCACACAGCCTCTACCTGCCTCCCCTCACACAGCCTCTACCTTCCCTCCCCTCACACAGCCTCTACCTTCCCTCCCCTCACACAGCCTCTACCTTCCCTCCCCTCACACAGCCTCTACCTTCCCTCCCCTCACACAGCCTCTACCTTCCCTCCCCTCACACAGCCTCTACCTTCACGACCTCCCTGCCCTCACACAGCCTCTACCTCCCTCCCCTCACACAGCCTCTACCTCCCTCCCCTCACACAGCCTCTACCCTACCTCCCCTCACACAGCCTCTACCTTCCCTCCCCTCTCACAGCCTCTACCTCCCTCCCCTCACACAGCCTCTACCCTACCTCCCCTCACACAGCCTCTACCTCCCTCCCCTCACACAGCCTCTACCTCCCTCACACAGCCTCTACCTCCCTCCCCTCACACAGCCTCTACCTTCCCTCACACAGCCTCTACCTCCCTCCCCTCACACAGCCTCTACCTCCCTCCCCTCACACAGCCTCTACCTTCCCTCCCCTCTCACAGCCTCTACCTCCCTCCCCTCACACAGCCTCTACCTCCCTCCCCTCACACAGCCTCTACCTTCCCTCCCCTCACACAGCCTCTACCTTCCCTCCCCTCACACAGCCTCTACCTTCCCTCACACAGCCTCTACCTCCCTCCCCTCACACAGCCTCTACCCTACCTCCCCTCACACAGCCTCTACCTTCCCTCCCCTCTCACAGCCTCTACCTCCCTCCCCTCACACAGCCTCTACCCTACCTCCCCTCACACAGCCTCTACCTCCCTCCCCTCACACAGCCTCTACCTCCCTCCCCTCACACAGCCTCTACCCTACCTCCCCTCACACAGCCTCTACCTTCCCTCCCCTCACACAGCCTCTACCTTCCCTCACACAGCCTCTACCTTCACTCCCCTCACACAGCCTCTACCTCCCTCCCCTCACACAGCCTCTACCGTCCCTCCCCTCACACAGCCTCTACCTCCCTCCCCTCACACAGCCTCTAACTTCCCTCCCCTCACACAGCCTCTACCTTCCCTCCCCTCTCACAGCCTCTACCTTCCCTCCCCTCACACAGCCTCTACCCTACCTCCCCTCACACAGCCTCTACCTCCCTCCCCTCACACAGCCTCTACCTCCCTCCCCTCACACAGCCTCTACCTCCCTCCCCTCACACAGCCTCTAACTTCCCTCCCCTCACACAGCCTCTACCTTCCCTCCCCTCTCACAGCCTCTACCTTCCCTCCCCTCACACAGCCTCTACCTCCCTCCCCTCACACAGCCTCTACCTCCCTCCCCTAACACAGCCTCTACCTTCCCTCACACAGCCTCTACCTTCCCTCCCCTCACACAGCCTCTACCTCCCTCCCCTCACACAGCCTCTACCTCCCTCCCCTCACACAGCCTCTACCTCCCTCCCCTCACACAGCCTCTACCTCCCTCCCCTCACACAGCCTCTACCTTCACGACCTCCCTCCCCTCACACACCCGCTATACTGGACTAGACGAGGCTCTGTACGCTTAGCGCACACCGGGGTCTGTATACATGGTTTATGTACACCCTCTATACCGGACCAGACGAGGCTCTGTACGCTTAGCGCACACCGGGGTCTGTATACTTGGTTTACGTACACCCTCTATACCTGACTAGACGAGGCTCTGTACGCTTAGCGCACACCGGGGTCTGTCCATGGTTTACGTACACCCTCTATACCGGACCAGACGAGGCTCTGTACGCTTAGCGCACACCGGGGTCTGTCCATGGTTTACGTACACCCTCTATACCTGACTAGACGAGGCTCTGTACGCTTAGCGCACACCGGGGTCTGTATACATGGTTTACGTACACCCTCTATACCTGACTAGACGAGGGTCTGTACGCTTAGCGCACACTGGGGTCTGTATACATGGTTTACGTACACCCTCTATACCTGACTAGACGAGGCTCCGTACGCTTAGCGCACACCGGGGTCTGTCCATGGTTTACGTACACCCGCTATACCTGACTAGACGAGGCTCTGTACGCTTAGCGCACACCGGGGTCTGTATACATGGTTTACGTACACCCTCTATACCTGACTAGACGAGGGTCTGTACGCTTAGCGCACACCGGGGTCTGTATACATGGTTTACGTACACCCTCTATACCTGACTAGACGAGGCTCTGTACGCTTAGCGCACACCGGGGTCTGTATACATGGTTCACGTACACCCTCTATACCTGACTAGACGAGGCTCTGTACGCTTAGCGCACACCGGGGTCTGTATACATGGTTTACGTACACCCTCTATACCTGACTAGACGAGGCTCTGTACGCTTAGCGCACACCGGGGTCTGTCCATGGTTTACGTACACCCTCTATACCTGACTAGACGAGGCTCTGTACGCTTAGCGCACACCGGAGTCTGTCCATGGTTTACGTACACCCTCTATACCTGACTAGACGAGGGTCTGTACGCTTAGCGCACACCGGGGTCTGTATACATGGTTTACGTACACCCTCTATACCTGACTAGACGAGGCTCTGTACGCTTAGCGCACACCGGGGTCTGTATACATGGTTTACGTACACCCTCTATACCTGACTAGACGAGGGTCTGTACGCTTAGCGCACACCGGGGTCTGTATACATGGTTTACGTACACCCTCTATACCGGACCAGACGAGGCTCTGTATGCTTAGCGCACACCGGGGTCTGTCCATGGTTTACGTACACCCGCTATACCGGACCAGACGAGGCTCTGTACGCTTAGCGCACACCGGAGTCTGTCCATGGTTTACGTACACCCGCTATACCTGACTAGACGAGGCTCTGTACGCTTAGCGCACACCGGGGTCTGTATACATGGTTTACGTACACCCTCTATACCTGACTAGACGAGGGTCTGTACGCTTAGCGCACACCGGGGTCTGTATACATGGTTTACGTACACCCTCTATACCTGACTAGAGGAGGCTCTGTACGCTTAGCGCACACCGGGGTCTGTATACATGGTTTACATACACCCTCTATACCTGACTAGACGAGGCTCCGTACGCTTAGCGCACACCGGAGTCTGTCCATGGTTTACATACACCCTCTATACCTGACAAGACGAGGCTCTGTACGCTTAGCGCACACCGGGGTCTGTATACATGGTTTACGTACACCCTCTATACCTGACCAGACGAGGCTCTGTACGCTTAGCGCACACCGGGGTCTGTATACATGGTTTACGTACACCCTCTATACCTGACTAGACGAGGCTCTGTACGCTTAGCGCACACCGGGGTCTGTATACATGGTTTACGTACACCCTCTATACCTGACAAGACGAGGCTCTGTACGCTTAGCGCACACCGGGGTCTGTATACATGGTTTACGTACACCCGCTATACTGGACTAGACGAGGATCTGTACGCTTAGCGCACACCGGGGTCTGTATACTTGGTTTACGTACACCCTCTATACCTGACCAGACGAGGCTCTGTACACTTAGCACACACCGGGGTCTGTCCATGGTTTACGTACACCCTCTATACCGGACAAGACGAGGCTCTGTACGCTTAGCGCACACCGGGGTCTGTATACTTGGTTTACGTACACCCTCTATACCTGACAAGACGAGGCTCCGTACGCTTAGCGCACACCGGGGTCTGTATACATGGTTTACGTACACCCTCTATACCTGACTAGACGAGGCTCTGTACGCTTAGCACACACCGGGGTCTGTACATGGTTTACGTACACCCTCTATACCTGACTAGACGAGGCTCTGTACGCTTAGCGCACACCGGGGTCTGTCCATGGTTTACGTACACCCGCTATACCTGACCAGACGAGGCTCTGTACGCTTAACACACACCGGGGTCTGTATACATGGTTTACGTACACCCTCTATACCTGACTAGACGAGGCTCTGTACGCTTAGCGCACACCGGGGTCTGTATACATGGTTTACGTACACCCTCTATACCTGACTAGACGAGGGTCTGTACGCTTTGCGCACACCGGGGTCTGTCCATGGTTTACGGGGAAATCGTTACCTTTCAGAGTGACAAGATGCGCGATTTTACCTGAGGCATTATTAAATTTCCGTCAACTCTACACCACTACAGCTTTCAGTGCATGGATTTACGATGCAGGTTTTTTTTGTTGTTGTAGCGTTTTGGCGTCTGTCATGGAGCGGTCCAACAAAACCTTGCTAAATGACGCTACGCTCCACGATGTCGCGATGGTTCTGATTTGTAGATCGCAGAGCTTGGCGATGAGACGAAGTAGGGAGACACCCCTTTTAGAGGTCTACAGCTCTCGGGATGCCAACCCTCCTACTACCACATCCCACGATGCTGGAACTGTGCCACTCATTCTGCCCACCCCGTATTGTGACTAGATCATTAGAGATAGGCACCCATCCCGGCTCTGAGTATTTCACAGAGAGGAGAAAGACAAAGACTGTCCGCACTAAACCCTCAACAGTTCACCACAGAGTGTCTTAAACCACACGGAGGTGTCCGAGTACCTAGAACAGTTCACCACAGAGTGTCTTAAACCACACGGAGGTGTCCAAGTACCTAGAACAGTTCACCACAGAGTGTCTTAAACCAAACGGAGGTGTCCTAGTACCTAGAACAGTTCACCACAGAGTGTCTTAAACCACACGGAGGTGTCCCGAGTACCTGGAACAGTTCACCACAGAGTGTCTTAAACCACACGGAGGTGTCCCGAGTACATAGAACAGTTCACCACAGAGTGTCTTAAACCACATGGAGGTGTCCGGGTACCTAGAACAGTTCACCACAAAGTGTCTTAAACCACACGGAGGTGTCCCGAGTACCTAGAACAGTTCACCACAGAGTGTCTTAAACCACACGGAGGTGTCCGAGTACCTAGAACAGTTCACCACAGAGTGTCTTAAACCACATGGAGGTGTCCCGAGTACCTAGAACAGTTCACCACAGAGTGTCTTAA
The DNA here is from genome assembly GCA_950022655.1 of Alentia gelatinosa. NCBI lineage: Eukaryota > Metazoa > Annelida > Polychaeta > Phyllodocida > Polynoidae > Alentia > Alentia gelatinosa. Next base: position 180,622,755 of record OX465579.1, on the reverse strand, counting down.
ACCACATGGAGGTGTCCCGAGTACCTAGAGCTGTGCTCTCTTTTACAGTGAGCATTTCATCAAGAATGACAAGATGTGCATAGCACCGTTATAAGATAGACACATGTTAGCAGGGTTTGAGGGTTGTAGTAACTCTGTAAATGTAGATACCGCTGTGATAACTAATAACAGTCAATAGATAGCACATGTTAGCAGGGTTTGAGGGTTGTAGCAACTCGGTAAATGTAGCTACCGCTGTGATAACTAATAACAGTCAATAGATAGACACATGTTAGCAGGGTTTGAGGGTTGTGGTAACTTGGTAAATGTAGCTACCGCTGTGATAACTAATAACAGTCAATAGATAGACACATGTTAGCAGGGTTTGAGGGTTGTAGTAACTCGGTAAATGTAGATACCGCTGTGATAACTAATAACAGTCAATAGATAGACGCATGTTAGCAGGATTTGAGGGTTGTGGTAACTTGGTAAATGAAGATACCGCTATGATAACTAATAACAGTCTATAGATAGACACATGTTAGCAGGGTTTAAGGGTTGTGGTAACTCGGTAAATGTAGCTCTATACCGCTGTGATAACTAATAACAGTCAATAGATAGACACATGTTAGCAGGGTTTGAGGGTTGTGGTAACTCGGTAAATGTAGATACCGCTGTGATAACTAATAACAGTCAATAGATAGACACATGTTAGCAGGGTTTGAGGGTTGTGGTAACTCGGTAAATGTAGATACCGCTGTGATAACTAATAACAGTCAATAGATAGACGCATGTTAGCAGGGTTTGAGGGTTGTAGTATCTCGGTAAATGTAGATACCGCTGTGATAACTAATAACAGTCAATAGATAGACACATGTTCTGTATGTTATATCACGGTTTATCTCGGTAAATGTAGATACCGCTGTACAGGCGTCGTACACTTATAAGGCAGTATCTAGATAGACACATGTTCTGTATGTTATATCACGGTTTATCTCGGTAAATGTAGATACCGCTGTGATAACTAATAACAGTCAATAGATAGATGCATGTTAGCAGGGTTTGAGGGTTGTGGTAACTCGGTAAATGTAGATACCGCTGTGATAACTAATAACAGTCAATAGATAGACACATGTTAGCAGGGTTTGAGGGTTGTGGTAACTCGGTAAATGTAGACACCGCTGTGATAACTAATAACAGTCAATAGATAGACACATGTTAGCAGGGTTTGAGGGTTGTGGTAACTCGGTAAATGTAGACACCGCTGTGATAACTAATAACAGTCAATAGATAGACACATGTTCTGTATGTTATATCACGGTTTATCTCGGTAAATGTAGATACTACTGTACAGGCGTCGTACCCTTATAAGGCAGTATCTAGATAGACACATGTTCTGTATGTTATATCCCGGTTTATCTCGGTAAATGTAGATACCGCTGTGATAACTAATAACAGTCAATAGATAGACACATGTTCTGTATGTTATATCACGGTTTTATCTCGGTAAATGTAGATACCGCTGTGATAACTAATAACAGTCAATAGATAGACACATGTTCTGTATGTTATATCACGGTTTATCTCGGTAAATGTATATACCGCTGTGATAACTAATAACAGTCAATAGATAGACACATGTTCTGTATGTTATATCACGGTTTATCTCGGTAAATGTAGATACAGCTGTGATAACTAGTAACAGTCAATAGATAGACACATGTTCTGTATGTTATATCACGGTTTATCTCGGTAAATGTAGATACCGCTGTGATAACTAATAACAGTCAATAGATAGACACATGTTCTGTATGTTATATCACGGTTTATCTCGGTAAATGTAGATACCGCTGTACAGGCGTTGTACCCTTATAAGGCAGTATCTAGATAGACACATGTTCTGTATGTTATATCACGGTTTATCTCGGTAAATGTAGATACCGCTGTGATAACTAATAACAGTCAATAGATAGACGCATGTTAGCAGGGTTTGAGGGTTGTGGTAACTCGGTAAATGTAGACACCGCTGTGATAACTAATAACAGTCAATAGATAGACGCATGTTAGCAGGGTTTGAGGGTTGTGGTAACTCGGTAAATGTAGACACCGCTGTGATAACTAATAACAGTCAATAGATAGACGCATGTTAGCAGGGTTTGAGGGTTGTGGTAACTCGGTAAATGTAGACACCGCTGTGATAACTAATAACAGTCAATAGATAGACGCATGTTAGCAGGGTTTGAGGGTTGTGGTAACTCGGTAAATGTAGACACCGCTGTGATAACTAATAACAGTCAATAGATAGACACATGTTAGCAGGGTTTGAGGGTTGTGGTAACTCGGTAAATGTAGACACCGCTGTGATAACTAATAACAGTCAATAGATAGACACATGTTCTGTATGTTATATCACGGTTTATCTCGGTAAATGTAAATACCGCTGTGATAACTAATAACAGTCAATAGATAGACACATGTTCTGTATGTTATATCAGGGTTTATCTCGGTAAATGTAGATACCGCTGTGATAACTAATAACAGTCAATAGATAGACACATGTTAGCAGGATTTGAGGGTTGTGGTAACTCGGTAAATGTAGATACCGCTGTGATAACTAATAACAGTCAATAGATAGACACATGTTCTGTATGTTATATCACGGTTTATCTCGGTAAATGTAGATACCGCTGTACAGGCGTCGTGGTCACATTTCACTTTGGTTCACTACAGTGAACCCCAAGGAGGGGATTCTCAGCAAACACGACGTGATTTAATCTTCTGGTATTAACCGACTGCCATCATGTTTTGACATCTGAATAATGATGAAGCACAATGGCGGCGTTTAGGTAATTCTCGACAGGCGACGCGCTGCATGCTGGGAACTGCGGGAGATTCCACCCACAGAGGCTATTATAACAAACATCTTATACAGTCCCTGTGAACGAGACTGAAGAAAGGTCCAGCCCCAGGTCTACAGAGAGCCTTCTGTGCGCGAGGATACAGCACTAGTCAACTGCATAAAACAAACAACGGTTCTCTCCGCCCACATATTGATCAGCCGAACGGAGAATAATTACAACATATTGATCAGTGCACACGGCTTGGCAGCGAGACAAAATGCCATCCTTTTCAGTCGGCGATTGGATATTGGCAGGAGTGACGGATTGATTTTACTCCGCGGACTTTGTGTCACACTGAAAGGCATCAGGGAGTGATTGAGTGTCCTCATTCTGAATCTGTCTGTCTTTTTAACGTTCTCATTTCTACTATCGCCCGCTGTAACTACAGAGAACGAACTTCGATTTTGGGGCATTGGCTTGCTTGTATTTTGTATTGTTGATCATTCTCAGGTACATAGTGAATATCCTAGACACCTTAATGGGTCTGGCATGTCGTTAAACATGGTCAGCGTTTAGATATTTATAGAATAACTAATAAAGACCGTGTCACGAACAGACAGACCTTCTGCATTCTCCGACACATGGCGACCATCACACTGACAGGGAATACCAAACACTAAGGGCAAGAACCTGCAACTCAGAATAATGTTCTGTGATTTTATATTCCTACTCCAAGTAGACTGCTGAGAATATTGACAACTAGCAACAAACGATATGTTCATCATTGATGAATGAGCATGCAGTTATAAAGGAGTAACACTTGAAATGTTTGGGTTACATTTAGTCTGTGGTAGTTTTCTGTAACCCACTTGTACCTGGTCAATTTGCCATTTCCGCAACTGCCTGATTCCAGGATCCAAACAGATCAAGCACCAGTGGGTCTTGAGGTATTTCCCTCTCCAGTGATTGGTCAAGGTTAGCTGGGCACGCCTCTAGGACCCTGAGACACTGGCTCCCTGCTCTGTTTCCACTATCACAGTGAATAGCACGGAAATAGTGAAGGGGTAGTTTTCTGGAAGCACCTGGAAGTTCAGTGTGACCTCTCCAACCTCTAGGCAATTCATATAGGTCATGCAAGCACGCTCTAATAAACGATGCTTTTGTGGACAGGCGGCCATAAACAACGAGTTGACGCCTAGTAATACACAAGCATTAGCGAGTGTATAACGACGTCAACGTTTTGTCGCCGCTTCAGATAACCATCGTTTGTTTAATCCTACCCCTAATGGGTTGGTCGTTCACTCGACATTTATATTTTGGTAATCCAAAAGCGTAGAGACGGGGTAGAATGAATACCTACTATTATTAAAGGATATAACCTTTTAAAAAAAATATAACAATATTAAAAATAGGGATTATTTCTTTGCTCTATAGCTCAAAATGACTATTTTCCCGTATACCATGGCTTTGGGGACGTGTACCATAGCTAAATATATAGTATCTGACATGTTTTATTTAATGTGATGTGGTTACTGGGTCCTCATACATTTCCAATGGGGTCTTTGTATACGACGGGTAATAAATATTGAGAGGGATGGTTGAAATAATTGATAGAGCCGCAGAGTCCACTCACTGGCGATGCGTCTTGTGTAAATGGGGTCTTTCTGCTGTAGATGGGTGTTGATTCAGTCCTATACTTTGTGTGGTTGAGTTTGTTAAAGTGTACTCCCCTACAGACCACTTCTACGACTACTACTAGATCGACGCGTGACGGAGCGTCCACTCACTGGCGATGTGTCTTGTGTAAATGGGGTCTTTCTGCTGTAGATGGGTGTTGATTCAGTCCTATACTTTATGTAGTTGAGTTTGTTAAAGTGTACTCCCCTACAGACCACTTCATTGTCGCTTCATTGAGTGATCTGAGAGGTGATACAGCGTCTGAGAGATCATGGCTCTGTGTGAGTGAGAGGAAGAAACAAGTCCCGTACCTCTGAGGACACACTCAATGTGAAGCAGGGCGCGTGTCGTGATGACTTGCAGACGTGGTTCTCAGTGAGAGGGAGAAACAAGTCCCGTACCTCTGAGGACACACTCAATGTGAAGCAGGGCGCGTGTCGTGAAGACTTGTAGACCTCACGGTTCTCAGTGAGAGGGAGAAACAAGCCCCGTACCTCTGAGAACACACTCAATGTGAAGCAGGGCGTGTGTCGTGAAGACTTGTAGACCTGGTTCTCAGTGAGAGGGAGATACAAGTCCCGTACCTCTGAGGACACACTCAATGTGAAGCAGGGCGCGTGTCGTGAAGACTTGTAGACCTGGTTCTCAGTGAGAGGGAGAAACAAGTCCCGTACCTCTGAGAACATGTTCAGAGTGAAGCAGGGCGCGTGTCGTCAAGACTTGTAGACCTGGTTCTCAGTGAGAGGGAGAAACAAGCCCCGTACCTCTGAGAACATGTTCAATGTGAAGCAGGGCGCGTGTCGTGAAGACTTGTAGACCTCACGGTTCTCAGTGAGAGGGAGAAACCAGTCCCGTACCTCTGAGAACACACTCAATGTGAAGCAGGGCGCGTGTCGTGAAGACTTGTAGACCTCACGGTTCTCAGTGAGAGGGAGAAACAAGTCCCGTACCTCTGAGAACACACTCAATGTGAAGCAGGGCGCGTGTCGAGAAGACTTGTAGACCTCACGGTTCTCAGTGAGAGGAAGAAACAAGTCCCGCACCTCTGAGAACACACTCAATGTGAAGCAGGGCGCGTGTCGTGAAGACTTGTAGACCTGGTTCTCAGTGAGAGGGAGATACAAGTCCCGTACCTCTGAGAACACCCTCAATGTGAAGCAGGGCGCGTGTCGTGAAGACTTGTAGACCTGGTTCTCAGTGAGAGGGAGAAACAAGTCCCGTACCTCTGAGGACACACTCAATGTGAAGCAGGGCGCGTGTCGTGAAGACTTGTAGACCTCACGGTTCTCAGTGAGAGGGAGAAACAAGCCCCGTACCTCTGAGAACACACTCAATGTGAAGCAGGGCGCGTGTCGTGAAGACTTGTAGACCTGGTTCTCAGTGAGAGGGAGAAACAAGCCCCGCACCTCTGAGAACATGTTCAGAGTGAAGCAGGGCGCGTGTCATGAAGACTTGTAGACCTGGTTCTCAGTGAGAGGAAGAAACAAGTCCCGCACCTCTGAGAACACACTCAATGTGAAGCAGGGCGCGTGTCGTGAAGACTTGTAGACCTGGTTCTCAGTGAGAGGGAGAAACAAGCCCCGTACCTCTGAGAACACACTCAATGTGAAGCAGGGCGCGTGTCGTGAAGACTTGTAGACCTGGTTCTCAGTGAGAGGGAGAAACAAGCCCCTTACCTCTGAGAACACACTCAATGTGAAGCAGGGCGCGTGTCGTGAAGACTTGTAGACCTGGTTCTCAGTGAGAGGGAGAAACAAGCCCCGTACCTCTGAGGACACACTCAATGTGAAGCAGGGCGCGTGTCATGAAGACTTGTAGACCTGGTTCTCAGTGAGAGGAAGAAACAAGTCCCGCACCTCTGAGAACACACTCAATGTGAAGCAGGGCGCGTGTCGTGAAGACTTGTAGACCTGGTTCTAAGTGAGAGGGAGAAACAAGCCCCGTACCTCTGAGAACACACTCAATGTGAAGCAGGGCGCGTGTCGTGAAGACTTGTAGACCTGGTTCTCAGTGAGAGGGAGAAACAAGCCCCGTACCTCTGAGAACACACTCAATGTGAAGCAGGGCGCGTGTCGTGAAGACTTGTAGACCTGGTTCTCAGTGAGAGGGAGAAACAAGCCCCGTACCTCTGAGGACACACTCAATGTGAAGCAGGGCGCGTGTCGTGAAGACTTGTAGACCTCACGGTTCTCAGTGAGAGGGAGAAACAAGCCCCGTACCTCTGAGAACACCCTCAATGTGAAGCAGGGCGCGTGTCATGAAGACTTGTAGACCTGGTTCTCAGTGAGAGGAAGAAACAAGTCCCGTACCTCTGAGAACACCCTCAATGTGAAGCAGGGCGCGTGTCGTGAAGACTTGTAGACCTGGTTCTCAGTGAGAGGGAGATACAAGTCCCGTACCTCTGAGAACACACTCTATGTGAAGCAGGGCGCGTGTCGTGAAGACTTGTAGACCTGGTTCTCAGTGAGAGGGAGAAACAAGCCCCGCACCTCTGAGAACATGTTCAGAGTGAAGCAGGGCGCGTGTCATGAAGACTTGTAGACCTGGTTCTCAGTGAGAGGAAGAAACAAGTCCCGCACCTCTGAGAACACACTCAATGTGAAGCAGGGCGCGTGTCGTGAAGACTTGTAGACCTGGTTCTCAGTGAGAGGGAGAAACAAGTCCCCTACCTCTGAGGACACACTCAATGTGAAGCAGGGCACGTGTCGTGAAGACTTGTAGACCTCACGGTTCTCAGTGAGAGGGAGAAACAAGCCCCGTACCTCTGAGAACACACTCAATGTGAAGCAGGGCGCGTGTCGTGAAGACTTGTAGACCTGGTTCTCAGTGAGAGGGAGAAACAAGCCCCGCACCTCTGAGAACATGTTCAGAGTGAAGCAGGGCGCGTGTCATGAAGACTTGTAGACCTGGTTCTCAGTGAGAGGAAGAAACAAGTCCCGCACCTCTGAGAACACACTCAATGTGAAGCAGGGCGCGTGTCGTGAAGACTTGTAGACCTGGTTCTCAGTGAGAGGGAGATACAAGCCCCGTACCTCTGAGAACACACTCAGAGTGAAGCAGGGCGCGTGTCGTGAAGACTTGTAGACCTGGTTCTCAGTGAGAGGGAGAAACAAGCCCCGTACCTCTGAGAACACACTCAATGTGAAGCAGGGCGCGTGTCGTGAAGACTTGTAGACCTCACGGTTCTCAGTGAGAGGGAGAAACAAGCCCCGTACCTCTGAGAACACACTCAATGTGAAGCAGGGCGCGTGTCGTGAAGACTTGTAGACCTGGTTCTCAGTGAGAGGGAGAAACAAGCCCCGTTCCTCTGAGAACATGTTCAATGTGAAGCAGGGCGCGTGTCATGAAGACTTGTAGACCTGGTTCTCAGTGAGAGGGAGAAACCAGCCCCGTACCTCTGAGAACACACTCAATGTGAAGCAGGGCGCGTGTCATGAAGACTTGTAGACCTGGTTCTCAGTGAGAGGGAGAAACAAGTCCCGCACCTCTGAGAACACACTCAATGTGAAGCAGGGCGCGTGTCGTGAAGACTTGTAGACCTCACGGTTCTCAGTGAGAGGGAGAAACAAGCCCCGTACCTCTGAGAACACCCTCAATGTGAAGCAGGGCGCGTGTCATGAAGACTTGTAGACCTGGTTCTCAGTGAGAGGAAGAAACAAGTCCCGTACCTCTGAGAACACCCTCAATGTGAAGCAGGGCGCGTGTCGTGAAGACTTGTAGACCTGGTTCTCAGTGAGAGGGAGATACAAGTCCCGTACCTCTGAGAACACACTCAATGTGAAGCAGGGCGCGTGTCGTGAAGACTTGTAGACCTGGTTCTCAGTGAGAGGGAGAAACAAGCCCCGCACCTCTGAGAACATGTTCAGAGTGAAGCAGGGCGCGTGTCATGAAGACTTGTAGACCTGGTTCTCAGTGAGAGGAAGAAACAAGTCCCGCACCTCTGAGAACACACTCAATGTGAAGCAGGGCGCGTGTCGTGAAGACTTGTAGACCTGGTTCTCAGTGAGAGGGAGAAACAAGTCCCCTACCTCTGAGGACACACTCAATGTGAAGCAGGGCGCGTGTCGTGAAGACTTGTAGACCTCACGGTTCTCAGTGAGAGGGAGAAACAAGCCCCGTACCTCTGAGAACACACTCAATGTGAAGCAGGGCGCGTGTCGTGAAGACTTGTAGACCTGGTTCTCAGTGAGAGGGAGAAACAAGCCCCGCACCTCTGAGAACATGTTCAGAGTGAAGCAGGGCGCGTGTCATGAAGACTTGTAGACCTGGTTCTCAGTGAGAGGAAGAAACAAGTCCCGCACCTCTGAGAACACACTCAATGTGAAGCAGGGCGCGTGTCGTGAAGACTTGTAGACCTGGTTCTCAGTGAGAGGGAGAAACAAGCCCCGTACCTCTGAGAACACACTCAATGTGAAGCAGGGCGCGTGTCGTGAAGACTTGTAGACCTGGTTCTCAGTGAGAGGGAGAAACAAGCCCCGTACCTCTGAGAACACACTCAATGTGAAGCAGGGCGCGTGTCGTGAAGACTTGTAGACCTCACGGTTCTCAGTGAGAGGGAGAAACAAGTCCCGTACCTCTGAGGACACACTCAATGTGAAGCAGGGCGCGTGTCGTGAAGACTTGTAGACCTCACGGTTCTCAGTGAGAGGGAGATACAAGCCCCGTACCTCTGAGAACACACTCAGAGTGAAGCAGGGCGCGTGTCGTGAAGACTTGTAGACCTGGTTCTCAGTGAGAGGGAGAAACAAGCCCCGTCCCTCTGAGAACACACTCAATGTGAAGCAGGGCGCGTGTCGTGAAGACTTGTAGACCTCACGGTTCTCAGTGAGAGGGAGAAACAAGCCCCGTACCTCTGAGAACACACTCAATGTGAAGCAGGGCGCGTGTCGTGAAGACTTGTAGACCTCACGGTTCTCAGTGAGAGGGAGAAACAAGCCCCGTACCTCTGAGAACACACTCAATGTGAAGCAGGGCGCGTGTCGTGAAGACTTGTAGACCTGGTTCTCAGTGAGAGGGAGAAACAAGCCCCGTTCCTCTGAGAACATGTTCAATGTGAAGCAGGGCGCGTGTCATGAAGACTTGTAGACCTGGTTCTCAGTGAGAGGGAGAAACCAGCCCCGTACCTCTGAGAACACACTCAATGTGAAGCAGGGCGCGTGTCATGAAGACTTGTAGACCTGGTTCTCAGTGAGAGGGAGAAACAAGTCCCGCACCTCTGAGAACACACTCAATGTGAAGCAGGGCGCGTGTCGTGAAGACTTGTAGACCTCACGGTTCTCAGTGAGAGGGAGAAACCAGCCCCGTACCTCTGAGAACACGACTCTCGTATTGATTCACATGGGGAAATAGTGCGTCCATCAATCAAAGACAGCGCAGCCCCTTTAAGAGGTACTCTATATCTTATATCTCACTCCTATGTGGTATACAAAGCATTATTAGACCCCTTGGTGATTCATTCTATATTTTATATCTCACCCCTGTGTAGTATACAAAGCGTCATTAGAACTTGTGGTGATTCACTCTATATCTTATACTCAACCCCTGTGCAGTATACAAAACACTATAAGACCCTGTTGTGGTTCACTCTATATCTTATACCCAACCCCTGTGTAGTATACAAAGCGTTATTAGACCCTGTTCTGGTTCACTCTATATCTTATACTCAACCCCTGTTTAGTATACAGAGCACCAGGATCAGCTGCACGTGGTGTCACGTGACAACAGACCAGTGCCTGGAGATCCACCACCAGGGGGCTGTGATTCTCAGACAGGAAAAAATAGAAGTATCTCACTATTCTCTGCCCGACCTTTTTATGTCGCATCTAAAGCTGCACTTGACATTCCCTGAGAGCGGGGGGCCTGAGGATCGTCAGCTGAGAGTGGGCGGCGTGTTTCGCCACCCGCCAGGTTAAATACCAAGTCATTATATCATCACGACAACCACAACAAACACCGATCAATACATGGGATACATGACACGGTGTATACGATAATGGCCCAGCCAGGCAAAATTTTCTTCTTTAAATGTCTGTCCTGTAGCGTCTCCATGTACTGTACGTTTGTCCTGTAATCATGTCCTGTAACACGTCAACCTATATAATGTCCGTCCTGTTCGTCCTGTTGCTATCACTATTAGCATATCTTGATATACTGTTAGACTACGAGGAAGAGCGCCCATATAAGGGTGATTTGTACGTCTTATTTTCCTGAATAAAAAAAAAAAAAAAAAAAAAAAATACAGAGGCCTGCCCCTGGGCGGGTCGTGAATTAGTAATCCAGTTAGCTGACGGTGTTTACGGGCGGGGAGGGGGTGCTTTACAAGCAATCATAAAATTATAACTCACCTAGTGAAAGGAGGCTTCAGGCTGGAGATCAGTGTTAATAAGTATGTCACTCACCAAGATCGTCACATTAACAGGCTAGATCAGTGTTAATAAGTATGTCACTCACCAAGATCGTCACATTAACAGGCTAGATCAGTGTTAATAAGTATGTCACTCACCAAGATCGTCACATTAACAGGCTAGATCAGTGTTAATAAGTATCTCAAAAAGATAGTCACATTAACGGGCTAGATCAGTGTTAATAAATATGTCACTCACCAAGATAGTCACATTAACGGGCTACATCAGTATTGATAAGTATCTCACAAAGATAGTTACATTAATGGGCTAGATCAGTGTTAATAAGTATCTCACACCAAGATCGTCAAATTAACAGGCTAGATCAGTGTTAATAAATATGTCACTCACCAAGATCGTCACATTAACGGGCTAGATCAGTGTTAATAAGTATGTCACTCACCAAGATCGTCACATTAACAGGCTAGATCAGTGTTAATAAGTATCTCACAAAGATAGTCACATGAACAGGCTAGATCAGTGTTAATAAATATGTCACTCACCAAGATCGTCACATTAACAGGCTAGATCAGTGTTAATAAGTATCTCACAAAGATAGTCACATGAACAGGCTAGATCAGTGTTAATAAATATGTCACTCACCAAGATCGTCACATTAACAGGCTAGATCAGTGTTAATAAATATGTCACTCACCAAGATCGTCACATTAACGGGCTAGATCAGTGTTAATAAGTATCTCAAAAAGATCGTCACATTAACGGGCTAGATCAGTGTTAATAAGTATGTCACTCACCAAGATCGTCACATTAACGGGCTAGATCAGTGTTAATAAGTATCTCACCAAGATCGTCACATTAACAGGCTAGATCAGTATTGATAAGTATCTCACAAAGATAGTTACATTAATGGGCTAGATCAGTATTATTATGTATCTCTCTCACAAAGATCGTCACATTAACGGGCTAGATCAGTGTTAATAAGTATGTCACTCACCAAGATCGTCACATTAACAGGCTAGATCAGTGTTCATAAGTATGTCACTCACCAAGATAGTCACATTAACGGGCTAGATCAGTATTGATAAGTATCTCACAAAGATAGTTACATTAATGGGCTAGATCAGTATTATTATGTATCTCTCTCACAAAGATCGTCACATTAACGGGCTAGATCAGTATTAATAAGTATCTCACAAAGATCGTCACATTAACAGGCTAGATCAGTATTGATAAGTATCTCTCGAAAAGATCGTCAAATTAACGGGCTAGATCAGTGTTGATAAGTATCTCACTCACAAAGATCGTCAACAATTTGAACATTGATTTCATTACAAGCCTGTAATTAGGTAAATAAGTACAGAATAAGCCCGCGTAAGTGACACCCTCCGTTCCAGGCCAAAGTGTCAGCTTACACTAGCTAGGTGTAGACCTTAAGAGTAAGGGAGTAAGAACTCAAACAAAGAGGTACTAGGTACTATTTAACTAATTCTAATGACAGATTCTTCGGCTTCTATACATACAGCAGGTAGCATCTTGCTGCAGGTTGAGTTGTAAGCTCTTTGCTTCCATGGACTGTTAATGTAACAGCCAATGAGGATTGACCAGTCTCGTTCCGGTCAGTCACACATGCCAGGAGGGCCGCTCATGTCACTAACAACTCAGGTGTCATGTCATGTCAGAGTGCCCTGCCCTCATGTGGGCAGACCGGAAAATAGAGTGAGGTATAATGAGGGTAAACTTCCAATTCACTACATGGCTGACGTACGGTCAACATCAAGTCAGGGAGGAGCTGCTAGAAATTGCGTGCCACCAGTGACATAAAGGTGGATGCTTATACAATACAGACTGCAGCTTTCAGATACCAGCGGTCCTTATAGTCTACTCTGTGCAATATTGACTGCGTTATCTGGGAGCATACGCCCGTCCGTATCCGGTGTGTGGTGGATATATATATATATATATATATATATATATATATATATATATATAAATGATAGACGTGAAGTAGACAGAACGTTATGACATGACGTGAAGTAGACAGAACGTTATGACATGACGTGGAGTAGACAGAACGTTATGACATGACGTGGAGTAGACAGAACGTTCTGATATGACGTGGAGTAGACAGAACGTTATGTCATGACGTGAAGTAGACAGAACGTTATGACATGACGTGGAGTAGACAGAACGTTATGACATGACGTGGAGTAGACAGAACGTTATGTCATGACGTGGAGTAGACAGAACGTTATGACATGACGTGGAGTAGACAGAACGTTATGACATGACGTGGAGTAGACAGAACGTTATGACATGACGTGGAGTAGACAGAACGTTATGACATGACGTGGAGTAGACAGAACGTTATGTCATGACGTGGAGTAGACAGAACGTTATGACATGACGTGGAGTAGACAGAACGTTATGACATGACGTGGAGTAGACAGAACGTTATGACATGACGTGGAGTAGACAGAACGTTATGTCACCAGGAAGGCAGTTAGCAAAACATCCGTATGGGGGCGCAATGATCGATCTCTGCCGTGCACCACACGTGACCGGCTGCATGGGGTTGTCCCCTAGTATTAACTACCATATAAGGAATAGAGTAGTCCCAGTAGCCAATGACTGCATGGAGCAAACCCCGACCTTCATTCTGACATCCTTACATGATATTTTTAGCGCCTTGGGACAGTTCTGCCGTCGACAGTTGAGCTAAAATCAACCACCTTGTCGATTATACGGGAACTGGACTTTTAACTCCTAGTGACTGGTCATACGGGAACTGGACTAAATCACGGGGTTAGGACAGACTGTTAACTCCCGGTGACTGGTCATACGGGAACTGGACTAAATCACGGGGTTAGGACAGACTGTTAACTCCTAGTGACTGGTCATACGGGAACTGGACTAAATCACGGGGTTAGGACAGACTGTTAACTCCCGGTGACTGGTCATACGGGAACTGGACTAAATCACGGTATTAGGACAGACTGTTAACTCCTAGTGACTGGTCATACGGGAACCGGACTAAATCACGGGGTTAGGACAGACTGTTAACTCCCAGTGACTGGTCATACGGGAACCGGACTAAATCACGGTGTTAGGACACACTGTTAACTCCTAGTGACTGGTCATACGGGAACTGGACTAAATCACGGGGTTAGGACAGACTGTTAACTCCTAGTGACTGGTCATACGGGAACTGGACTAAATCATGGTGTTAGTACAGACTGTTAACTCCCGGTGACTGGTCATACGGGAACTGGACTAAATCTAGGTGTTAGGACAGACTGTTAACTCCTAGTGACTGGTCATATGGGAACCGGACTAAATGACGGTATTAGGACAGACTGTTAACTCCCAGTGACTGGTCATACGGGAACTGGACTAAATCAGTATTAGGACAGACTGTTAACTCCTAGTGACTGGTCATATGGGAACTGGACTAAATCACGGTATTAGGACAGACTGTTAACTCCTAGTGACTGGTCATATGGGAACCGGACTAAATCACGGTATTAGGACAGACTGTTAACTCCTAGTGACTGGTCATACGGGAACTGGACTAAATCACGGTGTTAGGACAGACTGTTAACTCCTAGTGACTGGTCATACGGGAACCAGACTTAATCAGTATTAGGACAGACTGTTAACTCCTAGTGACTGGTCATACGGGAACCGGACTAAATCACGGTGTTAGGACAGACTGTTAACTGCCGGTGACTGGTCATACGGGAACCGGACTAAATCACGGTGTTAGGACAGACTGTTAACTCCAAGTGACTGGTCATACGGGAACTGGACTAAATCACGGTATTAGGGCAGACTGTTAACTCCTAGTGACTGGTCATATGGGAACTGGACTAAATCACGGTGTTAGGACAGACTGTTAACTCCTAGTGACTGGTCATACGGGAACTGGACTAAATCACGGTATTAGGACAGACTGTTAACTCCTAGTGACTGGTCATACGGGAACTGGACTAAATCACGGTGTTAGTACAGACTGTTAACTCACGGTGACTGGTCATACGGGAACTGGACTAAATCACGGTGTTAGGACAGACTGTTAACTCCTAGTGACTGGTCATACGGGAACTGGACTAAATCACGGTGTTAGTACAGACTGTTAACTCACGGTGACTGGTCATACGGGAACTGGACTAAATCACAGTGTTAGGACACACTGTTAACTCCCGGTGACTGGTCATACGGGAACTGGACTAAATCACGGTGTTAGGACAGACTGTTAACTCCTAGTGACTGGTCATACGGGAACTGGACTAAATCACGGTGTTAGTACAGACTGTTAACCCCCGGTGACTGGTCATACGGGAACTGGACTAAATCACGGTGTTAGGACAGACTGTTAACTCCCAGTGACTGGTCATACGGGAACTGGACTAAATCACAGTGTTAGGACAGACTGTTAACTCCTAGTGACTGGTCATACGGGAACCGGACTAAATCACAGTATTAGGACAGACTGTTAACTCCCAGTGACTGGTCATACGGGAACCGGACTAAATCACGGTGTTAGGACAGACTGTTAACTCCTAGTGACTGGTCATACGGGAACTGGACTAAATCACGGTGATAGGACAGACTGTTAACTCCTAGTGACTGGTCATACGGGAACTGGACTAAATCACGGTATTAGGACAGACTGTTAACTCCCAGTGACTGGTCATACGGGAACTGGACTAAATCAGGGTGTTAGGACAGACAGCTAAACTACGTTAGCTCTGGTTGGTTATTTCTTTTTCCCCACGCCCTTTTTTGAGAGTGATTGTATCAGGGTCAATCATTTACAACAAACAGTATCCAGGCCGGGCTGTGGCCGTTCTGCCGTCCCTCTGAGTAATCCATCTCCAGTATTTGAGGTCACCACTCGGCGTGTCCTCTACGTATCAGAAAGAACGCGAATTGAACGTACGCAGCCCAGTCACACTGCCGCGTTCATCAGCAAATAGCATCATGATACAACAGACGAAACTCTACAAGGACATCTCATGAAGGGCCACATAGACCTCAGGGGTTGGAGTTTTCAGGGCAGATTTAAGGGCATTTTCCTGTGGAGTAAAAACACCTTGTGTCAGGACTGTGACGTATACGATGACGTCACGCCGCCCCGTGACACGGCCGGGCCCCGGATATGGATAAGGAAGTCGCCTCTGACCACAATACCCTGACCCAGCCCCGGATATGGATAAGGAAGTTGCCTCTGACCACAATACCCTGACCTGGCCGCCCTGTTCAGCCAATTCCCTCAATAATTCAGCCGCCCGCCACCCGCCGCCAAGTCTCGCGCCGACGTCACGTGAGCGAGATTACCGCCCCGTGCGCGCCGCCATGACACTTCCGGGTGAGGGGGCGGGCAGGGCGTCCCCCTGCCCGCTGTGACTAATCGCCGCTAGGTGGCGTCCTCGCCCTGCACTCAGTCTATAAATAGACGCCCCGCTTTTACGGGTTTTTTATGGAGTTCCCAGAACTCCCGTCCAAACCACTCTCCCAGCAGAGCTCCTGAGGCGCCAGCGCTTACTAATCTCTGCCTCAACCCAGTGACGTCACAGCGGAACGGGAAGCGGGACTACATTCTGTGTGTTTGTAAACAGACGGCAGGAGTACCTCCTGATGGCGCGCTGTGAAGGTGGCTGCGTCCTGCACCTTTATCAGGCACTCAGAGTTGGCATTTCTCCGATCTTTGTCACCACTATTGATTTAGTTTCATTTGCCATTAATCATCCAAGATCATATAATATGGAAAATTCAACTTGTATTAGTTGTTTTGATTGTAAAGTCTTTCTAAGAGCCTATTGGGTATCCTTTAATTAATTACATATAATAATGTGGGTATGAGTCTGGCATCCTTGGATGTGTCCAGATCCCGGTAATATCAGTGGTTACTGACCTCTGTAGCCCCTGTCATCGGCTGACGATCGGCGCAGATCAGAGATCGGGATCCACCGGTGGAACTTTTACATACTGACACCAGATCGGGGAATGGAAACGAGGCCTGCAGAGAATGCTCACAGATTGGTTCCAATTAGATCTATTTATACCCAGGCATCAAAGTAGAAGCAGTGCATACAATACACGTCACAGCTTAATGGACACCGAGTTACAGTCAGTGGCGCCACCGTCAGCGCGTTCAGACAGAGAGGTGCGAATAGATTCCCGTTAAGTCTCATTAGACTGAGCGACAAAAAGACCCCCACTCTCACCGCCCACCATCCCTCACACCTCGGGGCTGGTAGAGAAATATAAATCTGCGAGTTTCTGACTGTGAACACCTCTCACGTTAACGTTCAGACAGAGAGGTGCGAATAGATTCCCGTTAAGTCTCATTAGACTGAGCGACAAAAAGACCCCCACTCTCACCTCCCACCATCCCTCACACCTCGGGGCTGGTAGAGAAATATAAATCTGTGAGTTTCTGACTGTGAACACCTCTCACGTTAACGTTCAGACAGAGAGGTGCGAATTGATTCCCGTTAAGTCTCATTAGACTGAGCGACAAAAAGACCCCCACTCTCACCGCCCACCATCCCTCACACCTCGGGGCTGGTAGAGAAATATAAATCTGTGAGTTTCTGACTGTGAACACCTCTCACGTTAACGTTCAGACAGAGAGGTGCGAATTGATTCCCGTTAAGTCTCATTAGACTGAGCGACAAAAAGACCCCCACTCTCACCTCCCAGCATCCCTCACACCTCGGGACTGGTAGAGAAATATAAATCTGTGAGTTTCTGACTGTGAACACCTCTCACGTTAACGTTCAGACAGAGAGGTGCGAATTGATTCCCGTTAAGTCTCATTAGACTGAGTGACAAAAAGACCCCCACTCTCACCGCCCACCATCCCTCACACCTCGGGGCTGGTAGAGAAATATAAATCTGTGAGTTTCTGACTGTGAACACCTCTCACGTTAACGTTCAGACAGAGAGGTGCGAATAGATTCCCGTTAAGTCTCATTAGACTGAGCGACAAAAAGACCCCCACTCTCACCTCCCACCATCCCTCACACCTCGGGGCTGGTAGAGAAATATAAATCTGTGAGTTTCTGACTGTGAACACCTCTCACGTTAACGTTCAGACAGAGAGGTGCGAATAGATTCCCGTTAAGTCTCATTAGACTGAGTGACAAAAAGACCCCCACTCTCACCTCCCACCATCCCTCACACCTCGGGGCTGATGGAGAAATATAAATCTGTGAGTTTCTGACTGTGAACACCTCTCACGTTCACAGAACGTTCAGACAGAGAGGTGCGAATAGATTCCTGTTAAGTCTCATTAGACTGAGCGACAAAAAGACCCCCACTCTCACCGCCCACCATCCCTCACACCTCGGGGCTGGTAGAGAAATATAAATCTGTGAGTTTCTGACTGTGAACACCTCTCACGTTAACGTTCAGACAGAGAGGTGCGAATTGATTCCCGTTAAGTCTCATTAGACTGAGCGACAAAAAGACCCCCACTCTCACCTCCCACCATCCCTCACACCTCGGGGCTGGTAGAGAAATATAAATCTGTGAGTTTCTGACTGTGAACACCTCTCACGTTAACGTTCAGACAGAGAGGTGCGAATTGATTCCCGTTAAGTCTCATTAGACTGAGTGACAAAAAGACCCCCACTCTCACCGCCCAGCATCCCTCACACCTCGGGGCTGGTAGAGAAATATAAATCTGTGAGTTTCTGACTGTGAACACCTCTCACGTTAACGTTCAGACAGAGAGGTGCGAATTGATTCCCGTTAAGTCTCATTAGACTGAGCGACAAAAAGACCCCCACTTTCACCGCCCAGCATCCCTCACACCTCGGGGCTGATGGAGAAATATAAATCTGTGAGTTTCTGAGTGTGAACAGCTCTCACGTTAACGTTCAGACAGAGAGGTGCGAATAGATTCCCGTTAAGTCTCATTAGACTGAGCGACAAAAAGACCCCCACTCTCACCTCCCAGCATCCCTCACACCTCGGGGCTGGTAGAGAAATATAAATCTGTGAGTTTCTGACTGTGAACACCTCTCACGTTAACGTTCAGACAGAGAGGTGCGAATTGATTCCCGTTAAGTCTCATTAGACTGAGCGACAAAAAGACCCCCACTCTCACCTCCCAGCATCCCTCACACCTCGGGGCTGGTAGAGAAATATAAATCTGTGAGTTTCTGACTGTGAACACCTCTCACGTTAACGTTCAGACAGAGAGGTGCGAATTGATTCCCGTTAAGTCTCATTAGACTGAGCGACAAAAAGACCCCCACTTTCACCGCCCACCATCCCTCACACCTCGGGGCTGGTAGAGAAATATAAATCTGTGAGTTTCTGACTGTGAACACCTCTCACGTTAACGTTCAGACAGAGAGGTGCGAATTGATTCCCGTTAAGTCTCATTAGACTGAGCGACAAAAAGACCCCCACTCTCACCTCCCACCATCCCTCACACCTCGGGGCTGATGGAGAAATATAAATCTGTGGGTTTCTGACTGTGAACAGCTCTCACATGCACAGAACGTTCAGACAGAGAGGTGCGAATTGATTCCCGTTAAGTCTCATTAGACTGAGCGACAAAAAGACCCCCACTCTCACCGCCCACCATCCCTCACACCTCGGGGCTGGTAGAGAAATATAAATCTGTGAGTTTCTGACTGTGAACACCTCTCACGTTCACAGAACGTTCAGACAGAGAGGTGCGAATTGATTCCCGTTAAGTCTCATTAGACTGAGCGACAAAAAGACCCCCACTCTCACCTCCCAGCATCCCTCACACCTCGGGGCTGGTAGAGAAATATAAATCTGTGAGTTTCTGACTGTGAACACCTCTCACGTTAACGTTCAGACAGAGAGGTGCGAATTGATTCCCGTTAAGTCTCATTAGACTGAGCGACAAAAAGACCCCCACTCTCACCGCCCAGCATCCCTCACACCTCGGGGCTGGTAGAGAAATATAAATCTGTGAGTTTCTGACTGTGAACACCTCTCACGTTAACGTTCAGACAGAGAGGTGCGAATTGATTCCCGTTAAGTCTCATTAGACTGAGCGACAAAAAGACCCCCACTCTCGCCGCCCAGCATCCCTCACACCTCGGGGCTGGTAGAGAAATATAAATCTGCGAGTTTCTGACTGTGAACACCTCTCACGTTAACGTTCAGACAGAGAGGTGCGAATTGATTCCCGTTAAGTCTCATTAGACTGAGCGACAAAAAGACCCCCACTCTCACCTCCCAGCATCCCTCACACCTCGGGGCTGGTAGAGAAATATAAATCTGTGAGTTTCTGACTGTGAACAGCTCTCACGTTAACGTTCAGACAGAGAGGTGCGAATTGATTCCCGTTAAGTCTCATTAGACTGAGCGACAAAAAGACCCCCACTCTCACCTCCCACCATCCCTCACACCTCGGGGCTGATGGAGAAATATAAATCTGTGAGTTTCTAACATGGATGTCGTCACGAGCGGGTTGCCATGGTAACCGTCGTCAAGGGGATGCAGAGTGCTCAACAGGACTAAACCAGAGTCGGCACTTAAAGCCCGTTCACATTGACAGACGAAAACGGCGGAGATTTGTAGTTTCCCGCCATCAATCTCCGCCGTTGTCGTCGGACAGTGTGAACACGGCTGGGTCCTGTTGAGCAGTCTGCTTCCCGCCGTACAGGGTGACACAGAAGGCTTTGTTCTGGTCACGGCCATCGTTCTCCAACTCGTCTGAGTGCGACGTGATTCTCACATCGCCTCGTTCACATCACTCCGCCTCAGACTCGTGGAGAACGAGGTTTCTTCTTTATCACGTGAGCATGTTAACGTTCGACCTCACGAGTTGATTCAGAATTACTAATCATACTTTTTGTGCATACCTTAGATTTAATTATGATTACGTTGCACCTAATACACATGTTACTGCATGTATAATCAGTTTAGCACTTCAGCATGTGTAATATGTTGTGTATAATAATCCGAGGAGGGAGGACATGACAGACGACTGGGGTTACGAGGTTATCACCGCATCGTAGACCGATGACGGGTTATAACCATGTTAGCTAACACTTGGGAGCCATGGTCGGGATTTAGTTACCTCACACATCTTATAACTAGAGGAACAGATAATTATCTATTGATTTACTATTAACTTTGCTTTAATAAACTGAATCAATCCACACGAAGCATTAAATAATCAATAGTGAAGCCATTTCCATAATAAACGGTACCAACCACTTTGTCATCAAGCTCTGAATAAGTAGAATCACGTGGGTTTTTTCTAGATTGCTACATTAATTTATGAGATACTGTCAGCTCCCTTCACGTACAGATACACGCACCTAGTTGTGTCGTCTCAGGTGTGTTCTGATATTACCACCTCTCTGTTTGCCGCTACCTCGACCAGCTCTGTCCGCGGTCTCCGGTGTACCACTGAGTGGTGTCTCCGGTGTACCACTGAGTGGTGTCTCCGGTGTACCACTGAGTGCTGTCTCCGGTGTACCACTATGTGGTGTCTCCGGTGTACCACTCAGTGGTGTCTCCGGTGTACCACTGAGTGGTGTCTCCGGTGTACACTGAGTGGTGTCTCCGGTGTACCACTGTCCGCGGTCTCCGGTGTACCCTGAGTGCTGTCTCCGGTGCACACTGAGTGCTGTCTCCGGTGTACACTGAGTGCTGTCTCCGGTGTACCACTGAGTGCTGTCTCCGGTGTACCACTGAGTGCTGTCTCCGGTGTACCACTGTCCGCTGTCTCCGGTGTACCACTGAGTGGTGTCTCCGGTGTACCACTGAGTGGTGTCTCCGGTGTACACTGAGTGGTGTCTCCGGTGTACACTGAGTGCTGTCTCCGGTGTACCACTGAGTGGTGTCTCCGGTGTACCACTGAGTGCTGTCTCCGGTGTACCACTGTCCGCTGTCTCCGGTGTACCACTGTCCGCTGTCTCCGGTGTACCACTGAGTGCTGTCTCCGGTGTACCACTGAGTGGTGTCTCCGGTGTACACTGAGTGGTGTCTCCGGTGTACCACTGAGTGGTGTCTCCGGTGTACCACTGTCCGCGGTCTCCGGTGTACCACTGAGTGGTGTCTCCGGTGTACACTGAGTGCTGTCTCTGGTGTACACTGAGTGGTGTCTCCGGTGTACCACTGAGTGCTGTCTCCGGTGTACACTGAGTGGTGTCTCCGGTGTACCACTGAGTGGTGTCTCCGGTGTACCACTGAGTGGTGTTTCCGGTGTACCACTGAGTGCTGTCTCCGGTGTACCACTGAGTGGTGTCTCCGGTGTACCACTATGTGGTGTCTCCGGTGTACCACTGAGTGGTGTCTCCGGTGTACCACTGAGTGGTGTCTCCGGTGTACACTGAGTGGTGTCTCCGGTGTACCACTGTCCGCGGTCTCCAGTGTACCACTGAGTGGTGTCTCCGGTGTACCACTGAGTGGTGTCTGCCGTGTACCACTATGTGGTGTCTCCGGTGTACCACTGAGTGGTGTCTCCGGTGTACCACTATGTGGTGTCTCCGGTGTACCACTGAGTGGTGTCTCCGGTGTACCACTGAGTGCTGTCTCCGGTGTACCACTGAGTGGTGTCTCCGGTGTACACTGTCTGTGGTCTCCGGTGTACACTGAGTGGTGTCTCCGGTGTACACTGTCTGTGGTCTCAGGTGTACACTGAGTGCTGTCTCCGGTGTACCACTGAGTGGTGTCTCCGGTGTACACTGAGTGGTGTCTCCGGTGTACACTGTCTGTGGTCTCCGGTGTACACTGAGTGGTGTCTCCGGTGTACCACTGAGTGCTGTCTCCGGTGTACCACTGAGTGCTGTCCCCGGTGTACACTGAGTGGTGTCTCCGGTGTACCACTGAGTGGTGTCTCCGGTGTACCACTGAGTGGTGTCTCCGGTGTACACTGAGTGGTGTCTCCGGTGTACCACTGAGTGGTGTCTCCGGTGTACCACTGAGTGGTGTCTCCGGTGTACCACTGAGTGCTGTCTCCGGTGTACCACTGAGTGCTGTCTCCGGTGTACCACTGAGTGGTGTCTCCGGTGTACCACTGAGTGGTGTCTCCGGTGTACACTGTCTGTGGTCTCCGGTGTACACTGAGTGGTGTCTGCCGTGTACCACTGAGTGGTGTCTCCGGTGTACCACTGAGTGGTGTCTGCCGTGTACCACTATGTGGTGTCTCCGGTGTACCACTGAGTGGTGTCTCCGGTGTACCACTATGTGGTGTCTCCGGTGTACCACTGAGTGGTGTCTCCGGTGTACCACTGAGTGGTGTCTGCCGTGTACCACTGAGTGGTGTCTCCGGTGTACCACTGAGTGGTGTCTCCGGTGTACACTGAGTGGTGTCTCCGGTGTACCACTATGTGGTGTCTCCGGTGTACCACTGAGTGGTGTCTCCGGTGTACCACTGAGTGGTGTCTCCGGTGTACACTGAGTGGTGTCTCCGGTGTACCACTGTCCGCGGTCTCCAGTGTACCACTGAGTGGTGTCTCCGGTGTACCACTGAGTGGTGTCTGCCGTGTACCACTATGTGGTGTCTCCGGTGTACCACTGAGTGGTGTCTCCGGTGTACCACTATGTGGTGTCTCCGGTGTACCACTGAGTGGTGTCTCCGGTGTACCACTGAGTGCTGTCTCCGGTGTACCACTGAGTGGTGTCTCCGGTGTACACTGTCTGTGGTCTCCGGTGTACACTGAGTGGTGTCTCCGGTGTACACTGTCTGTGGTCTCAGGTGTACACTGAGTGCTGTCTCCGGTGTACCACTGAGTGGTGTCTCCGGTGTACACTGAGTGGTGTCTCCGGTGTACACTGTCTGTGGTCTCCGGTGTACACTGAGTGGTGTCTCCGGTGTACCACTGAGTGCTGTCTCCGGTGTACCACTGAGTGCTGTCCCCGGTGTACACTGAGTGGTGTCTCCGGTGTACCACTGAGTGGTGTCTCCGGTGTACCACTGAGTGGTGTCTCCGGTGTACACTGAGTGGTGTCTCCGGTGTACCACTGAGTGGTGTCTCCGGTGTACCACTGAGTGGTGTCTCCGGTGTACCACTGAGTGCTGTCTCCGGTGTACCACTGAGTGCTGTCTCCGGTGTACCACTGAGTGGTGTCTCCGGTGTACCACTGAGTGGTGTCTCCGGTGTACACTGTCTGTGGTCTCCGGTGTACACTGAGTGGTGTCTGCCGTGTACCACTGAGTGGTGTCTCCGGTGTACCACTGAGTGGTGTCTGCCGTGTACCACTATGTGGTGTCTCCGGTGTACCACTGAGTGGTGTCTCCGGTGTACCACTATGTGGTGTCTCCGGTGTACCACTGAGTGGTGTCTCCGGTGTACCACTGAGTGGTGTCTGCCGTGTACCACTGAGTGGTGTCTCCGGTGTACCACTGAGTGGTGTCTCCGGTGTACACTGAGTGGTGTCTCCGGTGTACCACTGTCCGCGGTCTCCGGTGTACCACTGAGTGGTGTCTCCGGTGTACACTGAGTGGTGTCTGCCGTGTACCACTGAGTGGTGTCTCCGGTGTACCACTGAGTGGTGTCTCCGGTGTACCACTAAGTGGTGTCTCCGGTGTACCACTGAGTGGTGTCTGATGCAGGTATTGTGCGACCCTGTTGTCCAGGCACACCACTTCACACCACTTCACACAGTAACAGACCACTTCACACAGTAACACACAGTCACATGGCTCCTAGAACAGGAACACCGGCCTACATCCATCAGCCATTCTCCTCTGACTAATGGTCATCTCCACATCACCCCCCTCACACTCTCCATACGCAGACTGGGTGCTTTATCATATAGACTCATTAATGACCTCAGGCGGGTAGGAACTATGCGTGGAGAGTGGGTTGATATCGGTTTCTGGGCGTCCACAGTGACAGGAAGCAGTTCTCTGTATAACACTGAATGTGCTTGGCGAGTGAGGCTCTCCAGCGGCTACCTAGCGTGTGTATACAACATCGACTAGTTTCACATACAGGCGGTCGTAGGCTCAGAGCAACTGACGCGTAGTAATGTCCTGACAAGTGGGGTACTGCTATTAGCTCATTCAAGTAGCGAACGAACTTGAACAATAATAAACGATAACCCTTGTGGAGCGACTGAAAAAGGGTCTTCATGTGCGAGTCTAGATCATTAAACGGGCCCCAGGCTCTATGCCCCGGGTAATTTGAAACCCACTCCGTATGCGTTTTCTACGGACTCTTCTGTATTAGGCTGGTGATATACATATTTACTAACACTCTATGCCCCCGGTAATTTGAGACACACTCCGTATGCGTTTTCTACGGACTCTTCTGTATTAGGCTGGTGATATACATATTTACTAACACTCTATGCCCCGGTAATTTGAGACACACTCCGTATGCGTTTTCTACGGACCCTTCTGTATTAGGCTGGTGATATACATATTTACTAACACTCTATGCCCCGGGTACACACTCTGTATGCGTTTTCTACCGACTCTTCTGTATTAGGCTGGTGATATACATATTTACTAACACTCTATGCCCCGGGTACACACTCTGTATGCGTTTTCTACCGACTCTTCTGTATTAGGCTGGTGATACACATATTTACTAACACTCTATGCCCCGGTAATTTGAGACACACTCCGTATGCGTTTTCTACGGACTCTTCTGTATTAGGCTGGTGATATACATATTTACTAACACTCTATACCCAGGGTAATTTGAGACACACTCCGTATTCGTTTTCTACGGACTCTTCTGTATTAGGCTGGTGATATACATATTTACTAACACTCTATGCCCCGGATGGTCGAAAATCACGAAATGGCAGCAAATGGGCTATATTTTGAATATTTCTAAAAGTTTTTTGGGGGGAATGGTTTAAATGGTTCCCATGCATCTAGGGCATTGTAAGGCTGAGTCTAGAAACATAAATACCATATAACTCTAATATTTAGACAAATTATGGCTAAAAACGTGATGGCGTCACGTTACGACACCGGCATAAAATCATGCATAAAAAAAAATTAAAAAGAGATAGAATCATATAGTTTTCACAGTTTTTAATTACTCTCATATATGTATCTTCCCAGCATAAAATGATAGGCCTACATAGCTTTCTTCATATCAAACTCAAATTGTGCTATTTTGGTGTAGTTTAGGCAGTCACGTTACGACACCCCTTAAACTATTAATAACTTCGGTTCTCTTAAATATTAGTAAGAGTTCTTTTGTGGTATTAAAGGGCCGATAAATACCTACGAAATAGCGAAAAAATGAAGTCTTTATCTTTACTAGAAAAAAAGTTATCAGCCCAAACATATTTTTTCGTCACGTTACGACCCCGTCACGTTACGACCCCGTCACGTTACGACCCCGTCACGTTATGACCCGCAGTGGGTCACGTAGGGTCAGGAAAAGGGTAGAAATAATTTTCCTGTGTTGGGTACATATATACCTATAGAATGGAAAAAAATTAAATCGTTATCTTTATTAGAAAAAAAGTTATGAGGCTCTTAATAATTTGCATCACGTTACGACCCTCGTCACGTTACGACCCCCGTCACGTTACGACCCCCCAGTGGGTATAAGGCCAGGGAGAGCAAAATAATGATAGAAATACATTTTCTATGGATCAAATCAATTTCCCCTGTGTCAGCCCTTTCCCTGGAGCGTGTGTAGACACAGCCTATAAAAATGAGCCAGTTTAGGGGTGGGGGGTGGGGGGGGTGTCGTAACGTGACGTTTTTATATTCATATTAGCCCTGTGCTAAAGCTAATTATGCTAGTTAGCGTTCCCAACTTTGCACATGAGTCCTCTAATATATAGAGATGATATTTGCAAAAGGAATTAATAATCTTCTCAGATTTGTTTTTTGGGTAGTTGCTGCTATTTCGTGATTTTCGACCGGGTACACACTCTGTATGCGTTTTCTACAGACTCTTCTGTATTAGGCTGGTGATGTACATATTTACTAACACTCTATGCCCCGGGTAATTTGAGACACACTCCGTATGCGTTTTCTACAGACTCTTCTGTATTAGGCTGGTGATACACATATTTACTAACACTCTATGCCCCGGTTACACACTCCGTATGCGTTTTCTACGGACTCTTCTGTATTAGGCTGGTGATACACATATTTACTAACACTCTATGCCCCGGTAATTTGAGACACACTCCGTATGCGTTTTCTACGGACTCTTCTGTATTAGGCTGGTGATATACATATTTACTAACACTCTATGCCCCGGGTAATTTGAGACACACTCCGTATGCGTTTTCTACGGACTCTTCTGTATTAGGCTGGTGATACACACATTTACTAACACTCTATGCCCCGGGTACACACTCCGTATGCGTTTTCTACGGACTCTTCTGTATTAGGCTGGTGATATACATATTTACTAACACTCTATGCCCCGGGTACACACTCCGTATGCGTTTTCTACGGACTCTTCTGTATTAGGCTGGTGATACACATATTTACTAACACTCTATGCCCGGGGTAATTTGAGACACACTCCGTATGCGTTTTCTACGGACTCTTCTGTATTAGGCTGGTGATACACATATTTACTAACACTCTATGCCCCGGGTACACACTCCGTATGCGTTTTCTACGGACTCTTCTGTATTAGGCTGGTGATATACATATTTACTAACACTCTATGCCCCGGGTACACACTCCGTATGCGTTTTCTACGGACTCTTCTGTATTAGGCTGGTGATATACATATTTACTAACACTCTATGCCCCGGATACACACTCCGTATGCGTTTTCTACGGACTCTTCTGTATTAGGCTGGTGATACACATATTTACTAACACTCTACGCCCCGGGTAATTTGAGACACACTCCGTATGCGTTTTCTACGGACTCTTCTGTATTAGGCTGGTGATATACATATTTACTAACACTCTATGCCCCGGTAATTTGAGACACACTCCGTATGCGTTTTCTACGGATTCTCTGTATTAGGCTGGTGATATACATATTTACTAACACTCTAGCCCCGGGTACACACTCTGTATGCATTTTCTACCGACTCTTCTGTATTAGGCTGGTGATATACATATTTACTAACACTCTATGCCCCGGGTACACACTCTGTATGCGTTTTCTACCGACTCTTCTGTATTAGGCTGGTGATATACATATTTACTAACACTCTATGCCCCGGGTACACACTCTGTATGCGTTTTCTACCGACTCTTCTGTATTAGGCTGGTGATATACATATTTACTAACACTCTATGCCCCGGGTACACACTCCGTATTCGTTTTCTACGGACTCTTCTGTATTAGGCTGGTGATATACATATTTACTAACACTCTATGCCCCGGTAATTTGAGACACACTCCGTATGTGTTTTCTACGGACTCTTCTGTATTAGGCTGGTGATACACATATTTACTAACACTCTATGCCCCGGTAATTTGAGACACACTCCGTATGCGTTTTCTACGGACTCTTCTGTATTAGGCTGGTGATATACATATTTACTAACACTCTATGCCCCGGGTACACACTCCGTATGCGTTTTCTACGGACTCTTCTGTATTAGGCTGGTGATATACATATTTACTAACACTCTATGCCCCGGGTAATTTGAGACACACTCCGTATGCGTTTTCTACGGACTCTTCTGTATTAGGCTGGTGATACACACATTTACTAACACTCTATGCCCCGGGTACACACTCCGTATGCGTTTTCTACGGACTCTTCTGTATTAGGCTGGTGATATACATATTTACTAACACTCTATGCCCCGGGTACA
Organism: Alentia gelatinosa; assembly: GCA_950022655.1. NCBI lineage: Eukaryota > Metazoa > Annelida > Polychaeta > Phyllodocida > Polynoidae > Alentia > Alentia gelatinosa. The sequence continues at coordinate 180,594,175 of OX465579.1, read as the reverse complement.
CACTCCGTATGCGTTTTCTACGGACTCTTCTGTATTAGGCTGGTGATACACATATTTACTAACACTCTATGCCCGGGGTAATTTGAGACACACTCCGTATGCGTTTTCTACGGCCTCTTCTGTATTAGGCTGGTGATACACATATTTACTAACACTCTATGCCCTGGGTACACACTCCGTATGCGTTTTCTACGGACTCTTCTGTATTAGGCTGGTGATATACATATTTACTAACACTCTATGCCCCGGTAATTTGAGACACACTCCGTATGCGTTTTCTACGGACTCTTCTGTATTAGGCTGGTGATACACAGATTTACTAACACTCTATGCCCCGGGTACACACTCCGTATGCGTTTTCTACGGACTCTTCTGTATTAGGCTGGTGATATACATATTTACTAACACTCTATGCCCCGGGTACACACTCCGTATGCGTTTTCTACGGACTCTTCTGTATTAGGCTGGTGATATACATATTTACTAACACTCTATGCCCCGGGTACACACTCCGTATGCGTTTTCTACGGACTCTTCTGTATTAGGCTGGTGATACACATATTTACTAACACTCTACGCCCCGGGTAATTTGAGACACACTCCGTATGCGTTTTCTACGGACTCTTCTGTATTAGGCTGGTGATATACATATTTACTAACACTCTATGCCCCGGTAATTTGAGACACACTCCGTATGCGTTTTCTACGGACTCTTCTGTATTAGGCTGGTGATATACATATTTACTAACACTCTAGCCCCGGGTACACACTCTGTATGCGTTTTCTACCGACTCTTCTGTATTAGGCTGGTGATATACATATTTACTAACACTCTATGCCCCGGGTACACACTCTGTATGCGTTTTCTACCGACTCTTCTGTATTAGGCTGGTGATATACATATTTACTAACACTCTATGCCCCGGGTACACACTCTGTATGCGTTTTCTACCGACTCTTCTGTATTAGGCTGGTGATATACATATTTACTAACACTCTATGCCCCGGGTACACACTCCGTATTCGTTTTCTACGGACTCTTCTGTATTAGGCTGGTGATATACATATTTACTAACACTCTATGCCCCGGGTACACACTCTGTATGCGTTTTCTACAGACTCTTCTGTATTAGGCTGGTGATATACATATTTACTAACACTCTATGCCCCGGGTAATTTGAGACACACTCCGTATGCGTTTTCTACAGACTCTTCTGTATTAGGCTGGTGATACACATATTTACTAACACTCTATGCCCCGGGTAATTTGAGACACACTCCGTATGCGTTTTCTACAGACTCTTCTGTATTAGGCTGGTGATATACATATTTACTAACACTCTATGCCCGGGGTAATTTGAGACACACTCCGTATGCGTTTTCTACGGACTCTTCTGTATTAGGCTGGTGATATACATATTTACTAACACTCTATGCCCCGGGTACACACTCCGTATGCGTTTTCTACGGACTCTTCTGTATTAGGCTGGTGATATACATATTTACTAACACTCTATGCCCCGGGTACACACTCTGTATGCGTTTTCTACAGACTCTTCTGTATTAGGCTGGTGATATACATATTTACTAACACTCTATGCCCCGGGTACACACTCTGTATGCGTTTTCTACGGACTCTTCTGTATTAGGCTGGTGATATACATATTTACTAACACTCTATGCCCCGGGTACACACTCTGTATGCGTTTTCTACAGACTCTTCTGTATTAGGCTGGTGATATACATATTTACTAACACTCTATGCCCCGGGTAATTTGAGACACACTCCGTATGCGTTTTCTACGGACTCTTCTGTATTAGGCTGGTGATATACATATTTACTAACACTCTATGCCTCGGGTACACACTCCGTATGCGTTTTCTACGGACTCTTCTGTATTCGGCTGGTGATATACATATTTACTAACACTCTATGCCCCGGGTAATTTGAGACACACTCCGTATGCGTTTTCTACGGACTCTTCTGTATTAGGCTGGTGATACACATATTTACTAACACTCTATGCCCCGGGTACACACTCCGTATGCGTTTTCTACGGACTCTTCTGTATTCGGCTGGTGATATACATATTTACTAACACTCTATGCCCCGGGTAAATTGAGACACACTCCGTATGCGTTTTCTACGGACTCTTCTGTATAAGGCTGGTGATACACATATTTACTAACACTCCACTCCTCACTTTATTTGAGTATCCTGTGTTAACAGTGTCTGGAGGGTGGCCCTCTGTGCTGATTACAAACATCCCACTCCTCACTTTATTTGAGTATCCTGTGTTAACAGTGTCTGGAGGGTGGCCTTCTGTGCTGATTACAAACATCCCACTCCTCACTTTATTTGAGTATCCTGTGTTAACAGTGTCTGGAGGGTGGCCCTCTGTGATGATTACAAACATCCCACTCCTCACTTTATTTGAGTATCCTGTGTTAACAGTGTCTGGAGGGTAGCCTTCTGTGATGATTACAAACATCCCACTCCTCACTTTATTTGAGTATCCTGTGTTAACAGTGTCTGGAGGGTGGCCCTCTGTGCTGATTACAAACATCCCACTCCTCACTTTATTTGAGTATCCTGTGTTAACAGTGTCTGGAAGGTGGCCTTCTGTGCTGATTACAAACATCCCACTCCTCACTTTATTTGAGTATCCTGTGTTAAGAATAATGCCACTGAAGCTATCCAACCTCGATGTGTATGACGTGTGGTTTTATCTTAGCCTGGTATGAACGTCCTTAGGCTTAACATTAGGAGTTCGTTCTCCACAGGCTTGCGAGTACGGTAACTCATACTTAACGGGTGATAAACAGATAAATATTTTCAGGGTAAGATAATATGAGAAACATATTACTGCTTGGACTGAGAATAAAACACTCATGTAATCAAGTGAGGCGTTGCTAAAAAAAGTTCACAAAATAAATACTCCCTCCTTGCAACTTATCATTCAATGCAACAGTAATTCAGGAATTATATATTGCAACATTCTTTCTGTGAACCTAATTTACTTCAGTATACCCTTATAGCCTGATACCACAGCCTGTTTTAAAGTCAACTTTTCCTCTACTACTAGGACACCCAGATCTTTACTCTAACTATAAATCCATAAGAATCTCCTAATCATATTGTAACAATGTAACTTGTGGCTAAATCGCAAAATATCTGACCACAAATAATGCACTGCTCGACCGACACTGTCAACAACTCGATGCCGATTTGACCCGATTTAACCCGATTTAACCCGGTCACCGACACTCTATGATCTAAATGATGACTATTACTATTTGAATCAGCATTTCGCACTCATTCTTGCTCATATGATTCTGCATCTTTCCATGATATATATTTTCTAACAAGTAATTGTGGGAAGTTCCCTGCAGATACATCCCTGAATACATCGTTAAGCTGTATCGGCTGGTGGAAGGTGGTTTTAGGACTTCCTGTTCATTCCCACATGTCCAGTTGATTCTTATCCACCTCTTTCCCTACTCTACTTATACTATCTGATAATACGAGGACAGTCTACCTGTATTTGTACATGAGAAATAGGTGATAAATCTCCGATATGAAGAGCGTCTACGGATTTACCGCGTATTTTTCACGTACTAAGACGGGAACGCTGTTGGCGCGGCCAGTCTGACACGAGGCGGCAGCCGATCCATTAATCACCTGAGAGCCTCTCACCATGAAACGGCGCCACTTATAACCGGCAATGTCCACACGCGGCACAGAACGCTATAATAGATGTATGAGACAGGTCCTGTCTACTGTCTACAGCGCTCTGCACATAACGTAAACCTCATAATTACAAGTCACGTCCACACCACGCTCAGAGCGTTATAGAAGATGTATGAGACAGCGTCCTGTCTACTGTCTACAGCGCTCTGCACATAACGTAAACCTCATAATTACAAGTCACGTCCACACCACGCTCAGAGCGTTATAGAAGATGTATGAGACAGCGTCCTGTCTACTGTCTACAGCGCTCTGCACATAACGTAAACCTCATAATTACAAGTCACGTCCACACCACGCTCAGAGCGTTATAGAAGATGTATGAGACAGGTCCTGTCTACTGTCTACAGCGCTCTGCACATAACGTAAACCTCACAAATTACAAGTCACGTCCACACCACGCTCAGAGCGCTATAGAAGATGTATGAGACAGCGTCCTGTCTACTGTCTACAGCGCTCTGCACATAACGTAAACCTCACAAATTACAAGTCACGTCCACACCACGCTCAGAGCGCTATAGAAGATGTATGAGACAGCGTCCTGTCTACTGTCTACAGCGCTCTGCACATAACGTAAACCTCATAATTACAAGTCACGTCCACACCACGCTCAGAGCGCTATAAAAGATGTATGAGACAGCGTCCTGTCTACTGTCTACAGCGCTCTGCACATAACGTAAACCTCACAAATTACAAGTCACGTCCACACCACGCTCAGAGCGCTATAGAAGATGTATGAGACAGCGTCCTGTCTACTGTCTACAGCGCTCTGCACATAACGTAAACCTCATAATTACAAGTCACGTCCACACCACGCTCAGAGCGCTATAGAAGATGTATGAGACTCACAGCGTCCTGTCTACTGTCTACAGCGCTCTGCACATAACGTAAACCTCATAATTACAAGTCACGTCCACACCACGCTCAGAGCGCTATAGAAGATGTATGAGACAGGTCCTGTCTACTGACTACAGCGCTCTGCACATAACGTAAACCTCATAATTACAAGTCACGTCCACACCACGCTCAGAGCGCTATAGAAGATGTATGATACAGCGTCCTGCCTACTGTCTACAGCGATCTGCACGTAACGTAAACCTCATAATTACAAGTCACGTCCACACCACGCTCAGAGCGCTATAGAAGATGTATGAGACAGGTCCTGTCTACTGTCTACAGCGCTCTGCACATAACGTAAACCTACTAATTACAAGTCACGTCCACACCACGCTCAGAGCGCTATAATAGATGTATGAGACAGGTCCTGTCTACTGTCTACAGCGCTCTGCACATAACGTAAACCTCATAATTACAAGTCACGTCCACAGCACGCTCAGAGCGTTATAGAAGATGTATGAGACTCACAGCGTCCTGTCTACTGTCTACAGCGCTCTGCACATAACGTAAACCTCATAATTACAAGTCACGTCCACACCACGCTCAGAGCGCTATAGAAGATGTATGAGACAGCGTCCTGTCTACTGTCTACAGCGCTCTGCACATAACGTAAACCTCATAATTACAAGTCACGTCCACACCACGCTCAGAGCGCTATAGAAGATGTATGATACAGCGTCCTGCCTACTGTCTACAGCGATCTGCACGTAACGTAAACCTCATAATTACAAGTCACGTCCACACCACGCTCAGAGCGCTATAGAAGATGTATGAGACTCACAGCGTCCTGTCTACTGTCTACAGCGCTCTGCACGTAACGTAAACCTCATAATTACAAGTCACGTCCACACCACGCTCAGAGCGCTATAGAAGATGTATGAGACAGCGTCCTGTCTACTGTCTACAGCGCTCTGCACATAACGTAAACCTCATAATTACAAGTCACGTCCACACCACTCTCAGAGCGCTATAAAAGATGTATGAGACAGCGTCCTGTCTACTGTCTACAGCGCTCTGCACATAACGTAAACCTCATAATTACAAGTCACGTCCACACCACGCTCAGAGCGCTATAAAAGATGTATGAGACAGCGTCCTGTCTACTGTCTACAGCGCTCTGCACATAACGTAAACCTCATAATTACAAGTCACGTCCACACCACGCTCAGAGCGCTATAAAAGATGTATGAGACAGCGTCCTGTCTACTGTCTACAGCGCTCTGCACATAACGTAAACCTCATAATTACAAGTCACGTCCACACCACGCTCAGAGCGCTATAGAAGATGTATGAGACTCACAGCGTCCTGTCTACTGTCTACAGCGCTCTGCACATAACGTAAACCTCATAATTACAAGTCACGTCCACACCACGCTCAGAGCGCTATAAAAGATGTATGAGACAGCGTCCTGTCTACTGTCTACAGCGCTCTGCACATAACATAAACCTCATAATTACAAGTCACGTCCACACCACGCTCTGGAGCGCTATAGAAGATGTATGAGACAGCGTCCTGTCTACTGTCTACAGCGCTCTGCACATAACGTAAACCTCATAATTACAAGTCACGTCCACACCACGCTCAGAGCGCTATAGAAGATGTATGAGACTCACAGCGTCCTGTCTACTGTCTACAGCGCTCTGCACATAACGTAAACCTACTAAGTTACAAGTCACGTCCACACCACGCTCAGAGCGCTATAGAAGATGTATGAGACAGCGTCCTGTCTACTGTCTACAGCGCTCTGCACATAACGTAAACCTACTAAGTTACAAGTCACGTCCACACCACGCTCAGAGCGCTATAGAAGATGTATGAGACTCACAGCGTCCTGTCTACTGTCTACAGCGCTCTGCACGTAACGTAAACCTCATAATTACAAGTCACGTCCACACCACGCTCAGAGCGCTATAGAAGATGTATGAGACTCACAGCGTCCTGTCTACTGTCTACAGCGTTCTGCACATAATGTAAACCTCATAATTACAAGTCACGTCCACACCACGCTCAGAGCGCTGTAGAAGATGTATGAGACAGCGTCCTGTCTACTGTCTACAGCGCTCTGCACATAACGTAAACCTACTAATTACAAGTCACGTCCACACCACGCTCAGAGCGCTATAGAAGATGTATGAGACTCACAGCGTCCTGTCTACTGTCTACAGCGCTCTGCACGTAACGTAAACCTCATAATTACAAGTCACGTCCACACCACGCTCAGAGCGCTATAGAAGATGTATGAGACAGCGTCCTGTCTACTGTCTACAGCGCTCTGCACGTAACGTAAACCTCATAATTACAAGTCACGTCCACACCACGCTCAGAGCGCTATAAAAGATGTATGAGACAGCGTCCTGTCTACTGTCTACAGCGCTCTGCACATAACGTAAACCTCACAAATTACAAGTCACGTCCACACCACGCTCAGAGCGCTATAGAAGATGTATGAGACAGCGTCCTGTCTACTGTCTACAGCGCTCTGCACATAACGTAAACCTCATAATTACAAGTCACGTCCACACCACGCTCAGAGCGCTATAGAAGATGTATGAGACTCACAGCGTCCTGTCTACTGTCTACAGCGCTCTGCACATAACGTAAACCTCATAATTACAAGTCACGTCCACACCACGCTCAGAGCGCTATAGAAGATGTATGAGACTCACAGCGTCCTGTCTACTGTCTACAGCGCTCTGCACATAACGTAAACCTACTAAGTTACAAGTCATGTCCACACCACGCTCAGAGCGCTATAGAAGATGTATGAGACTCACAGCGTCCTGTCTACTGTCTACAGCGCTCTGCACATAACGTAAACCTCATAATTACAAGTCACGTCCACACCACGCTCAGAGCGCTATAGAAGATGTATGAGACAGCGTCCTGTCTACTGTCTACAGCGCTCTGCACATAACGTAAACCTACTAATTACAAGTCACGTCCACACCACGCTCAGAGCGCTATAGAAGATGTATGAGACTCACAGCGTCCTGTCTACTGTCTACAGCGCTCTGCACATAACGTAAACCTCATAATTACAAGTCACGTCCACACCACGCTCAGAGCGCTATAGAAGATGTATGAGACTCACAGCGTCCTGTCTACTGTCTACAGCGCTCTGCACATAACGTAAACCTACTAAGTTACAAGTCACGTCCACACCACGCTCAGAGCGCTATAGAAGATGTATGAGACTCACAGCGTCCTGTCTACTGTCTACAGCGCTCTGCACATAACGTAAACCTCATAATTACAAGTCACGTCCACACCACGCTCAGAGCGCTATAGAAGATGTATGAGACAGCGTCCTGTCTACTGTCTACAGCGCTCTGCACATAACGTAAACCTACTAATTACAAGTCACGTCCACACCACGCTCAGAGCGCTATAGAAGATGTATGAGACTCACAGCGTCCTGTCTACTGTCTACAGCGCTCTGCACATAACGTAAACCTCATAATTACAAGTCACGTCCACACCACGCTCAGAGCGCTATAGAAGATGTATGAGACTCACAGCGTCCTGTCTACTGTCTACAGCGCTCTGCACATAACGTAAACCTCATAATTACAAGTCACGTCCACACCACGCTCAGAGCGCTATAGAAGATGTATGAGACTCACAGCGTCCTGTCTACTGTCTACAGCGCTCTGCACATAACGTAAACCTACTAAGTTACAAGTCACGTCCACACCCCGAGAAAAAATCTCGTTCAACAAGAACCTCGTCCAATGAAGGAATGTCGTCCACACTGTCCTAGGTCGTCTGAAACTCTCCCAACGGACGACACCCCAAAGGGGTGTCTTAAGCCCATAAGACAGCGACATTTTCCACAGATTCTCCCCGATCCGATCACCGATAATTGGGAACATGAATGTCGCTGTCTTATACCCTTTGCAATGCTTCCCGATCACACCTTGCCATTTTATGACCTTGTACAGCGACCCGATTGAGTTCAAAGAGAGCCGCCGGGAGCCGAGCCGGGGTGAGCCATGGGCCGCTGGTGTGGAATCATAGAAAATAATTCAAAGTTTAATAACTTTGGATCCAATTAAGAAATTGGAAAACGGTTTTCAGATTTATCTTTGCCTTTCTCTGACCTACAAATCGATATAAGGCCTGCTCAGAATAGCGAACAGTTGGTGAAGTGCGTACAGCGACACGATTAAGGTCGGGCAGAGTCGGCCATTACCCCAAGGCAAGTAATGCCCGACCCGATTAAAATCGGGTGTGTGAAGTGCGTATGCCACGGTCACACCGGGAAACGGAAGAGTTAAGTCCATAAGACAGCGACATTTTTCACAGATTCTCCGATCACCAATTATAATCGGAAACACAAATGTCGCTGTCTTATGCCCTGAACGATGCTTGCCGATCACACCTCTCGACTTTATGACCTTGTACAGCGACCCGATTGAGATCAAAGAGAGCCGCCGGGAGCCGAGCCGGGGTGAGCCATGGGCCGCTGGTGTGGAATCATAGAAAATAATTCAAAGTTAAATAACTTTTGATCCGATCAAGATATTGGGAATCGATTTTCAGATTAATCATCGCCCCTGTCCCCCCTACAAATCGATATATGGCACTGGTAAATGGGACTAGGGAATAGCTAGCATCCCTGTTGAAACGGCCTGCTCAGAATCGGGAACAGTCGGTGAAGTGCGTACAGCGACACGATTATGGTCGGGCAGAGTCGGTCATTACCCCCACGCTAGTAATGCCCGACCCGATTAAAATCGGGTCTGTGAAGTGCGTACAGCGACCCGATTCTGACCGACCCGACGGATTCGTCGGGAAAAGGTGTGACCGGGAATAATGGTCGGGTCGCTGTCTTATAGGCTCAAATTACGGACATGTCGAGCGCGAAAAAGTTCCATCTGTTGGCATCCGTAGCCGAAAGTTGAGGGGATGGAGGACCCGGGAAGAGTTGCGGAAGAGTTACGGACAATTACAGAAGAGTTATAGACGCCAACAGGTGTCTACGGAAGTGTTGCGGAGGTGTAACGTATAATTACGGAAGAGTTGCGGAAGAGTTACGGACAATTACAGAAGAGTTACGGACAATTACAGAAGAGTTACGGACGCCAACAGGTGTCTACGGAAGTGTTGCGGAGGTGCAACGTATAATTGCGGAAGAGTTACGGAAGACTAACATACGGGTAACGGAAAGGTTGCGGAAAGGTTACAAAAGCCGTGAGCATATATCCTACATCCCTACATCCTACATCCCTACATCCTACATCCCTACATCACCAAATCCCTACATCCTACATCACTACATCCCTACATCCTACATCCTACATCCCTACATCACCAAATCCCTATATCCTACATCCCTACCTCCTACATCACTACATCCCTACATCCCCACATTCCTACATCACTACATCCTACATCCCTACATCCCCACATTCCTACATCACTACATCCTACATCACTACATCCTACATCCCTACATCCTACATCCTACATCCCTACATCACTACATTCCTACATCCTACATCCCTACATCCTACATCCCTACATCCTACATCCATACATCACTACATCCTACGTCCCTACATCCTACATCCCTACATCCTACATCCTACATCCCTACTTCCTACATTACTATATCCCCAAATCCCTACCTCCTACATCACTACATCCTACATCACTACATCCCCACATCTTACATCACTACATCCTACATCCATACATCCTACATCCCACATCACTACATTCTACATCACGACATCCCGACATCCTACATCACTACATCCCTACATCCCTACATCCTACATCACTACATCCTACCTTCCTACATCCTACATCCCTACATCCCTACACCCTACATCCCTACATCCTACATCCTTACGTCCCTACATCCTACATCACTACATCCTACATCACTAAATCCTACATTCCTACATCCTACATCACTACATCCCTACATCCTACATCACTACATCACTACATCCTACATCACTACATCCTACATCACTACAGCCTACATCCCTATATCCTACATCACTACATCCCTACATCCCTACATCCCACATCACTACATCCTACATCCCTTCATCACTACATCCCAACATCCCCACATCCCTACATCCCCACATCCCTACATCCTACATACCCACATCCTACATCCTTACATCCCTACCTCCTACATCACTACATCCCTACATCCCCACATTCCTACATCACTACATCCTACATCCCCACATTCCTACATCACTACATCCTACATCACTACATCCTACATCCCTACATCCTACATCCCTACATCCTACATCCCTACATCACTACATTCCTACATCCTACATCCCTACATCCTACATCCCTACATCCTACATCCATACATCACTACATCCTACGTCCCTACATCCTACATCCCTACATCCTACATCCTACATCCCTACTTCCTACATTACTATATCCCCAAATCCCTACCTCCTACATCACTACATCCTACATCACTACATCCCCACATCTTACATCACTACATCCTACATCCATACATCCTACATCCCACATCACTACATTCTACATCACGACATCCCGACATCCTACATCACTACATCCCTACATCCCTACATCCTACATCACTACATCCTACCTTCCTACATCCTACATCCCTACATCCCTACACCCTACATCCCTACATACCCACATCCTACATCCTTACGTCCCTACATCCTACATCACTACATCCTACATCACTAAATCCTACATTCCTACATCCTACATCACTACATCCCTACATTCTACATCACTACATCACTACATCCTACATCACTACATCCTACATCACTACAGCCTACATCCCTATATCCTACATCACTACATCCCTACATCCCACATCACTACATCCTACATCCCTTCATCACTACATCCCAACATCCCCACATTCCCACATCCCTACATCCCCACATCCTACATACCCACATCCTACATCCTTACATCCCTACATCCTACATCACTAAATCCTACATTCCTACATCCCTTCATCACTACATCCCAACATCCCCACATTCCCACATCCCCACATCCCCACATCCCTACATCCTGATTTGCCTTTTGAAATGGTCCCGGAAGTTGATATTTGGTGCGGGATGCATCCTACACTGGTCCCCTGCCTGTTACGGTCACCAACAACGGACGATCTCTCGTACAGCATCATATAGGTCAAACTAAGAGATTCTGTACAGCGATAGACCCTGCCCTGGACGACATGCCTTATTAAACCACATTAGACAACAATCGCCCAGAACCTCGTCCCTCGCCTTGTATCTCGTATCGTCCAGGTCAATTCTCGCTCGTCCGATGTTAAACAGACCCCAGATTTTCACGCATCACATCCACCTAAAGGCTACCTCACTCCAGGGCCCTGTTGAATAAAAATGTATCGTCCGTGAGGCTGGACAATAAGATATGTTGAAGGATGGACGAGAAATAAACGAGAATTTATTTTCAGTGTAGCATAAAACTGCTCGTCCATGTGAGCACTCTCGTCCGTGAAAATATCGTCAGATTATCGTAGAATGATCGTATAATTGACCTATATCCACGGGGACCTCTACACATGTATAATTCTGTAGGCAAAGAGGTTAGGCGTTGGTCTCTCAACCTGAAGGTTGAGAGTTCTAACCCTACCAAGACAAACTTTTTTCCCCAGTAATTTTAAAATTTTAAAATGCCACCGACGAGACTTGTAAGATACATTTTTTATCGTTCATTTTTTTATTCAACGGGGCCCAGATAATATAGAAGTTATGTGTGCATTGCGTTTGTAGAATCATGTTGAGAGTTTACGGTAGTTGCAGTTTACAGCAGTTCATGTTGAGACTTTACGGTAGTTTTAGTTTACGCCGAGAGTTTACGGTAGTTGTAGTTTACGCCGAGAGTTTACGGTAGTTTATTTTACGCTGAGAGTTTACGATAGTTGTAGTTTACGCCGAGAGTTTACGGTAGTTTATTTTACGCTGAGAGTTTACGATAGTTGTAGTTTACGCTGAGAGTTTACGGTAGTTGTAGTTTACGCTGAGACTTTACGGTAGTTGTAGTTTACGCTGAGAGTTTACGGTAGTTGTAGTTTACGCTGAGACTTTACGGTAGTTGTAGTTTACGCTGAGAGTTTACGATAGTTGTAGTTTACGCCGAGAGTTTACGGTAGTTGTAGTTTACGCCGAGAGTTTACGGTAGTTGTAGTTTACGCCGAGAGTTTACGGTAGTTGTAGACCGAAAATGAACATACGGCGTCCCAGCTCTATAATGTATGAGACGCAGCGTGACCTTTCGTGACCTTTCGTGACCCGGTACGAGATTTCACGGTTCTCGTCGACAAGTCACGTGATCCTGCTCATAAACCCAATTATTATATACACAATAATGACTGGTTTTCTGGCCGTAATCTCTGAGTAGTTGACGCGTAGTAATATCCGAGCGTCTAGCGAGGAAATTACGTCGTTAACTAAAATGAGATTGTGGACACTCGTAATTAAAACCAGTCGTTATTGTATTTATTACCCAGCTTCAGGAGTAATAACACGTCTATTGCAATAGAAAGTGCATGTAATTCCAGATTGCACCATAATGCCACAGCACCTTCATCCATGGGGATTATTTAGTGTATACATACGCCAATCATATAGTTCGTGTTTCAGTATGCAAAACATTTATGACAGTGATTTCTGATGATAAATGAAATTATTGTGACTGATCATAAATAATAAATATTGAATGCAAATTAAATCAACTTGATTTGAAGAACATTATTATTAGATCTAATTTTGGATTTTGGAGGTTTTTTTCCCGGAATCTCCTGCAGGAGATTCTGACATGCCAGAATCTCCGGGTAGCGAATTCCAGGCGATTTCACTTGCACAGGGTTTTCAGTCTGTCGATGGTCAGGGCATGTGGTATATACTTCCTCTGATATGAGGTGACATCATGTCATAGAGAAACTGTCATAAGAACACGGGTGTTTGTCAGGCAGGGTTCTACTGTACCTCCTGTCTGCCGACTAAAATAAACCTGTCTAACTCAGTCACTAAATGCGTGGTAAACACCTTTTTAAACATTCCTCTTCAAGGACACCCCTAAACCAGACTCTAAGAGTCTCCCCTCAACAAAACACCCCTCCCCCCCACCACGTGACCAAATATCAGACCTGCAGTTACCATGGTGACGGGATACTGACCCCCCCCCCCCGCGCGACTACTACTCCCCCTGGTGGTGAGCGTGTTTTAAACTGCGCCCGTCTCGCCGCTGACAGCTAGAGGCGGGTTGGGTTTTACAGCTAGAGGCGGGTTGGGTTTTACAGCTAGAGGTGGGTTGGGTTTTACAGCTAGAGGCGGGGTGGGTTTTACAGCTAGAGGCGGGGTGGGTTTTACAGCTAGAGGCGGGGTGGGTTTTACAGCTAGAGGCGGGTTGGGTTTTACAGCTAGAGGCGGGTTGGGTTTTACAGCTAGAGGCGGGCTGGGTTTTACAGCTAGAGGCGGGCTGGGTTTTACAGCTAGAGGCGGGTTGGGTTTTACAGCTAGAGGTGGGTTGGGTTTTACAGCTAGAGGCGGGCTGGGTTTTACAGCTAGAGGCGGGTTGGGTTTTACAGCTAGAGGCGGGCTGGGTTTTACAGCTAGAGGCGGGCTGGGTTTTACAGCTAGAGGCGGGCTGGGTTTTACAGCTAGAGGCGGGTTGGGTTTTACAGCTAGAGGCGGGCTGGGTTTTACAGCTAGAGGCGGGTTGGGTTTTACAGCTAGAGGCGGGCTGGGTTTTACAGCTAGAGGCGGGCTGGGTTTTACAGCTAGAGGCGGGTTGGGTTTTACAGCTTGAGGCGGGTTGGGTTTTACAGCTAGAGGCGGGCTGGGTTTTACAGCTAGAGGCGGGTTGGGTTTTACAGCTAGAGGCGGGCTGGGTTTTACAGCTAGAGGCGGGTTGGGTTTTACAGCTAGAGGCGGGTTGGGTTTTACAGCTAGAGGCGGGTTGGGTTTTACAGCTAGAGGCGGGTTGGATTTTACAGCTAGAGGCGGGTTGGGTTTTACAGCTAGAGGCGGGTTGGGTTTTACAGCTAGAGGCTGGGTTGGGTTTTACAGCTAGAGGCGGGTTGGGTTTTACAGCTAGAGGCGGGCTGGGTTTTACAGCTAGAGGCGGGTTGGGTTTTACAGCTAGAGGCGGGTTGGGTTTTACAGCTAGAGGCGGGTTGGGTTTTACAGCTAGAGGCGGGTTGGGTTTTACAGCTTGAGGCGGGTTGGGTTTTACAGCTAGAGGCGGGCTGGGTTTTACAGCTAGAGGCGGGTTGGGTTTTACAGCTAGAGGCGGGCTGGGTTTTACAGCTAGAGGCGGGCTGGGTTTTACAGCTAGAGGCGGGCTGGGTTTTACAGCTAGAGGCGGGTTGGGTTTTACAGCTAGAGGCGGGCTGGGTTTTACAGCTAGAGGCGGGGTGGGTTTTACAGCTAGAGGCGGGCTGGGTTTTACAGCTAGAGGCGGGCTGGGTTTTACAGCTAGAGGCGGGCTGGGTTTTACAGCTAGAGGCGGGTTGGGTTTTACAGCTAGAGGCGGGTTGGGTTTTACAGCTAGAGGCGGGTTGGGTTTTACAGCTAGAGGCGGGCTGGGTTTTACAGCTAGAGGCGGGCTGGGTTTTACAGCTAGAGGCGGGGTAGGTTTTACAGCTAGAGGCGGGTTGGGTTTTACAGCTAGAGGCGGGTTGGGTTTTACAGCTAGAGGCGGGGTGGGTTTTACAGCTAGAGGCGGGGTGGGTTTTACAGCTAGAGGCGGGTTGGGTTTTACAGCTAGAGGCGGGGTGGGTTTTACAGCTAGAGGAGGGTTGGGTTTTACAGCTAGAGGAGGGCTGGGTTTTACAGCTAGAGGTGGGTTGGGTTTTACAGCTAGAGGCGGGTTGGGTTTTACAGCTAGAGGCGGGTTGGGTTTTACAGCTAGAGGAGGGTTGGGTTTTACAGCTAGAGGCGGGGTGGGTTTTACAGCTAGAGGCGGGGTGGGTTTTACAGCTAGAGGAGGGTTGGGTTTTACAGCTAGAGGTGGGTTGGGTTTTACAACTACAGGAGGGCTGGGTTTTACAGCTAGAGGCGGGTTGGGTTTTACAGCTAGAGGCGGGTTGGGTTTTACAGCTAGAGGAGGGCTGGGTTTTACAGCTAGAGGTGGGGTGGGTTTTACAGCTAGAGGCGGGTTGGGTTTTACAGCTAGAGGAGGGTTGGGTTTTAATTTTTATTCAGGTATTTATACTCACCCGGCAGTAGAAGACTTAACACGGGACGACTGTAGATCGTCTGGCCAATAGTCGTCAGGTGGTGCTCGATTACACGATATCGGCCACAATATGTCCACAACCCCAGAATGTGCTCAAATGTCTACACTAGACGACTAAAAACATGACGACTGTAGATCGTCTGGCCTATAGTCGTCAGGTGGTGCTCGATTACATGATATCGGCCACAATACATGAATAACTGGTTATTTCCCTGACACTGGAGCGCACTTCATCACGCATCACGGACATAGAGGGCCCCCACCTCCCCTCACCTGCCCGCCCCCGGCCGTCTGCCTGTTTGTGTCATACATTCCCAGCTGCAGCTCCTTTCTGAAAGTTCTAATGAGAGAGAAACGTGGCATTTGGAGTCAGAGAGTTTTAACGTGCGGTGCTCCGAGTTAGAGACGAGACCACCGCAAAAAGAGAGCGCTGAGAATGTCAGCCGCTCTGACCGCCCCCCCCCCCCCCACCCCCGCCCCGCGATGTGCGCGGCGGGGGTTGGTTTTGACAGTGAGGAGGGGTTGGTTTTGACAGTGAGGAGGGGTCCGTTTTGACAGTGAGGAGGGGTTGGTTTTGACAGTGAGGAGGGGTTGGTTTTGACAGTGAGGAGGGGTCCGTTTTGACAGTGAGGAGGGGTTGGTTTTGACAGTGAGGAGGGGTTCGTTTTGACAGTGAGGAGGGGTCCGTTTTGACAGTGAGGAGGGGTTGGTTTTGACAGTGAGGAGGGGTTGGTTTTGACAGTGAGGAGGGGTTGGTTTTGACAGTGAGGAGGGGTTGGTTTTGACAGTGAGGAGGGGTTCGTTTTGACAGTGAGGAGGGGTCCGTTTTGACAGTGAGGAGGGGTTGGTTTTGACAGTGAGGAGGGGTTGGTTTTGACAGTGAAGAGGGGTTCGTTTTGACAGTGAGGAGGGGTTCGTTTTGACAGTGAGGAGGGGTTGGTTTTGACAGTGAGGAGGGGTCCGTTTTGACAGTGAGGAGGGGTTCGTTTTGACAGTGAGAAGGGGTTCGTTTTGACAGTGAGGAGGGGTTGGTTTTGACAGTGAGGAGGGGTTGGTTTTGACAGTGAGGAGGGGTTGGTTTTGACAGTGAGGAGGGGTTGGTTTTGACAGTGAGGAGGGGTTGGTTTTGACAGTGAAGAGGGGTTGGTTTTGACAGTGAGGAGGGGTTGGTTTTGACAGTGAGGAGGGGTTGGTTTTGACAGTGAGGAGGGGTTGGTTTTGACAGTGAGGAGGGGTTCGTTTTGACAGTGAGGTGCGGGTGTAGGTACCACCCAGACCCGGGGAGAGCTGACAGACGGACACAGTGTGCGGTGAATAACGCCCGGTGTGAGCTTCACTCTGTGTGAGCGTGTTACGTTACGTGGAGTGTGAATAACGCCCGGTGTGAGCTTCACTCTGTGTGAGCGTGTTACGTTACGTTACGTGGAGTGTGAATAACGCCCGGTGTGAGGTCCACTCTGTGTGAGTGTGTTACGTTACGTTACGTGGAGTGTGCGGTGAATAACGCCCGGTGTGAGCTTCACTCTGTGTGAGCGTGTTACGTTACGTTACGTGGAGTGTGAATAACGCTGGGTGTGAGGTCCAATCTGTGTGAGCGTGTTACGTTACGTTACGTGGAGTGTGAATAACGCCCGGTGTGAGGTCCACTCTGTGTGAGCGTGTTACGTTACATGGAGTGTGAATAACGCCCGGTGTGTGCTTCACTCTGTGTGAGCGTGTTACGTTACGTTACGTGGAGTGTGAATAACGCCCGGTGTGAGCTCCACTCTGTGTGAGCGTGTTACGTTACGTTACGTGGAGTGTGAATAACGCCCGGTGTGAGGTCCACTCTGTGTGAGCGTGTTACGTTACGTGGAGTGTGAATAACGCCCGGTGTGAGGTCCACTCTGTGTGAGTGTGTTACGTTACGTTACGTGGAGTGTGCGGTGAATAACGCCCGGTGTGAGCTTCACTCTGTGTGAGCGTGTTACGTTACGTTACGTGGAGTGTGAATAACGCCCGGTGTGAGGTCCACTCTGTGTGAGCGTGTTACGTTACGTGGAGTGTGAATAACGCCCGGTGTGAGGTCCACTCTGTGTGAGCGTGTTACGTTACGTTACGTGGAGTGTGAATAACGCCCGGTGTGAGGTCCACTCTGTGTGAGTGTGCTACGTTACGTTACGTGGAGTCTGAATAACGCCCGATGTGAGGTCCACTCTGTGTGAGCGTGTTACGTTACGTTACGTGGAGTGTGAATAACGCCCGGGTGTGAGCTCCACTCTGTGTGAGCGTGTTACGTTACGTGGAGTGTGAATAACGCCCGGGTGTGAGCTCCAATCTGTGTGAGCGTGTTACGTTACGTGGAGTGTGAATAACGCCCAGTGTGAGGTCCACTCTGTGTGAGCGTGTTACGTTACGTGGAGTGTGAATAACGCCCGGTGTGAGGTCCACTCCGTGTGAGCGTGTTACGTTACGTGGAGTGTGAATAACGCCCGGTGTGAGCTTCACTCTGTGTGAGCGTGTTACGTTACGTTACATGGAGTGTGAATAACGCCCGGTGTGAGGTCCACTCTGTGTGAGCGTGTTACGTTACGTTACGTGGAGTGTGAATAACGCCCGGGTGTGAGGTCCACTCTGTGTGAGCGTGTTACGTTACGTGGAGTGTGAATAACGCCCGGTGTGAGGTCCACTCTGTGTGAGTGTGTTACGTTACGTTACGTGGAGTGTGAATAACGCCCGGTGTGAGGTCCACTCTGTGTGAGCGTGTTACGTTACGTTACGTGGAGTGTGAATAACGCCCAGTGTGAGGTCCACTCTGTGTGAGCTTGTTACGTTACGTTACGTGGAGTGTGAATAACGCCCGGGTGTGAGGTCCACTCTGTGTGAGCGTGTTACGTTACGTGGAGTGTGAATAACGCCCGGTGTGAGGTCCACTCTGTGTGAGTGTGTTACGTTACGTTACGTGGAGTGTGAATAACGCCCGGTGTGAGGTCCACTCTGTGTGAGCGTGTTACGTTACGTTACGTGGAGTGTGAATAACGCCCGGTGTGAGGTCCACTCTGTGTGAGTGTGTTACGTTACGTTACGTGGAGTGTGAATAACGCCGGGTGTGAGCTCCACTCTGTGTGAGTGTGTTACGTTACGTTACGTGGAGTGTGAATAACGCCCGGTGTGAGGTCCACTCTGTGTGAGCGTGTTACGTTACGTGGAGAGTGAATAACGCCCGGTGTGAGGTCCACTCTGTGTGAGCGTGTTACGTTACGTTACGTGGAGTGTGAATAACGCCCGGTGTGAGGTCCACTCTGTGTGAGCGTGTTACGTTACGTTACGTGGAGAGTGAATAACGCCCGGTGTGAGGTCCACTCTGTGTGAGCGTGTTACGTTACGTGGAGTGTGAATAACGCCCGGTGTGAGGTCCACTCTGTGTGAGCGTGTTACGTTACGTGGAGTGTGAATAACGCCCGGTGTGTGCTCCACTCTGTGTGAGTGTGTTACGTTACGTTACGTGGAGTGTGAATAACGCCCGGTGTGAGGTCCACTCTGTGTGAGCGTGTTACGTTACGTTACGTGGAGTGTGAATAACGCCCGGTGTGAGGTCCACTCTGTGTGAGCGTGTTACGTTACGTGGAGTGTGAATAACGCCCGGTGTGAGGTCCACTCTGTGTGAGCGTGTTACGTTACGTTACGTGGAGTGTGAATAACGCCCGGTGTGTGCTCCACTCTGTGTGAGCGTGTTACGTTACGTGGAGTGTGAATAACGCCCGGTGTGAGGTCCACTCTGTGTGACGTGTTACGTTACGTGGAGTGTGAATAACGCCCGGTGTGAGCTCCACTCTGTGTGAGCGTGTTACGTTACGTTACGTGGAGTGTGAATAACGCCCGGTGTGTGCTCCACTCTGTGTGAGCGTGTTACGTTACGTTACGTGGAGTGTGAATAACGCCGGGTGTGAGCTTCACTCTGTGTGAGCGTGTTACGTTACGTGGAGTGTGAATAACGCCCGGTGTGAGGTCCACTCTGTGTGAGCGTGTTACATTACGTCGACCGAGTACGGAGAGAATGTGACATGTGTAGCCGCACTTTGTAACCTTTTTTATCCCCTTCCTCTTTCATGTCGCCGGTTTAATTACATTCACATCACATTTCCTCTTCCGGACTGAACCATTAACTCTCTCTGTGTCTCCTCAATCTGCGGCTTCAATGAAACGGGAACCTATTAAAACCAGTTACCTCCAACACCGATCTGAACCATTAACTCTCTCTGTGTCTCCTCAATCTGAGAGACGGGAACCTATTAAACCCAGTTACCTCCAACACCGATCTCAACCATTAACTCTCTGTGTGTCTCCTCAATCTGAGAGACGGGAACCTATTAAACCCAGTTACCTCCAACACCGATCTGAACCATTAACTCTCTCTGTGTCTCCTCAATCTGAGAGACGGCAACCTATTAAACCCAGTTACCTCCAACACCGATCTGAACCATTAACTCTCTCTGTGTCTCCTCAATCTGAGAGACGGGAACCTATTAAACCCAGTTACCTCCAACACCGATCTGAACCATTAACTCTCTCTGTGTCTCCTCAATCTGAGAGACGGGAACCTATTAAACCCAGTTACCTCCAACACCGATCTGAACCATTAACTCTCTGTGTCTCCTCAATCTGAGAGAAGGGAACCTATTAAACCCAGTTACCTCCAACACCGATCTCAACCATTAACTCTCTGTGTGTCTCCTCAATCTGAGAGACGGGAACCTATTAAACCCAGTTACCTCCAACATCGATCTGAACCATTAACTCTCTGTGTGTCTCCTCAATCTGAGAGACGGGAACCTATTAAACCCAGTTACCTCCAACACCGATCTGAACCATTAACTCTCTCTGTGTCTCCTCAATCTGAGAGACGGGAACCTATTAAACCCAGTTACCTCCAACACCGATCTGAACCATTAACTCTCTCTGTGTCCTCAATCTGAGAGACGGCAACCTATTAAACCCAGTTACCTCCAACACCGATCTCAACCATTAACTCTCTGTGTGTGTCTCAATCTGAGAGACGGGAACCTATTAAACCCAGTTACCTCCAACACCGATCTGAACCATTAACTCTCTCTGTTTCCTCAATCTGAGAGACGGGAACCTATTAAACCCAGTTACCTCCAACACCGATCTCAACCATTAACTCTCTGTGTGTCTCCTCAATTTGAGAGACGGGAACCTATTAAACCCAGTTACCTCCAACACCGATCTCAACCATTAACTCTCTGTGTGTCTCCTCAATCTGAGAGACGGGAACCTATTAAACCCAGTTACCTCCAACATCGATCTGAACCATTAACTCTCTGTGTGTCTCCTCAATCTGAGAGACGGGAACCTATTAAACCCAGTTACCTCCAACACCGATCTGAACCATTAACTCTCTCTGTGTCTCCTCAATCTGAGAGACGGGAACCTATTAAACCCAGTTACCTCCAACACCGATCTGAACCATTAACTCTCTCTGTGTCCTCAATCTGAGAGACGGCAACCTATTAAACCCAGTTACCTCCAACACCGATCTCAACCATTAACTCTCTGTGTGTCTCCTCAATCTGAGAGACGGGAACCTATTAAACCCAGTTACCTCCAACACGGATCTGAACCATTAACTCTCTCTGTGTCCTCAATCTGAGAGACGGGAACCTATTAAACCCAGTTACCTCCAACACCGATCTCAACCATTAACTCTCTGTGTGTCTCCTCAATCTGAGAGACGGGAACCTATTAAACCCAGTTACCTCCAACACCGATCTCAACCATTAACTCTCTCTGTGTCTCCTCAATCTGAGAGACGGGAACCTATTAAACCCAGTTACCTCCAACACCGATCTGAATCATTAACTCTCTCTGTGTCTCCTCAATCTGAGAGACGGCAACCTATTAAACCCAGTTACCTCCAACACCGATCTGAACCATTAACTCTCTCTGTGTCTCCTCAATCTGAGAGACGGCAACCTATTAAACCCAGTTACCTCCAACACCGATCTGAACCATTAACTCTCTGTGTCTCCTCAATCTGAGAGACGGGAACCTATTAAACCCAGTTACCTCCAACACCGATCTCAACCATTAACTCCCTGTGTGTCTCCTCAATCTGAGAGACGGGAACCTATTAAACCAAGTTACCTCCAACACAGATCTGAATCATTAACTCTCTCTGAGTCTCCTCAATCTGAGAGACGGGAACCTATTAAACCCAGTTACCTCCAACACCGATCTGAATCATTAACTCTCTCTGTGTCTCCTCAATCTGAGAGACGGGAACCTATTAAACCCAGTTACCTCCAACACCGATCTGAACCATTAACTCTCTGTGTGTCTCCTCAATCTGAGAGACGGCAACCTATTAAACCCAGTTACCTCCAACACCGATCTGAACCATTAACTCTCTCTGTGTCTCCTCAATCTGTGAGACGGGAACCTATTAAACCCAGTTACCTCCAACACCGATCTGAACCATTAACTCTCTGTGTCTCCTCAATCTCAGAGACGGGAACCTATTAAACCCAGTTACCTCCAACACCGATCTGAACCATTAACTCTCTCTGTGTCTCCTCAATCTGAGAGACGGGAACCTATTAAACCCAGTTACCTCCAACACCGATCTGAACCATTAACTCTCTCTGTGTCTCCTCAATCTGAGAGACGGCAACCTATTAAACCCAGTTACCTCCAACACCGATCTGAACCATTAACTCTCTGTGTGTCTCCTCAATCTGAGAGACGGGAACCTATTAAACCCAGTTACCTCTAACATCGATCTGAACCATTAACTCTCTCTGTGTCTCCTCAATCTGAGAGACGGGAACCTATTAAACCCAGTTACCTCCAACACCGATCTGAACCATTAACTCTCTGTGTGTCTCCTCAATCTGAGAGATGGGAACCTATTAAACCCAGTTACCTCCAAGTTATTACAATTTCTTTCCATCGTGTACATAAGCATTCTCAATAAAGTGGCATACGACCTCAGCCCACACATGGGGCTGGTTTCCTGGTCATGCCATCCCATCTTAAGCATATAACAAATTTTCTTTTACAGTGGTTACTTTTAGCCGCAGAAATACAAACATTGATTTGATTTATATACCTTAGTGTTCAGATGACTACACGTGATAATCTAGAATACAATGGTCGGTTGCATTTTTTATAGTTTCCAGATTTCCTTTCATAATTGTTTTTGTAAGCAGTTTGAATGTTTTTATATCTTCAGTAGATCTAACTAATGGCGTTTGATAGTTCCAGGTTGTACCTCCATGGTAGTGTATTGAGTTCATATACGAGTTCGAGTTCGGTTTCGCCACATATAGAACAGGTCCCTCAAACTGTTTCGTCGGTCTTACAGAGTTAACCAGATTGTCGGCCATTTGGGCACACTTATACATGAAGTTAAGTAGATGTGCTCTACGTCTGTGCTTGAGCATTGGTAGTTCAGCTAGTTGATGAATAGTGGATACAGATGTTCTAAAAGGTACCTTCAAGCACAGGCGCAGGCATTTGTTTTGAAGAATTTGTATCTGGTCTAAGTACTTTTTTGAACAGTTATCGAACAACACGTCCCCATAATCAAAATATGGAGTTACAGCAGCTTTAAATACAGTAATGGCAGCTTGTTTGGACATAAAGTTGGACATTTTTGCAAACTGGTAAGTACGATAAGAAACACATTTCTTTATAGATTGAAAATGATGCTTATACTCCAGGTGTTCATCAAGTATAATCCCTAAATATTTATACGATGCAACTTTGGACAGCTCGGAGTTTCCTAGAGTTAGTAAACCTTGGTGTTCACATCTTTTGTATTTCTTAGCAGGAAAAAGCATATACTTCGTTTTTTTTGTGTTAACACTAAGTTTGTTTTGGAGACACCATAATTCCAACATCTCTAGTTCTGTCTGTGTCTCATCGTATAACAACCGGATATCATTACCATGACCGTATAGGACAGTGTCGTCCGCAAATAATAAAACCTTAGATTTAGAAATAATTGAGGTAAGATCGTTAATATAAAGTAGAAATAAAAGAGGGCCTAAAATAGATCCCTGTGGGACATCATTTACTATATTTTCAGGTAGGGATAAAACCGAATTCGCTTTGACTTTTTGGGTACGTTCTTGTAAATAATTTGTAAACCATTTTAGGCAATTGTCTTTAACTCCATAAGTTTCTAGTTTAGATAATAAAATGGTGTGATTAACAGGAAAGGTCGATGTATGTTGTACGTTTAGTCCTATGAGGTGTTTGTTGTAGTTTATCACAGCCTCGGTGACTATATCTTGTTTTCTTTGTAGTTCTTGTTCTTTTTCTGTTGATCGCTGGAGTTCTTCCTCTCTAGCCGTTTCTTCATCAGGATTTGAATTTTCCTTGGAGGATTTCTCAGGATCAGCATCTTCGTTTTTAGTGAGGCATCTCTTCAGGTCAGCACCTACTAGTGGGCATACAACAAATCTCGAACGTTCATGATTTTCCTCCAGCCACTGGTACCCAACATCTGTATACGATATCAGGTGGTTCAGTAATTCTTCAGACGACTTCCAGTTCATCTGTATTTCGTATCTGTTTGGGGGTCCCTTTATCTTGACTTTAGATTTTATGTTACAAATTCCCCCGGTAATATACACTATCGAATTTGGTGAGAAATTCAAGTGGTTGTGTGCTAGGACTACCAGGTCTTGAATCTTGGCACCCGGAAAGCTGTACACGTTGAACTTTTGGGAGTGGACGTTATTAGAGTCAATTAGTTCATACAGTTTCCGTACTCTCGAATCTCGGATTACGATATGATTCGGGGAAGCAGACCATGTCCGTATCAGGGCTTTTTCAGGTTTACAGATATCCCTATCCAGTTTAGTTGGATAGGTAATGCGTGTGTCTCCTCAATCTGAGAGACGGGAACCTATTAAACCCAGTTACCTCCAACACCGATCTGAACCATTATCTCTCTGTGTGTCTCCTCAATCTGAGAGACGGGAACCTATTAAACCCAGTTACCTCCAACACCGATCTGAACCATTAACTCTCTCTGTGTCCTCAATCTGAGAGACGGCAACCTATTAAACCCAGTTACCTCCAACACCGATCTGAACCATTAACTCTCTCTGTGTCTCCTCAATCTGAGAGACGGGAACCTATTAAACCCAGTTACCTCCAACACCGATCAGAACCATTAACTCTCTCTGTGTCTCCTCAATCTGAGAGACGGCAACCTATTAAACCCAGTTACCTCCAACACCGATCTGAACCATTAACTCTCTGTGTGTCTCCTCAATCTGAGAGACGGGAACCTATTAAACCCAGTTACCTCCAACACCGATCTGAACCATTAACTCTCTCTGTGTCTCCTCAATCTGAGAGACGGGAACCTATTAAACCCAGTTACCTCCAACACAGATCTGAACCATTAACTCTCTCTGTGTCTCCTCAATCTGAGAGACGGGAACCTATTAAACCCAGTTACCTCCGACACCGATCTGAACCATTAACTCTCTGTGTGTCTCCTCAATCTGAGAGACGGCAACCTATTAAACCCAGTTACCTCCAACACCGATCTGAACCATTAACTCTCTCTGTGTCTCCTCAATCTGAGAGATGGGAACCTATTAAACCCAGTTACCTCCAACACCGATCTGAACCATTAACTCTCTCTGTGTCTCCTCAATCTGAGAGACGGGAACCTATTAAACCCCGTTACCTCCAACACCGATCTGAACCATTAACTCTCTGTGTGTCTCCTCAATCTGAGAGACGGGAACCTATTAAACCCAGTTACCTCCAACACCGATCTCAACCATTAACTCTCTCTGTGTCTCCTCAATCTGAGAGACGGCAACCTATTAAACCCAGTTACCTCCAACACCGATCTGAACCATTAACTCTCTGTGTCTCTTCAATCTGAGAGACAGGCCTATTAAACCCAGTTACCTCCAACACCGATCTGAACCATTGACTCTCTCTGTGTCCTCAATCTGAGAGACGGCAACCTATTAAACCCAGTTACCTCCAACACCGATCTGAACCATTAACTCTCTGTGTGTCTCCTCAATCTGAGAGACGGGAACCTATTAAACCCAGTTATCTCCAACACCGATCTGAACCATTAACTCTCTCTGAGTCTCCTCAATCTGAGAGACGGGAACCTATTAAACCCAGTTACCTCCAACACCGATCTGACCCATTAACTCTCTCTGTGTCTCCTCAATCTGAGAGACGGGAACCTATTAAACCCAGTTACCTCCAACACCGATCTGAACCATTAACTCTCTCTGTGTCTCCTCAATCTGAGAGACGGGAACCTATTAAACCCAGTTACCTCCAACACCGATCTGAACCATTAACTCTCTCTGTGTCTCCTCAATCTGAGAGACGGCAACCTATTAAACCCAGTTACCTCCAACACCGATCTGAACCATTAACTCTCTGTGTGTCTCCTCAATCTGTGAGACGGGAACCTATTAAACCCAGTTACCTCCAACACCGATCTGAACCATTAACTCTCTCTGAGTCTCCTCAATCTGAGAGACGACAACCTATTAAACCCAGTTACCTCCAACACCGATCTGAACCATTAACTCTCTGTGTGTCTCCTCAATCTGAGAGACGGGAACCTATTAAACCCAGTTACCTCCAACACCGATCTGAACCATTAACTCTCTGTGTGTCTCCTCAATCTGAGAGACGGGAACCTATTAAACCCAGTTACCTCCAACACCGATCTGAACCATTAACTCTCTGTGTGTCTCCTCAATCTGAGAGACGGGAACCTATTAAACCCAGTTACCTCCAACACCGACAGTCCACGATAGAGCTCTCAATAGGCTACGATTGGAAAAGGCGAACTCCTAGTCTATCAGGATGTATTAGAAAGAGGCCTTGAATCGTAGCGCAATGTCGTGAACCAATCGCTGAATTTGGATTCCAATCGGAAAGTCAATTGTTAGACCGATCAGCTTACAATATTGCTCCGGCATAGCTATGAATTTAAAATTACTGCATCAAAACCCAAATAGAACAAAGAATCACGAGGTTCCTTCCATGCGTAGGTGACTGACCTATCACAGCCATTCTCTCTTCACGGACCATACCGTGAAGCTGGTAACTGACCAATCAAAGCCATGCTCTCTGTAACAGTTTAGGGTCCGTTTAGAACCCTACGAACGATAACAAAAAGTATCGTAAGCTTGTCTTAAGAGTCTCGTTTAACATCTCTGAGAATCGTTCGCCCAGCATCCCTGGTGGCCGTTGAATGATATTGTACGAGGCTGGACGATAAGATAAATGTAAAGACCAATGCCATACACTACGGCCCACTAGCGGTAAAAACTTGTCAACGGTCGACGTGCAGCGGACTATGAAATGTATGGCACTAGTGACACTAGAACTATGCCAATGTAATTATGACGTCGACAACGCAGAGCGGCGTAACGGGATGCGATCGGACTTGTTTATATCGATCAGTCTCGCATTCTTAAGCTATCAAAACGGTTTTACGTGAACGTAACATGTTGACTACCTCGATATTTGGCCATTGCACACTTGGAGTCATTACATGGATGTTGGGGCCTGCCTCTGAAGTTATGAATGGGAGAGAACTGCCATTTTCTTTGTTTGTTTTTGACACAGTCACTGCTCTCGGGCTATCACGATATTTTACGTTAGTGCAACGTAGTGTCTGTAGCAGCGGGACGTACGTTTTTACATTATAAAGCCTATGAGATTCACTACGGCCTGCTGCACGTCGGGCCCGAACAGAATTTATACTATACCCGCAGCAGTGGTTAGTATTTCATAGACGTTCGGCCACAGGTGTATAGTAATATAAGCCACACTCCACTCTGCTGCCTAGAATCATGCTCCATGGTCAACATATTTCTGTCCATCATCTAAAGGTATATCCAATACACAGTGGCGCAATCTGGTAATTTTCAGTTCAAATCAGAATCTTTGAGTTACTCTAAGTGAGATTAATGGGTCTGAGTGAGATAAAATATCCTAGAGTTTTACATTGATTTTCTTGTTGTCCAGGGTAAACTGATTTAAAGTATACAACGTCAAGGAGAATACAACTTGTTCAGCTTTCATTAAGTTGTTGTTGTGGGTAAACTGATTTAAAGTATACGTCAAGGAGAATACGACTTGTTCAGCTTTCATTAAGTTGTTGTCACGGGTAAACTGATTACAGGTGTGTAAAGTGAAGGACAATTTATTAAGTCTTTGTTGCAGGTAAACTGATTTAAAGTATTCAATGTAAAGGAGAATACGACATGTTCAGTTTTCATTAAGTTGTTGTTGTGGGTAAACTGATTTAAAGTATAAGTCAAGGAGAATACGACTTGTTCAGCTTTCATTAAGTTGTTGTTGTGGGTAAACTGATTTAAAGTATACGTCAAGGAGAATACGACTTGTTCAGCTTTCATTAAGTTGTTGTTGTGAGTAAACTGATTACAGGTGTGTAAAGTGAAGGACAATTTAATAAGTCTTTGTTGCAGGTAAACTGATTTAAAGTATTCAATGTAAAGGAGAATATGACTTGTTCAGCCTTTATTAAGTCTTTGTTGCAGGTAAACTGATTTAAAGTATTCAATGTAAAGGAGAATATGACTTGTTCAGCCTTTATTAAGTCTTTGTTGCGGGTAAACTGATTTGAAGTATACAATGCAAAGGAGAATATGACTTGTTCAGCCTTCATTAAGTCTTTGTTGCAGGTAAACTGATTTGAAGTATACAACGTGAAGGAGAATATGACTTGTTCAGTTTTCATTAAGTCTCCGTCTCGTGTTTCAGATGTGCTCAGCATCCGGTGCTATCAGTGTGAGAATGAACGCTCCAACACATACTGCACGGGCGAGTTTAACCTCAAGACGTGCGAACCCGGGATGGACACGTGCCAGACCATCGTCACCTACTCAGGTCTGTTCTACCCACGTCTTTATATACCATATACAAAGTGCCCACTGAGAATGTACGTGGACTCCACGACCCATTAATTATCATCCATAGTATACAAAGTGTGCGCTCAGAATGTACGCGGACTCCACGACCCATTAATTATCATCCACAGTATACAAAGTGCCTGCTCAGAATGTATGTGGACTCCACGACCCATTAATTATCATCCATAGTATACAAAGTGCCTGCTAAGAATGTACATGGACTCCACGACCCATTAATCATCATCCATAGTATACAAAGAGTGCGCTCAGAATGTACGCAGACTCCACGACCAATTAATTATCATCCATAATATACAAAGTATCAATTTAGAATGTATGGGAATTCAGTAGACCACTACCTATTGTTTATTATCCATCGTATACAAAGTACCCATTGATAATGTATGGGGACTCAGTAAACCACAACCCATTGTTTATAATCCATCGTATACAAAGTCCCCAATAAGAATGTACAGGGACTCACAAGAGACCCTAAAAGGAAACAGAATTTCTAACCCAGTGAGGTACATGAATCCCCACTGTGACAATTACACTTCCAGAGTAATTGCTGCTGAAAATTGCAGGGGAAAATATTGGTCTCAGGGAAATAGAACCCTACAGTTCAGACAAAGAGATTGTGTTCCAGTAGAGAATCTGTCAGGATTTGTCTCATTCAAACAACCTGTGAGGTACATAAATCCTTCCGTTTGAATTCCACTTTAAAGTTGGATTCACACGGTGGGATTCGTGTACCTAACAAGATGTTTGTACACTGAGATTGTGTACTGGAACACAATCTCCTCGTCTGAATTGTAGGGTTCCATTTCCCTGAGACAAATGGCGATGCTTTCACTATGTACCTGCCCTCGGAGGCCAGCAAGCATGATTACATGTTTGTTACACCCCTCACCTCAAGGGTCCTTAGGTCCCAGGGTGATTATTCAATGTGACTATGTCTCAAAGTCTCAGCCAATTCTCCTGTGGTACAAAAATCTCAACAGAAAGTGCCATATTTTGGTTTTCATAATCCAAAGGAAATATGGTGAATTTGATTAACATGGAAGGACACATTTGGCACATAGTCCCAGACATAGTCACAGTGAACTCTCACCCTGGGACCCAAGGAAACTTGAGGTCAAAGGTGTGAAAAACATGTTTGCTGGCCACCTATTGGCTAGGTTAAGTACTTAGTCACTCAGCAGTGGGTCCATTTGTCTCACAAAAATGCCCTGTATATTTTAAACATGTTTAGAAACAAAATCTCATGGGATTCTGTACCTACTTACGGGCAATTCTCACTGACAATTGAAGGGGGGAACTTGTCTCAAGGAAATGGAACCTACAATTCAGATGAATAAATAATGTTCCAGTACAGAAGCAAAGCAGGATTTTTCTCAGACAAACACCCTATGACATACATGAATCCCACTATAGCTATGCTTCTGGTTGTTTTCCAGATGTTAGCAACAAGAGAACTATTATAAAGACTTGCACAAAGAATGTGTCATGTGAGATACAGATCAACGCGACGCATGACGTGATGCCGTGTGACCAGTCGCTGGGCAGCTGGGTGTGCACCTCGTGTTGTCAGGACGACGCGTGTAACCTGGACGCCGCTCCCCGCCTCAACCTGCCCCTCATCGAGGTGCTCGTGACAGCCGCCCTCCTCTCACTCGTCCTCAGAGTGTGTAGTTAGTCCACGCAGCATCCTTCATGTAGATCAATGTGACCCGCGACATGACGCTGTAACCTGGACGCCGCTCCCCGCCTCAACCTGCCCCTCATTGAGGTGCTCGTGACTGCCGCCCTCCTCTCACTCGTCCTCAGAGTGTGTAGTTAGTCCACGCAGCACCCTCCATGTAGATCAACGTGACCCGCGACATGACGCTGTAACCTGGACGCCGCTCCCCGCCTCAACCTGCCCCTCATCGAGGTGCTCGTGACAGCCGCCCTCCTCTCACTCGTCCTCAGAGTGTGTAGTTAGTCCACGCAGCACCCTCCATGTAGATCAACGTGACCCGCGACATGACGCTGTAACCTGGACGCCGCTCCCCGCCTCAACCTGCCCCTCATCGAGGTGCTCGTGACAGCCGCCCTCCTCTCACTCGTCCTCAGAGTGTGTAGTTAGTCCACGCAGCACCCTCCATGTAGATCAACGTGACCCGCGACATGACGCTGTAACCTGGACGCCGGTCCCCGCCTCAACCTGCCCCTCATTGAGGTGCTCGTGACTGCCGCCCTCCTCTCACTCGTCCTCAGAGTGTGTAGTTAGTCCACGCAGCACCCTCCATGTAGATCAACATGACCCACGACATGACGCTGTAACCTGGACGCCGCTCCCCATCTCAACCTGCCCCTCATCGAGGTGCTCGTGACAGCCGCCCTCCTCTCACTCATCCTCAGAGTGTGTAGTTAGTCCACGCAGCACCCTCCATGTAGATCAACGTGACCCGCGACATGATGCTGTAACCTGGACGCCGCTCCCCGCCTCAACCTGCCCCTCATCGAGGTGCTCGTGACAGCCGCCCTCCTCTCACTCGTCCTCAGAGTGTGTAGTTAGTCCACGCAGCACCCTCCATGTAGATCAACGTGACCCGCGACATGACGCTGTAACCTGGACGCCGCTCCCCATCTCAACCTGCCCCTCATCGAGGTGCTCGTGATGGCTGCCTTCCTCTCACTCGTCCTCAGAGTGTGTAGTTAGTCCACGCAGCACCCTCCATGTAGATCAACGTGACCCGCGACATGACGCTGTAACCTGGACGCCGCTCCCCGCCTCAACCTGCCCATCATCGAGGTGCTCGTGACTGCCGCCCTCCTCTCACTCGTCCTTAGAGTGTGTAGTTAGTCCACGCAGCACCCTCCATGTAGATCAACGTGACCCGCGACATGACGCTGTAACCTGGACGCCGCTCCCCATCTCAACCTGCCCCTCATCGAGGTGCTCGTGACAGTCGCCCTCCTCTCACTCGTCCTCAGAGTGTGTAGTTAGTCCACGCAGCACCCTCCATGTAGATCAACATGACCCGCGACATGACGCTGTAACCTGGACGCCGCTCCCCATCTTAACCTGCCCCTCATCGAGGTGCTCGTGACAGCCGCCCTCCTCTCACTCGTCCTCAGAGTGTGTAGTTAGTCCACGCAGCACCCTCCATGTAGATCAACGTGACCCGCGACATGACGCTGTAACCTGGACGCCGCTCCCCATCTCAACCTGCCCCTCATCGAGGTGCTCGTGACAGCCGCCCTCCTCTCACTCGTCCTCAGAGTGTGTAGTTAGTCCACGCAGCACCCTCCATGTAGATCAATGTGACCCGCATTCGTCCTTAGAGTGTGTAGTTAGTCCACGCAGCACCCTCCATCTTCATAACCCTCTCCCATTCGACTGATGATAATGAGCTTAAGTGAACTGGTGCAGACTTTTCTGGTTCACTGGGGATTGGAGGACGATTTTATGCATGGATGTGACTTCTAAGGACAGATTAGATTTAATCGACATCAGTGAATTGAGGATTCTAGGCTCTCAGTCGGGTTAATGTCCAAGGAGATTGCAATTGTGTATCGTTGATATCACATAAAAGGATGAGAACCTGAGATATCCAAAGATATCCAAATGTAGACTGGACTATTGCAAGAGTTTCCCGTCAGGTAAATGTGCTTCAAGCGGATGTAAATGTAATATCTTGAAGGTTTAACTGATATTTACTGACACTTTAAATCGTGTAAACATTGTACTGGCTTTTTAGATCCATGTTTCCTGCAGTCACACTTTGTTTAGTCTCAGTATACTAGGCCATGACCTTGCCTTTCACACGGTATTTCTGAAATATATATATATATATTTTCTTAATAGAAGTCTAAGTGAGTCATATCTTAAAGATGAATAATAAAGATATCTTAGAGATGAATGATAAAGATCTTCAAGGTTTATTGCACGTCTTTGCTCAGATCTGGGGACCTTATTTTGCTCTGTTTCAATGTTAAACGAGGTTCCCTTGTCAAGGAGGAACATCCGAGTTACGCAAGTTTTCTAATATTTGAGGACAGAACTTTAAAATCCATTCTTTTGAATTTACTACAGTGTTGTTGTTATTTTCATCGAATTATTGAAGTGTTTCGTTTGATACCTTTGTTCATCAATTACCTTTTTCAAATGATAAATCTACTCTAGCTTAGCCAGGTTTATTAGAAATCAAACCTGCATTATAGCTATTTCGTGATAATTGATAAACGTTGTGAAACGATACCTATTGTTGTCAAAGTGGACATTATTCCACATTACACCCATGATCCCAGTTCACTGTGGTTCTAGCTCGAGGTGCCCTCAGTGAGACACTAATAAAATGTACATCCGGGTGTGCTGCCCCCTACAGTACAGTGACGAGTACTAGAAATGTAGACATGTCAGTGCTGCCATCTAGTGGACGGTATAGGTGTCATTGCAGTCAGAAGGATTTGGTAAAATCTCATTGTCTCATATATCACAAACTATAGATTGTCAGATATCTCACTGTTGATTGAAGTGTCAGTACATTCTTTTTAATATTTCTTTTTATATACTGTAAACTATAGATGTTAAGAAATATCACTGTTTAATAAGGTGTTAGTACATACATCCCATTTCTTTTATTTTTTTATTTTTTTATTCAAGCACATTTGACGACGGTAGAATCGTTCGTCTGTTACCAAACAATCTTCCACGTTGGCATTTCTATATATATTATTTTTACAGAAGTGAAAGTGTCTCACCATTAAATGAGGTTTTACTTCCCATCGGTTCTTATTTCTCATATTATTATAAACTATAGAAGTGAAAGTGTCTCACTGTTAAATGAGGTTTTACTTCCCATCGGTTCTTATTTCTCATATTATTATAAACTATAGAAGTGAAAGTGTCGCGCTGTTAAATGAGGTTTTACTTCCCATCGGTTCTTATTTCTCATATTATTATAATCTACAGAAGTGAAAGTGTCTCACCATTAAATGAGGTTTTACTTCCCATCAGTTCTTACTTCTCATATTATTATAAACTACAGAAGTGAAAGTGTCTCGCTTTTAAATGAGGTTTTACTTCCCATCGGTTCTTATTTCTCATATTATTATAAACTGTAGATGGTAAGAAATTTCACTGTTTAGCTTTGGATAAGAGTATGTTAAGAAACATGGTTAAGATTAAAGAGAAGTTACGAGCGGAGTGCTCGCGTCATTGTGCACATTGTGATGTAAAGATCACGGGCCTGTTGAGCCACGTTCTCTGTGTCTCCGTGTTTTGTAGATTTAGTTTCACAGTGAGGTCTCCCTGGTGTGGGGAAGTTACCAAACAACCCGCAGCAGTCTCTAGATGCGGATTGTAATTCTCTGTCATCTCACCCCAGTATTAAGCTCCACAGGCTTTACTTCATGAGCTCATACTCCACGGCCGTGAAGGTAGTGAACCCAATACTCAATGACTCATTGGGTGAGTTATTTTATTGAATCATGTTTCTGATCATGTATACGGGGTGAGATAAAATTTTAAAACCCACTCAATGAAAATAAGTTGGTCCGTAACAAGGTTATTTGTATTTCATGAGTTAGTTCGAACTTCACCATCCACACTTACTGACGACAGAGCGGCACGACACTGACCCAGTTTAGTTTCTAACTTCACCATCCACACTTACTGACGACAGAGCGGCACGACACTGACAAGACCCAGTTTAGTTTCTAACTTCACCATCCACACTTACCGACGACAGAGTGACACGACACAGACAAGACTCAGTTTAGTTTCTAACTTCACCATCCACACTTACTGACGACAGAGTGACACGACACTGACCCAGTTTAGTTTCTAACTCCACCATCCACACTTACTGACGACAGAGTGACACGACACTGACCCAGTTTAGTTTCTAACTTCACCATCCACACTTACTGACGACAGAGCGGCACGACACTGACAAGACCCAGTTTAGTTTCTAACTTCACCATCCACACTTACCGACGACAGAGTGACACGACACAGACAAGACTCAGTTTAGTTTCTAACTTCACCATCCACACTTACTGACGACAGAGTGACACGACACTGACCCAGTTTAGTTTCTAACTCCACCATCCACACTTACTGACGACAGAGTGACACGACACTGACAAGACCCAGTTTAGTTTCTAACTTCACCATCCACACTTACTGACGACAGAGTGACACGACACAGACAAGACTCAGTTTAGTTTCTAACTTCACCATCCACACTTACTGACGACAGAGTGACACGACACTGACAAGACCCAGTTTAGTTTCTGACTTCACCATCCACACTTACTGACGACAGAGTGACACGACACTGACAAGACTCAGTTTAGTTTCTAACTTCACCATCCACACTTACTGACGACAGAGTGACACGACACGGACAAGACCCAGTTTAGTTTCTAACTTCACCATCCACACTTACTGACGACAGAGTGACACGACACTGACAAGACTCAGTTTAGTTTCTAACTTCACCATCCACACTTACTGACGACAGAGTGACACGACACGACACTGACTCAGTTAAGTTTCTAACTTCACCATCCACACTTACTGACGACAGAGTGACACGACACTGACAAGACTCAGTTTAGTTTCTAACTTCACCATCCACACTTACTGACGACAGAGTGACACGACACGACACTGACCCAGTTTAGTTTCTAACTCCACCATCCACACTTACTGACGACAGAGTGACACGACACTGACAAGACTCAGTTTAGTTTCTAACTTCACCATCCACACTTACTGACGACAGAGTGACACGACACGGACAAGACCCAGTTTAGTTTCTAAATTCACCATCCATACTTACTGACGACAGAGTGACACGACACGGACAAGACTCAGTTTAGTTTCTAACTTCACCATCCATACTTACTGACGACAGAGCGGCACAACACTGACCCAGTTTAGTTTCTAACTTCACCATCCATACTTACTGACGACAGAGTGACACGACACGGACAAGACTCAGTTTAGTTTCTAACTTCACCATCCATACTAACTGACGACAGAGTGACACGACACTGACCCAGTTTAGTTTCTAACTTCACCATCCACACTTACTGACGTTAGAGTGACACGACACTGACAAGACCCAGTTTAGTTTCTGACTTCACCATCCACACTTACTGACGACAGAGCGGCACGACACTAACGAGACCCAGTTTAGTGTCTAACTTCACCATCCACACTTACTGACGACAGAGTGACACGACACTGACTCAGTTTAGTTTCTAGCTCCACCATCCACACTTACTGACGACAGAGTGACACGACACTGACTCAGTTTAGTTTCTGACTTCACCATCCACACTTACTGACGACAGAGTGACACGACACTGACTCAGTTTAGTTTCTAACTTCACCATCCACACTTACTGACGACAGAGTGACACGACACTGACCCAGTTTAGTTTCTAACTTCACCATACACACTTACTGACGATAGAGTGACACGACACTGACCCAGTTTAGTTTCTAACTTCACCATCCACACTTACTGACGACAGAGTGACACGACACTGACCCAGTTTAGTTTCTAACTTCACCATACACACTTACTGACGACAGAGTGACACGACACTGACAAGACCCAGTTTAGTTTCTAACTTCACCATCCACACTTACTGACGACAGAGTGACACGACACTGACCCAGTTTAGTTTCTAACTTCACCATCCACACTTACTGACGACAGAGTGACACGACACGGACAAGACTCAGTTTAGTTTCTAACTTCACCATCCACACTTACTGACGACAGAGTGACACGACACGGACAAGACCCAGTTTAGTTTCTAACTTCACCATCCACACTTACTGACGACAGAGTGACACGACACTGACCCAGTTTAGTTTCTAACTTCACCATCCACACTTACTGACGACAGAGTGACACGACACTGACAAGACCCAGTTTAGTTTCTAACTTCACCATCCATACTTACTGACGACAGAGTGACACGACACTGACAAGACCCAGTTTAGTTTCTAACTCCACCATCCACACTTACTGACGACAGAGTGACACGACACTGACCCAGTTTAGTTTCTAACTTCACCATCCACACTTACTGACGACAGAGTGACACGACACTGACAAGACTCAGTTTAGTTTCTAACTCCACCATCCACACTTACTGACGACAGAGTGACACGACACTGACCCAGTTTAGTTTCTAACTTCACCATCCATACTTACTGACGACAGAGTGACACGACACTGACAAGACTCAGTTTAGTTTCTAACTTCACCATCCACACTTACTGACGACAGAGTGACACGACACTGACAAGACTCAGTTTAGTTTCTAACTTCACCATCCACACTTACTGACGACAGAGTGACACGACACTGACCCAGTTTAGTTTCTAACTTCACCATCCACACTTACTGACGACAGAGTGACACGACACTGACAAGACCCAGTTTAGTTTCTAACTTCACCATCCACACTTACTGACGACAGAGTGACACGACACTGACAAGACCCAGTTTAGTTTCTAACTTCACCATCCACACTTACTGACGACAGAGTGACACGACACTGACGAGACCCAGTTTAGTTTGTGTTTGGTGAGGATCTACCTCTATTTCCACCATCATTATATCTCACACAATAATCCTCACCGACCCCTCAATGTCCCGAGAAAACAGTGGAGATTTAACGTTAGAGAATAACACTGTTCTTGTTGTTGACACGGTCTCACAGGTAGAGGCGATGTTTTCTGACAAAATGACTACTCACTGGCCTTAGTAGCAGTGTTGATGGTTTTAAGATGAACACAAATTGTTTACGTTTTCATCACTTTTGTACTCACAGATAGTTTTAGTTACAGGTAAAAGCCTGACTCGTCCACATATTTACACACAGCTCCAGTTCACTACAAGAACCTACTTTTGTACACATTTTATAGCTTCCTCATGATGGTAAATGTCAAAGTCCAATTCAGGAGCTGTCCTTTTTCATAATATCTATAACGGCACTTGGTTGCCATGAACGGGAATGTTCTTTACATTTTTAGTTTCCATTCCTGTGGTATCAGTTTCGCTACAAACATTGCCAGATTGATGTAAAGGAGAGGTAGAAGGTTAATCAGAATATTTGAAACGTTCCTGATTAGGTCTGAGAGACGGCTCTGACCTGGAGGTCTGTAATCCAACACACCACAGACGGCCCTTTCACTTCCTGTGTACATGATAAGCCGGTCAGACGGCTCTGACCTGGAGGTTTGTAATCCAACACACCACGATAAGCCGGTCAGACGGCTCTGACCTGGAGGTCTGTAATCCAACACACCACAGACGGCCCTTTCACTTCCTGTGTACATGATAAGCCGGTCAGACGGCTCTGACCTGGAAGTCTGTAATCCAACACACCACGGTAAGCCGGTCAGACGGCTCTGACCTGGAGGTTTGTAATCCAACACACCACGATAAGCCGGTCAGACGGCTCTGACCTGGAGGTCTGTAATCCAACACACCACAGACGGCCCTTTCACGTACTGTGTACATGATAAGCCGGTCAGACGGCGCTGACCTGGAGGTTTGTAATCCAACACACCACAGACGACCCTTTCACGTACTGTGTACATGATAAGCCGGTCAGACGACCCTTTCACGTACTGTGTACATGATAAGCCGGTCAGACGGCTCTTTCACGTACTGTGTACATGATAAGCCGGTCAGACGGCTCTGACCTGGAGGTCTGTAATCCAACACACCACAGACGACCCTTTCACGTACTGTGTACATGATAAGCCGGTCAGACGGCCCTTTCACGTACTGTGTACATGATAAGCCCGTCAGAGAATGTTAGGCCATGAACCTTGTTCAAAGAACACTTTTCTTGTGATACATCGGTGTAGCTAGGAACAATGGCAAAATGACGGAAATGTATTTATGTTGATTTGAATTCCATGGTAAATCAGTTGTAAGGAATAGCAGAATGAAACATATATACTTCTTTACCACATAGACAACTGTCATCACTTTCAAATCCTCTCTAAGGTTCTTTCTATAGCATCAATAAGCACCTTTAAACTGTTAATGATGATTGTTTATGATGATAGACATATTGCTAAATTCATTTAATCGAGTTTGTAACTCACCGGGAATCTGGAGACCCGCACTTACCTGAGAACCGCGATACGCAGCGTCTTTCAGTTACGTCAGTCGTCATCTAAGTCATTTATCTTAGTTTAAAAGAGCAGATAATGTTATCTCAGTCGTACACTCAGCTGTTCGTCCCTCTAGACCATCATGACAGGCTCAGGGGGGAGAGTGTAGGGGCTGCCCAGAAGGTGGAGTATTTGATATTCCATTTGTATTGTATTTTTATTTATCAATCATTGGTATCAAATGTTGTCATAGAGGTAAATATTGTACACCACTTTATTGTGTATAATAAAAGAATGTAAAACAACATTGTTATTGAATGATTTCAATAGAAGTATACATTCACGGTTATTATTATATACCTATGCACAAAGTCAGAGTAAATACATACTGCTCCTGGGGGTATAGTAATTGTACACAGAATGCACTGTATGCCGTGAAACGTTGTACTGGTTACCTTGGATAGTGACAGACTGCACGCTTTGGGTGACAGACTGCATCCTTTAAGTGACAGAATGCACGCTTTGAAGAAATAACGCAATCTCATTGGTCAAGAGGCCGACAACAGAATTCTAGGCACAAGATTCAATAATGCCGGATCCCTTCACTTCGCGAGTTCTGTGGCGTCGTACAGAAACCACGGAACGAGTTAGTGTGTACATTTATCAAACATCGAGGTGGAATACAAGTACGAATCACGTGAAACATGTTATATACACTAGATATGCGAGAAATATCGATTACGATACGTTCACAGGCCGAGTGGGTGACTGGTAGATGTCAACAACTAGCGGAGACACTGCACCGCTCAGGTATAGCTGTCCGACGGGACGATCGAGCGTAGCAGGGTGACCGTACGTTAATTTATGCGGCGGTATAATGCATTTGCGCCTGCGCGGTGA
The DNA here is from genome assembly GCA_950022655.1 of Alentia gelatinosa. Classification (NCBI taxonomy): domain Eukaryota; kingdom Metazoa; phylum Annelida; class Polychaeta; order Phyllodocida; family Polynoidae; genus Alentia; species Alentia gelatinosa. The sequence goes on along the minus strand of OX465579.1, from coordinate 180,554,285 downwards.
TCACTTACGGTTGTCAACTTCTGGCATGTCTGCTAACGTACACATCGTCTTTGAGAGTTGTAAAAAGTGATTTTTACATCGAATTACGGTCCGGTCCGGCCGTGTGCGGCCCGGCCGTGTGCGGCCCGGCCGTGTGCGGCCCGGCCCGGCCGTGTGCGTGTGCGGCCCGGCCGTGTGCGGCCCGGCCCGGCCGTGTGCGGCCCGGCCCGGCCGTGTGCGGCCCGGCCCTGTGCGGTCCGGCCCTGTGCGGTCCGGCCCGGCCGTGTGCGGCCCGGCCCGGCCGTGTGCGGCCCGGCCCGGCCGTGTGCGGTCCGGCCCGGCCGTGTGCGGCCCGGCCCGGCCGTGTGCGGCCCGGCCCGGCCGTGTGCGGCCCGGCCCGGCCGTGTGCGGCCCGGCCCGGCCGTGTGCGGCCCGGCCCGGCCGTGTGCGGCCCGGCCGTGTGCGGTCCGGCCGTGTGCGGTCCGGCCCGGCCGTGTGCGACCCGGCCGTGTGCGACCCGGCCCGGCCGTGTGCGGCCCGGCCCGGCAGTGTGCGGTCCGGCCCGGCCGTGTGCGGCCCGGCCCGGCAGTGTGCGGCCCGGCCGTGTGCGGTCCGGCCCGGCCGTGTGCGGCCGTGTGCGGCCCACGTGTAATTGACAGGGTTCCTACGAACACCATACACTTTCGGTCGACTGGTAGCACATTAGCTGGCGCCATCTTACAGGCTTTGACGTCTGTGACCAACTGAGACCACTCTAACCTTTGTCACACACGTAACAACCAAAACGAGATGGTTTCCCCTCTCGCTATCTATGACGCTACAGTGACCCATACAGTGACCGGACACCCCTCTTATGATAAGGTACATGCCACTATTGGCGTCTGCTACTCTCTGTCCCTAAATGTGTTGTCCCTAATGCCCCAGTCACACTGGCGTAAAAAACGGCGTTTTTCCGTTTACGCACCTCTACGTTCTTCTACGCATTTTGGAATCTCTAAATACGCCGCAAAACGCCGCAATACGCGGAGATGCGTAAATAAAAGTCGGGATGCGCCGAAAAACGCCACAATGCGTACAGAAGCGTTGATAAGCGTTGATGAACGTTGAGAAGGTACTAAAACGTTGAAGAAACGCAAACAGGTACGTTCCAAATCCGTAGCTAATACGTGGTCCCCACCAATTCAAATACGTAGAAGAAACGCCAAGTTTTACGCCAGTGTGACTGGGGCATTAACTACTGCAACGCGAAGTGCCGCTATTGTGTCACTAGACCCAATAACGGACGTCCTACAGACTATTAAACGGGCCCCAGGCCGTAGGAGCTGCTGGACGTCATTGATTTCAGATTGAAGTTCATCACGTCACGTGACAGCAACAGGTGAAAGACAGCTGCGACTCCTGTCGACGACGTCGGGAACTATCGATCTCTGCCCAGTCCCGGTCCGGTCTGTGTGTGTGTGTGTGTGTGTGTGTAGGGGGGGGGGGGTACTCTGTGAAAAAACTAGATGCACAGTATTATGCATAGTATTGTTTGGGGATTTTTCGTAATATTGGCGATTTCTCTTTGACGCTTTAGCGCCAGCAACAAACTCGTACTCACCTTAAAGCTAGAAATATGATTATTATATACCCATGAGGTATCGTAAATAACGTAAAAGTATCATACAGTGTATTGAACACATTGACCTCACGTTGCTATGTGTACTGCGCACGTTGCTATGTGTTCTTAACACGTTGGCCAAACGTTGATACGTGTTTTGAACACCTGGATACCTAAAGACCAATACACAAACGGTACTTGCGATGTTGTACCGGTACAATATCGCCAAGTGTGGACTGCTTGCGATCTTTTTCCCAGCGACATGGTACCACCCCCTTTTTCCCCCCGCTGAGGGCCAAAAAGTCGCCGAACTTTTCGCAAGGAAATATTTCATGGGTGTTGGATACGTTCAGTCTGGGGAAAAAATACCAGGGGTGGGATTAAGCGAAGGTGGGACCCTCCGACATGTAGAAGTATGGTACTGAGCCGCGGACATAATAAACACTCAATACTAACAGGATAAAGAGTACGCGGGCACCGGCCGACATGTAGAAGTATGGTACTGAGCCGGGACATAATAAACACACAATACTAACAGGTTAAAGAGTACGCGGGCACCGGCCGACATGTAGAAGTATGGTACTGAGCAGCGGGCATAATGAACACTCAATATAACAGGTTAAAGAGTACGCGGGCACCGGCCGACATGTAGAAATATGGTACTGAGCCGGGACATAATAAACACACAATACTAACAGGTTAAAGAGTACGCGGGCACCGGCCGACATGTAGAAATATGGTACTGAGCAACGGACATAATGAACACTCAATAGTAACAGGTTAAAGAGTACGCGGGCACCGGCCGACATGTAGAAGTATGGTACTGAGCAACGGACATAATGAACACTCAATAGTAACAGGTTAAAGAGTACGCGGGCACCGGCCGACATGTAGAAGTATGGTACTGAGCCGCGGACATAATAAACACACAATACTAACAGGTTAAAGAGTACGCGGGCACCGGCCGACATGTAGAAGTATGGTACTGAGCCGCGGACATAATAAACACACAATACTAACAGGTTAAAGAGTACGCGGCCACCCTCCGACATGTAGAAGTATGGTACTGAGCCAGGACATAATAAACATACAATATTAACAGGATAAAGAGTACGCGGGCACCGGCCGACATGTAGAAACATGGTACTGAGCCGCGGACATAATGAACACACAATATTAACAGGATAAAGAGTACGCAGGCACCGGCCGACATGTAGAAACATGGTACTGAGCAACGGATATAATAAACACACAATACTAACAGGTTAAAGAGTATGCGGGCACCGGCCGACATGTAGAAATATGGTACTGAACAACGGACATAATGAACACTCAATACTAACAGGTTAAAGAGTACGCGGGCACCGGCCGACATGTAGAAATATGGTACTGAGCCGCGGACATAATAAACATACAATATTGCCAGGCGTCAGAAACAAGCGGCCGTAATCTCCGAACACCAGAGGCGTTGTAACATACGAGTGAGTGCGAGGATATTACGTAGTCAGGGGTCGTTTAATAATCTAGGATCTTACATGAAGACCCTTTTCTGTATGTTTTCATAGAGACCCAGGGACGATGTGGGTCAACTTTATTCAACACTTATGGATGACCTTATGGACGGCTGTTACTGACTTAACGAACAGACTTAGACCGAGTAGGTCTTAGACCGAGTTATGTACAAAATAGCTATCCCAACTTGAGGTTGACTTGGTAATACACCACTTGCTAACCCTTGTGTATTACTACGCGGCAACCTCTCATGGTTTACTGCCATCTTTCAATTAAATCAGATGTTATTGTCCATATCCCTCATCACCTTTATTCAGAGTACCCCCCCCCCCCCACTCCTCGCCCCTCTTAGTGTGTGTGGATGTGGCCGACCAGATGTCAGGGGGAGAGTGGAACAGACCAGATGTCAGGGGGGAGAGTGGAACAGAGGGCTGACTCCATCATTAGTGAAGTTACATGAGAAATCCGCGGTGAGAGGAGATGCTTTATCTGTATCTAAATGTGGGGAAAGGTCAAGAATCGTTGCCTGCAACATATTCATATAATACCCAGTGATATGAAGTGAACCACTGGAAGGACCTTGAATTACCAACAGGATTCCTGGTTTGACCATTATAGATTCTGCAGATTCCTGATGGCGATTTGTGACGCACATATCCTCGGTGTGTGGATCATAAACTGACCTGAAAATAACCACCTTATTGAAGGTGCTCAGATCCTGAACATCACCAACAACCACCACTGAAGTTACCAACTACAGACTACTGTCATTCATCCAGGACCAAGTCCCAGTTAACTCACTACATCTTATAAAGTGAGCACCAACGAACCACCACTGAAGTTACCAACTCCAAACTACTGTCATTCATCCAGGACCAAGTCCCAGTTAACTCACTACATCTTATAAAGTGATCACCAACAAACCACCACTGAAGTTACCAACTACAGACTACTGTCATTCATCCAGGACCAAGTCCCAGTTAACTCACTACATCTTATAAAGTGATCACCAACGAACCACCACTGAAGTTACCAACTCCAAACTACTGTCATTCATCCAGGACCAAGTCCCAGTTAACTCTCTACATCTTATAAAGTGATCACCAACGAACCACCCCTGAAGTTACCAACTCCAAACTACTGTCATTCATCCAGGACCAAGTCCCAGTTAACTCACTACATCACTCTTTCATTGGATTACCTTTCCTTTCGGAGTTTCTCAGTTTGATTCATTTTACCTTTCTGGGATTAACAGAAGCCATTTCAGCTTCCATGGAAGATCGACTAGGGTAATCTCAAAAGAGAAAACTCCTTTTAGTCAATCATTTAGCAGCAGACATTTGTCAGTCAGTGTGCAGACATTTGTCAGTCAGCTTGCAGACACTTGTCAGTCAGTCTGCAGACATTTGTCAGTGTGCAGCAGACGACATTTGGAGATGGGCTCTGGACAGTACAAGGACCATCCAGCGGGATCTAGACTCGCCGCAGTCGTCAAGAAAATGACAGAGTTCGGATCGATGCTGATGGACAAGAAAACGAGGCAGCCAACGATGTACGGCTGGATATTTCTGAGTAAGTACTGAATCTTACATCACGATGTACGGCTGGATATTTCTGAGTGAGTACTGAATCTTACATCACAATGTACGGCTGGATATTTCTGAGTGAGTACTGAATCTTACATCACGATGTACGGCTGGATATTTCTGAGTGAGTACTGAATCTTACATCACGATGTACGGCTGGATATTTCTGAGTAAGTACTGAATCTTACATCACGATGTACGGCTGGATATTTCTGAGTGAGTACAAAATGAGTCATATCAGACTATAATCTTACATCACTAAGTATGACTGGATATTCCTGAGTGAGTACAAAATGAGTCATATCAGACTATAATCTCACATCACTAAGTATGACTGGATATTCCTGAGTAAGTATAAAATGAGTCATATCAGACTATAATCTTACATCACTAAGTATGACTGGATATTCCTCAGTGAGTACAAAATGAGTCATATTAGACTATAATCTTACATCACTAAGTATGACTGGATATTTCTGAGTGAGTACAAAATGAGTCATATCATACTATAATCTTACATCACTAAGTATGACTGGATATTCCTGAGTGAGTACAAAATGAGTCATATCAGACTATAATCTTACATCACTAAGTATGACTGGATATTCCTGAGTGAGTATAAAATGAGTCATATCAGACTATAATCTTACATCACTAAGTATGACTGGATATTTCTGAGTGAGTACAAAATGAGTCATATTAGACTATAATCTTACATCACTAAGTATGACTGGATATTCCTGAGTGAGTACAAAATGAGTCATATCAGACTATAATCTTACATCACTAAGTATGACTGGATATTCCTGAGTGAGTACAAAATGAGTCATATCAGACTATAATCTTACATCACTAAGTATGACTGGATATTCCTGAGTGAGTACAAAATGAGTCATATCAGACTATAATCTTACATCACTAAGTATGACTGGATATTCCTGAGTAAGTATAAAATGAGTCATATCAGACTATAATCTTACATCACTAAGTATGACTGGATATTCCTGAGTGAGTACAAAATGAGTCATATCAGACTATAATCTTACATCACTAAGTATGACTGGATATTCCTGAGTTAGTATAAAATGAGTCATATCAGACTATAATCTTACATCACTAAGTATGACTGGATATTCCTGAGTTAGTACAAAATGAGTCATATCAGACTATAATCTTACATCACTAAGTATGACTGGATATTTCTGAGTTAGTACAAAATGAGTCATATCAGACTATAATCTTACATGACTTTTATGTCAGTGCATTAGCAGGTGATCAATACTATTTATAATGTAAAAGACATCTGCTAAGGTGATTAAAGCAGGTGCTGCTCTAATCTATAAACTTAATTCTGCAACTATGATATTTTTTTAATTTAAAAAGGTATATGTGCAACATTTAGTATATATATATTTATATTGCTAAAGTCTGCATATCTTTGAAATACCCATCCATAAGAACCAAAAGTGGGCTCATATTTCCCGTTACAAATGTTTATGAAATATAAGTTGAAAGGGTCGGAATGGACACAATAATCTGCACAATACTTCTCTATTTTAGAAAATCAACGAAATTATTGGTCTTATACAATCTTCTATAATCGTAGAACAACCATTTAAACTTGGTCACTGAGGGAAAACTACTTCCCTTCGGCCCTTTTCACGTCTACCCATCTTGACTGTTCACCAGCAACGGTTTTCTTTTTATTCAAAATTACATCGGTGCATTTTCCGGCGGTAGGTGTGAAAAGGGTCTCGCCGAATAGAGGGAAGCTATGTTTCGGTGAAAGAAAGTCCAAGTTACGAGGTAAGGCTCTGAGAAACTACTTAATATTTCCGAGCCTTAGCGCCGGGGCATTCCGGTGATACAGTTCAGATGCAGTAAATATGGGAAGTAGGTTGGGTTTATGGGTTTGATTTAACGTCCAGGTAACCATTACAGGTTCTCACCAGACTTTCTCAAGGTTATTTTACACCACAAGGGTAGTGATAGAATCTATGAAATGCATTTAGGAAGAAATCCCACCCCTACACATTTACCAAGGAGAGAGTTCTTTTACTTCCCACACTACATAGACATGGTATGAGAAGGATTGGCCTTTGATATAGCAGTAAATCTACCACTGCTGAGGGGTGTAGGAGAAGAGTGGCTGTAGTGGGACCTGAATCAAAAAAGTCCTGTGCTTCCCACCCACCCCGGTCGCTTTAGTTGTGCTTGCGTGCAAGCATATCCGGTCTGCACCACGAGGAAGCGAGGCGACCAAGAGGGTGAACAGATTGGTAATTTCTGTCCACCCCAGCAGACCTATGGGAAGTAGATCATAACAACAAGTTGACTCCGGCTCGCGCCTTGCCGAGTCACGCCGGGTCTCTGTCTGTCTGTGTGTCGGCTAAAGTGGGATTTACACAATGTGATTCATGTACCTCACAGGGTGTTTGTCTGAGACAAACCCTGCTGAGATTCATGTACCTCACAGGGTGTTTGTCTGAGACAAACCCTGCTGTGATTCATGTACCTCACAGGGTGTTTGTCTGAGACAAATCCTGCTGATATTCATGTACCTCGCAGGGTGTTTGTCTGAGACAAACCCTGCTGTGATTCATGTACCTCACAGGGTGTTTGTCTGAGACAAACCCTGCTGTGATTCATGTACCTCACAGGGTGTTTTTCTGAGACAAATCCTGCTGAGGTTCAAGTACTTCACAGGGTGTTTGTCTGAGACAAACCCTGCTGTGATTCATGTACCTCACAGGGTGTTTGTCTGAGACAAACCCTGCTGTGATTCATGTACCTCACAGGGTGTTTGTCTGAGACAAGTCCTACTGTGATTCATGTACCTCACAGGGTGTTTGTCTGAGACAAACCCTGCTGTGATTCGTGTACCTCACAGAGTGTTTGTCTGAGACAAACCCTGCTGTGATTCATGTACCTCACAGGGTGTTTGTCTGAGACAAACCCTGCTGTGATTCATGTACCTCACAGGGTGTTTGTCTGAGACAAACCCTGCTGTGATTCATGTACCTCACAGGGTGTTTGTCTGAGACAAACCCTGCTACCTCACAGAGTGTTTGTCTGAGACAAACCCTGCTGAGATTCATGTACCTCACAGGGTGTTTGTCTGAGACAAACCCTGCTGAGATTCATGTACCTCACAGGGTGTTTGTCTGAGACAAACCCTGCTGTGATTCATGTACCTCACAGTGTGTTTGTCTGAGACAAACCCTGCTGTGATTCATGTACCTCACAGAGTGTTTGTCGGAGACAAACTCTGCTGTGATTCATGTACCTCACAGGGTGTTTGTCTGAGACAAACCCTACTGAGGTTTAAGTACTTCACAGGGTGTTTTTCTGAGACAAATCCTGCTGAGGTTCAAGTACTTCACAGGGTGTTTGTCTGAGACAAATCGTGCTGAAATTCTGTACTCGAACACAATTTCTCTGTCTAAATTGTAGGGTTTCATTCCCCTCAGACATGTTTCCCCCCTGTAATTGTTAAAGACATTTCCAAATAAAAAGGAACAAAATCGCATGAGATTTGAGCCCTGTGAGGTACAGGAATCCCCTCGTGTGAATCCCACTTTAACCTGGCAATGCAGATTTCGTCGAGTCATCTTGTTGTTATTGATTGATTTCACATATTTAATTAACCCTTTCAGGGCGGATGATGCCTTAAAGCATCATTTACTGGATATTCATGAAATTGTTTTTGAAAAGGAAATAGTTTAACAATAAACTTGAAATGTGCACACAAAAAGCCGGTTAGTTCAGAGATACGTCTCTACGCGGCAGTGTGCAGGTCACAGTGACCGTGAACATAGCAGCGTGTGGTGTTGTCGTGAGTTACGGCAGCAGGTAATTAGTGATAGCTGACACAGAGGGGCGGCTGGAGGCACCGCGACATACCTCAGAGTCAGGCGGTGCTAAACCTGCCCACATTAATCTTGATAATGTTTACATGTTTTATTCTAATGTTCAGTCATGTTAATCTTTATCCAGATGAACTTCTACTCGTATTTCTCTGATTTTTATGCTGATAACTTCTACTGTTGTTACTTTGATATTCAGTCGTGGATTATAACAGGATTATATTATTCTGTTTTTCAGTCATGCTGATTTTCAGTCTCTCTGTGTTATTATATACCTATGCACAAACTCCCTATTAATACTGACTGATCATAAGGTTACAGTAATAATATCATATGACCAAGGCACTCCGTCTAGCTTCTTACGCATCGCCTTTGGAATTGACATACGGAGTGCTTTGAACAACATACGGAGTGCTTTGAAGGACATACGGAGTGCTTTGAAAAATAACACAATCTGATTGGTCGAGAGGCCGAAGCACTTAGCTGGGTTGGCTGGTACCCGCCTGTATCAACGATAACAGGCAGGTAGTGAACGTTGGTTGCAGCGCTGGCAGAGGATGAATGCTGGTTTTGGACTCTATGATGGGATGTGTCTGACACACCCAAAACCAGCTCAATTTTCAAAATCCAACTGACATTGCACATGCCGCGATGTGGTTTTCACGAGCAGTAAACTCTAATGGGATATAAATCTGATACAATTGCAATAAGATTAAGGTAATATGACTTATGATACAATGCCCTAGCTGAAATGTTGATTGAAAACTAACTTTGATGGTTTTGACAGGTGCTTGAGCGATAATAGGGGCCGCAGGCGCTTGACAATTAATTATGACAGTGTAACTAGCTCAGAGATCGACTGCCAGTATGTGTAATACATTCCAAAACCAAGGCAGGTTTACAAAACATCAGTTCCATATTAGATCTATTCTAATGTATTTAGTTAAAGTGTACATTATCCATTACATGTGGTTCCTACTCACACTAGCACCACACACGCCATGTTGTTTATTTACAGCCTGAAGTCTGCGCATGCGCTCACCGAGGTTACCAAAATCAGGCATATCGCATCAATCTGTCCCTGCGGTCTAATTCCGCCGTGTCCCCTAGCGGATGACCGGGGAACCAGCGTATTAGCTGGGCGGAAAATTAAAAAATGGCGGACGCCCTCGACTCGCGAGTTTGACAATGTGTTATAGACAGGTCGGAACGAGTAAACGTGCCTACTGACTACGGCCGTAATCTTCTGATTTTAACGTCAGGAGTTTACAGAAAAACGTTCAGAAAATGCAAACTAATTAACGCAACCCCCTATCGCGATATCGGCGATCGTCGTTTTGGCCCAAGACACAGCAGCAGACAACATTGCCATCGCAAGATCGCAATCAACAGTGTTTACAGTTTGAGTTTGGTGAATTCATCTTTGGCAGTGTGTCCTAAACTTTATAATCCGTCTATAATCGGTCTGATTATAATTGTCAACAAGTTCTTACCTTGTTTTTGCCCTGTATTTGAGTATAATCCATCCTCCGATGACAACATGAAACCAGCGTCCTTATTTAAGAGGTACTGGAACGTCCAGAACCAGCGAACCTTATGTACACACACACTCTAAAACAAGGAGTCACAGCAAAATTAGGACGTCACTCTCATATCATAGTCTTTGCTATTCAGTAAGCATGGATATAACAGAGGATGTGTTCGGAGAGTGAGCAGGGCAATCGCCATAGTAACAGATCCAGTATGTATCACAACGTACACAACGTCTTTCGTACACTTTATTATCCATCGTATACAAAACTCCCATTGGAAATGTATAGGGACTCAGTTAACCACTACCCATTGTATAAAACCTGTCGAGTTTGAGTCTGAGTTTATTTATGCCACGCATTTTGTTGGCTCCATAATGTCACGAGCCAACAAAATGAGTGGCATAAATAAACTCAAACTCAAACAAGTGGCGTCTAGATTTTATCCTACCCCGTTTCCATATTTTTTCAGTATCAGAAAGTAGTGGCATAAACAACACTTTATGTCACTACCCGTGACATAAACAAATCCCATGTTAAGCCTATGGCGTTTTTTATTAGGGGTAGGATAAGGATTCAAACCTGTGGTATACAGCCTCAAAACCATGGTATACGGGAAAAATAGTCCCTTTTGCTATAGATCAAAGAAATAGTTCCTATTCTTATACCCATTAATAAGGCAATTATTGGGTTTGATTTATTCAAAAAGATGGATAATAAATACAACAAACGATGATTTTGCGCACAGGCAGCTCTGTAAACCACTCGCGGTTGACCTCGTAATACACTCGCTAGCGCTCGTGTATTACTACGCGTCAACCTCTCGTGGTTTACGGCCGCCTGTCCACAAAACCATCGATTATTGTCTATGTCTTGTCGAATGAGTGGTGGACTATGGGCTATTACGGTAAATTCTGACTATTTTATTACATTATAAGGTATATAATTACGATGTTAGCGCTTGCATGTGGGAGCCATACGGCGAGGTTAGGCTCATGGTCGTACGACCATTCTACATTATTCTGATTTTCAGTCATGCTGATTTTTATCTACACTGGCCACCCGAGCAACACTACGTTAGCTCTGGTCACGTTGAATTGACAGGGGCCTTGACATGGCGTGGTACGGGGTAAAGGAACGTCTATTTTTAGTCTCTTTCAGGACCACTTGAGGCGCACGGGGCACGCTGGCACGCTTGAGCCGTGTACACGCCGTCTGGTGAATGGTGGCCGCACTACAGGCTAATCTATTTTTACTTTGTGCTGTCTGTTGTAACTGGTTCCTCTTAGCGTGGAAGTCACTTTTCGATGTTATCATCTTCTTTTAATGTGTATTTTTGATAAAATGGCCACAGAGATAAGTTTCTTTATTAATTTATTAACATATGGAGAAATCTTTGCAGGTATTTTGGATCCCAGAATCTATGTAGGACAAAATTGTTTGGTCCGAGAGTGAGAATCCGTGGACACGTCCATGGGTTAACGTTACCAACCTCTTAGTTGGAATGTAGTGTAGACAGAGGTGGCGGCCAATCTAATTTTTATCTTGATAACGGCTTCTTGTATTTCTCTAATTTTCAGTCATGCTGATTTTCATTCTGATGAACTTTTACTCGTATTACTTTGATATTCAGTCGTGGATTATAACAGGATTATATTATTATATTTTTCAGTCATGCTGATTTTCATTCTGATGAACTTTTACTCGTATTACTTTGATATTCAGTCGTGGATTATAACAGGATTATATTACTCTGTTTTTCAGTCATGCTGATTTTCATTCTGATGAACTTTTACTCGTATTACTTTGATATTCAGTCGTGGATTATAACAGGATTATGTTATTATATTTTTCAGTCATGCTGATTTTCATTCTGATGAACTTTTACTCGCGCGGCCTTTCCTCGACAGAGGGCAGCACTGATCGCCCAGACTCGGGACGCTTCCTAAACCCCCTAGCGGCAGATGACCACACTATAGAAAATGCGCACGATCCACAAGAAGAAGAATTCAAGGTAATCTTCATGACCACCGTTAACACAGTCTTATACATACATTCTGTATACTAAGTTTATAAATAGGTATATAATACATGGGACGTGTCTAGGTTCAGAAGAAGTGTAGACCACCTGAGAACACTGAACATGTCTGCGCAGTAACACAGTCTTATATATACATTCTGTATACTAAGTTTATAAATAGGTATTTAATACATGGGACCTGTCTAGGTACAGAATAAGTGTAGATCACCTGAGTACACTGAACATGTCTGCGCAGTAACACAGTCTTATATATACATTCTGTATACTAAGTTTATAAATAGGTATATAATACACAGGACCTGTCTAGGTTCAGATTAAGTGTAGATCACCTGAGAACACTGAACATGTCAGTGCAGTAACACAGTCTTATATATACATTCTTTATACTAAGTTTATAAATAGGTATATAATACATGGGACCTGTCTAGGTACAGAATAAGTGTAGATCACCTGAGTACACTGAACATGTCTGCGCAGTAACACAGTCTTATATATACATTCTGTATACTAAGTTTATAAATAGGTATATAATACATGGGACCTGTCTAGGTTCAGAATAGGTGTAGATCACCAGAGTACACTGAACATGTCTGCACAGTAACACAGTCTTATACATACATTCTGTATACTAAGTTTATAAATAGGTATATAATACACGGGACCTGTCTAGGTTCAGAATAAGTGCAGATCACCTGAGAACACTGAACATGTCAGCGCAGTAACACAGTCTTATATACACATTCTGTATACTAAGTTTATAAATAGGTACATGGGACGTGTCTAGGTACAGAATAAGTGTAGATCACCCGAGAACACTGAACATGTCTGCGCAGTAACACAGTCTTACATATACATTCTGTATACTAAGTTTATAAATAGGTATATAATACACGGGACCTGTCTACGTTCAGAATAAGTGTAGATCACCTGAGAACACTGAACATGTCTGCGCAGTAACACAGTCTTATATATACATTCTGTATACTAAGTTTATAAATAGGTATTTAATACACGGGACCTGTCTAGGTTCAGAATAAGTGCAGATGACCTGAGAACACTGAACATGTCAGCGCAGTAACACAGTCTTATATATACATTCTGTATACTAAGTTTATAAATAGGTATATAATACATGGGACGTGTCTAGGTACAGAATAAGTGTAGATCACCCGAGAACACTGAACATGTCTGCGCAGTAACACAGTCTTATATATACATTCTGTATACTAAGTTTATAAATAGGTATATAATACACAGGACCTGTCTAGGTTCAGATTAAGTGCAGATGACCTGAGTACACTGAACATGTCTGCGCAGTAACACAGTCTTATATATACATTCTGTATACTAAGTTTATAAATAGGTATATAATACATGGGACCTGTCTAGGTTCAGAATAGGTGTAGATCACCAGAGTACACTGAACATGTCTGTGCAGTAACACAGTCTTATACATACATTCTGTATACTAAGTTTATAAATAGGTACATGGGACCTGTCTAGGTTCAGAATAAATGTAGATGACCTGAGTACACTGAACATGTCAGCGCAGTAACACAGTCTTATATACACATTCTGTATACTAAGTTTATAAATAGGTACATGGGACGTGTCTAGGTACAATATAAGTCTTATATATACATTCTTTGTTTCAGGCGCTCATGGAACAAAACAAGCGGGGAATCGGACCTCTCAAAATGCCCGAGTTTGACCCAAACAAGCACCAAGACATGCACGAGCACGACCCGGACAAGAAAAGACATGTGAGTTGAGCCCGGACACCTCCAGTCACAGTCACAGGTGACAGACGGAGACGTGACACCTCCAGTCACAGTCACAGGTGACAGACTGAGCCCTGACACCTCCAGTCACAGTCACAGGTGACAGACTGAGCCCTGACACCTCCAGTCACAGTCACAGGTGACAGACAGAGCCCTGACACCTCCAGTCACAGTCACAGGTGACAGACTGAGCCCTGACACCTCCAGTCACAGTCACAGGTGACAGACTGAGCCCTGACACCTCCAGTCACAGTCACAGGTGACAGACTGAGCCCTGACACCCCCAGTAACAGTCACAGGTGACAGACGGAGACGTGACACCTCCAGTCACAGTCACAGGTGACAGACTGAGCCCTGACACCTCCAGTCACAGTCACAGGTGACAGACAGAGCCCTGACACCTCCAGTCACAGTCACAGGTGACAGACTGAGCCCTGACACCTCCAGTCACAGTCACAGGTGACAGACTGAGCCCTGACACCCCCAGTCACAGTCACGGGTGACAGACTGAGCCCTGACACCTCCAGTCACAGTCACAGGTGACAGACTGAGCCCTGACACCCCCAGTCACAGTCACAGGTGACAGACTGAGACATGACACCTCCAGTCACAGTCACAGGTGACAGACTGAGCCCTGACACCTCCAGTCACAGTCACAGGTGACAGACTGAGCCCTGACACCTCCAGTCACAGTCACAGGTGACAGACTGAGCCCAGACATCCCCAGTCACAGTCACAGGTGACAGACTGAGCCCTGACACCTCCAGTCACAGTCACAGGTGACAGACGGAGACGTGACACCTCCAGTCACAGTCACAGGTGACAGACTGAGACGTGACACCTCCAGTCACAGTCACAGGTGACAGACGGGGACGTGACACCTCCAGTCACAGTCACAGGTGACAGACGGAGACGTGACACCTCCAGTCACAGTCACAGGTGACAGACTGAGCCCTGACACCCCCAGTAACAGTCACAGGTGACAGACGGAGACGTGACACCTCCAGTCACAGTCACAGGTGACAGACTGAGACGTGACACCTCCAGTCACAGTCACAGGCTGACAGACTGAGCCCTGACACCTCCAGTCACAGTCACAGGTGACAGACTGAGACGTGACACCTCCAGTCACAGTCACAGGTGACAGACTGAGCCCTGACACCTCCAGTCACAGTCACAGGTGACAGACGGGGACGTGACACCTCCAGTCACAGTCACAGGTGACAGACTGAGACGTGACACCTCCAGTCACAGTCACAGGCTGACAGACTGAGCCCTGACACCTCCAGTCACAGTCACAGGTGACAGACTGAGACGTGACACCTCCAGTCACAGTCATAGGCTGACAGACGGAGACGTGACACCTCCAGTCACAGTCACAGGTGACAGACGGAGACGTGAACGTCAGTCACAGTCAAAGGTGACAGACTGAGCCCTGACACCTCCAGTCACAGTCACAGGTGACAGACTGAGCCCTGACACCCCCAGTCACAGTCACAGGTGACAGACTGAGCCCGGACACCTCCAGTCACCGTCACAGGTTACAGACTGAGCCCTGACACCCCCAGTAACAGTCACAGGTGACAGACTGAGCCCTGACACCTCCAGTCACAGTCACAGGTGACAGACTGAGCCCTGACACCTCCAGTCACAGTCACAGGTGACAGACTGAGCCCTGACACCTCCAGTCACAGTCACAGGTGACAGACTGAGCCCTGACACCCCCAGTAACAGTCACAGGTGACAGACTGAGCCCTGACACCTCCAGTCACAGTCACAGGTGACAGACTGAGCCCTGACACCTCCAGTCACCGTCACAGGTGACAGACTGAGCCCGGACACCTCCAGTCACAGTCACAGGTGACAGACTGAGCCCTGACACCCCCAGTAACAGTCACAGGTGACAGACTGAGCCCTGACACCCCCAGTAACAGTCACAGGTGACAGACGGAGACGTGACGTCAGTCAGTTCATCGTCCATCCAATCACAGGACACTAAGAGAAACTGACAGACTGTGGGCGAACTATGTCTCAGTTTGAGGTCACTTATTGCGGACCAATGTCCCAAAAGGTGACCAAGAAAAAAGACATAGTTTAGTCCACAGTCTGGTCATATCCTTATTATTACATACCTTAGTTCAATTAAAAAAGACGGCCATTTACAAAGTCTTCATGTCACAACCGCTCGATGTTGACACTGTCTGCAAAATATGTAAAATTGCGTCACTTTCCTCATCGTAGTCCTAGACGCATGCGTATTGGATATCGGCCCAACATCGGCTAGGAGTTGTGTTTGGTTCACGGCAGCGGAAGTCGGCCAGCGACAAAAATATTTTCGCGCATGCACAACGAGTACATTCGGTGTGTCTGTGCGTGGGGTCCTCATTCTCTATTCGTCTCTGTTTTCAGATAAGGCAGTTCGGCGCGCCCTCCCCTAAGGACTTCCCGGTGGTCATTATAAAACTCTCTGTTACAGATGCAGCGGTTCGGCGCACCCTCCCCTAAAGACTTCCTGGTGGTCAATATAAAACTCTCTGTTACAGATGCAGCGGTTCAGCACGCCCTCTCCTAAAGACTTCCAAGTGGTCATTATAAAACTCTCTGTCTGGTTACAGATGCAGTGGTTCGGCGCGCCCTCCCCTAAAGACTTCCCGGTGGTCATTATTAAACTCTCTGGTTTCAGATGCGGCGGTTCGGCTCGCCCTCACCTAAAGAATTCCCGCTGGTCATTATTAAACTCTCTGGTTACAGAAGCAGCGGTTTGGCACGCCCTCCCCTAAAGACTTCCCGGTGGTCATTATAAAACTCTCTGGTTTCAGATGCAGCAGTTCGGCGCACCCTCATCTAAAGACTTCCCGCTGGTCATTATAAAACTCTCTCTCTGTTACATATGCAGTGGTTCGGCACGCCCTCCCCTAAAGACTTCCCGCTGGTCATTATAAAACTCTCTGGTTACAGATGCAGTCGTTCGGCACGCCCTCCCCTAAAGACTTCCCGGTGGTCATTATAAAACTCTCTGGTTTCAGATGCAGCAGTTCGGCATGCCCTCCCCTAAAGACTTCACGCTGGTCATTATAAAACTCTCTCTGTCTGGCTACAGATGCAGCGGTTCGCCGTGCCCTCACCTAAAGACTTTCTGGTGGTCATTATAAAACTCTCTGGTTACAGATGCAGCGGTTCGGAGCGCCCTCACCTAAAGACTTCCCGCTGGTCATTATAAAACTCTCTGGTTTCAGATGCAGCGGTTCGGTGCACCCTCCCCTAAAGACTTCCCGGTGGGGTTACTCCTACAGCCGCGCCTTGCCTGCCCGGACAACAAGATCACGCTGGTGATTCTGGTCAACTCTCGTCCAGACGGGACCGGGGAGCGGGCGGCCATACGACGCACATGGGGGCGGCACGTGGCCGAGCACTTCCCGCACATACCGGGGGTCCGGTGGAGGACGGTCTTTGTGATGGGGATGACGGAGACACGTTTTGACCAGATCGCGGCTAAGGAGAACGAGCAGCACGGAGACATCCTGCAGGGACAACTCAAAGAGTCGCCCTTTGAGGGCACCCGGAAGTTCCTGCTGGGCTTAAAGTGGCTCAACGAGCACATGGAGACGTGTATCCCGGAGTTTGTACTGAAGACCAACGACAACATCTTCCACAACATGCACGCCATCATCGAGTGGCTAGACCGGCGCTATAGAGGCACCACGGGGCTCTTTGCTGGGAAGTTACTACGACGTGATAGGCCGATCCGCAGTCCGGCCGACCCGCTCTACGTGTCGCAGTTAGACTACCCTCAGGAGGTGTTCCCGGACATCATACAGGGCCCGGAGTACCTGTTCAGTGCTGACATCTTCGTCCAGCTCAACGACGCGCGCAGTAGAGTGACGCCTATCGCCATGGACGACGCCTTCATCGGGCTGCTCGCCCACCAGTCCGGGGTGAAACCCGTACACAACGACCACTTCCAGATGCTCAAACGTCCCAGCAACATCTGTCATATCCTCAAAGTCTTCTTCATCTTCAAGGTCTACCCCTACGAGCACATGGAGATCTTCAAACAGATGGCCATGGCCACCAAGAACGGCGAGTGTGCGGGGGCCGACATGCTGGATCTGGGGAAAGACGGGGTGATGAGAAGGAGGGAGATTGATATGTAACCATTAGGTGGAAATACAAAATATGAATAAACTCTTATAATAAAATATGATCATAATTGTGTTCATTATCCAGTATATCATTTTATCTCACCCCTCGTCATTTTACCCCATACTTTTTACTCATACTCAATACCAATGGAGTATTTAGAAAAAAATACTCATGTTTTATGTCACAATTGTTAGTTAATTATTCAATGTGAGGGTCAAGATAAATACAGAAACCTATTCAAGTTTACGGGCAGAACTCAATTCCATCTCCTTTGAATCGCTAAGTATTTCAAGCTGCTTCACCTTGTTGATTACTACGCTATTCAAACTCAATTGCATACGACCTCTGACCCTAGACTTTCATAGGTTTCCTCTATTGTATTTTGGTTCTACACCGACAATAATTATATTCATTATTGATTATTACATAGTGGGCCACTGGTCATTGAGAGTGTACTACCACTCTCCGCAGTATCTCTACCTTCCCAGTGGTGGAGACAATGTTGCTTCCCCGTGCTACTGCTTCTGCACAGGTTGGTTTGGATTGATCCGAGGTAGGCTGGGGGATGCGGGATCTACTACCGAGCCTAGCCTAAGACAGAAAACCAGACTTCGGACACTTCAGGTATATAGCTTTTATTATTACCTGACTATTACAGGTCCTTGGTGCTGCGGGGCACTAAGTAAAGCTAGGGAAGAGATTCTGGTCTCTTCGACGCTGGAAGGTTTACAGAGAAACCTAACCAATACCGAGGCTCCAGGCATTCACTCAACAGAGAGGCACCGTGAGAAGACCTGTTGACCTGCTGCAGACTAAGCCTATATAGTGACTGAGTTACGTAATGCGGGCAAACCCATAGTATTTGCATACACAAGTCCACTGGCCTTACCACACAGCGGGGATCAGCACTCGCGCCACCTAGTGTGAAGTGAGTCAAACGTTGCTCGACTACCCTGACCCCTACAGTTATACCAATAAAACTAAAAATGTAAATGGACATAATTCCTCATTTAGCTGATCGAGTTCACCAATAGCTAAGGCAAAATATGGGGTTGAACATCAGCACCTTCACATTAACAACACAGACACCTCTTTCCCTTTAAAAGAGCTTTATCTCAGACTGAAAAAGTTCACAGCAAGCTTACAATGATCTTCCACTGTTTCCATCTAAATTGAAAAGTAGGACAAGTTAACAATAGAGTTAACAATAGAGTTAATCCTATGCAAACACTTATACTCTCCCATATTGCATACTTCTTCGAATAAATAGACAATAATCAATGGTTTTGTGGACAGGCCGTAAACCACAAGAGGTTGATGCGTCGTAATACACAAGCGTTATGACGTCAACCCATCACACCCACCTAACACACACCACACACACACCTCACACACATCCACCTCCTAACCTGACCCTTCACCACGAACCCCTTCACTGAATCATTGAGACACAGGCTCAGCGGGTTTCACAGTTCTCAGAGCCGCTCACTAGATCAATACGTGACCTGGCTTCACACCGGAGTCTGGGTAGTGTAGATCACACACACTCTACCACTTAACGTTGACCCTACACCACCAACCTCTTCACTGATTCACTGATAAACACACTCTACCACTTAACCCTGACCCTACACCACCAACCCTCACAGAGATTCACTGATACACACACTCTACAACTTAACCCTGACCCTACACCACCAATCCTCATAGAGATTCACTGAGACACAGACTCAGTCGAGTTCTCAGAGCAGCTCACTGGATCAATACGTGACCTGGCTTCACACCGGAGTCTGTGTAGTGTAAATCGCACACACTCTACCACTTAACGCTGACCCTATACCACCAACCCCTCACAGAGATTCACTGATACACACACTCTACCACTTAACCCTGACCCTACACCACCAACCCCTTCACAGATTCACTGATACACACACTCTACCACTTAACGCTGACCCTACACCACCAGCCCCTTCACTGATTCACTGAGACATAGACTCAGTCGAGTTTCACAGTTATCAGAGCCGCTCACCGGATCAATACGTGACCTGGCTTCACACCGGAGTCTGAGCTGTGTGGAGTAGATCGCCAACAGGAAGTATGTGAGAGGCGGGCATCACCTGGTGAACAGACACGGGCAGCACCTGCCGGCAGAGCGCAGAACCAGTCTTAGAGCTCAGAACATATACACTATGGTCTGTTATAACCAGCGAGACTCTACAATGAGGCAGTGAGACATGTCTGGAGACTTGGTATTCAGTCTCAGAGCTCAGGGGGTCGTTTTATTTTCAACTCTCCTGGGCGAGGAGAGTGCCCAGGAGGGATAGCTCCACTGAGGATAATTTTCAGGAGATCTCCTCAATCTCGTTCGATTTACCCTGTCCTCGGGAGGGAGAGAAATCCTCGGCCAAAGTCTCCTTTGAGAGAGCCCCAGGAGAAAATAAACCTGTAGGAGACTTTTGAGGAGACTTGAAAGAGAGGCTGTGTATACTGCAGGTGGTGGCACATAGTGGTATTTTTGGGAACTAATTTCATCATTTATGAATGTTTGTTAATCTAAGTAAATAGCAAAGTAATTCTCCATCTGAGACCTCCAGTTTTAATTAAAATCATAATAAATATATTTCCGATAGTTCAAATGAATTAAATAGCTTTTATTTGTTATTTTGAATCACCCACGACACCCCTAGACGTGTCCCCAGCCAGGAGAGCTGCAGGACACCTTTCAGGAGCTGTCCTGGCCCCAGGATTGAAAATAAAACGATATTTCAGGAGACCTCCTAGAATCTGGCCCAAGACTCTCCTTCCCCAGCAGACTTTGAAATATTGAACCCAAACTGTCCTGGGACCTCTCCCCGGGCGCCCCAGGACTCCTCGGGCAGAAAATAAAACACCCCCCAGAACATATACAATAAGGTCTGTTATAATCAGTTACAATGAGGCAGTGAGACATGTCTGTAGTCTTGGTGTCCACTCACAGTGTGTAATATCTGCTTGGAGACCTCTGTGATACGCATGGAGAGCAGGAGACCGGCAGAATTATATTGAGTTTGGCCGGGAGTCATATGGTTACATTCATCATGGTTATTTTGATCGAAAGATTGTCACAATTGTGTCCACACATGTGTTGGGATATCCTATCAAAGGGATACTAATTATCATCAATGACTAAATTATACAGTCTCGCAGAAGTCAGGCAGTTGAAAGGATCATTATATGTTCATACAAACACTAGGAGTCTAAAATCTAAATTTGACTCTTTTATTGCACACTTCTCTAATATAAATTGTGAAGTTATCTCAGTGTCAGAATCTTGGCTTACCAGGTTTGATGACCACACAAGCTACCAATTAACAGACTATAAGTGTTTTAGACTAGACAGATCCTGGAAAAGGAATCCTAATGACTTAGAACCCAAAACTGGAGGAGGAGTATGTGCTTTTGTAAGTAAGAATGTAAAATGTGATGTGAATGCCCTGGGAACTTTTAATGTCAGCTCGAAGGACCTGGAACTTCAATGTCTTTTGATTAAGAAAGTAAATGAAAAGGATTTGGTATTTTTGAACGTTTATAGACCTAGAAATGGTAATATATTACACTGTTTAAATCACTTGACTCATACAATCCATGAAATAAGAAAAACCTATAACTGCAAAATACTAATAATGGGGGACATAAATATTAATATTCTGGATATAATGGATCACAATATAAATGTTTTTTTAGAAATGTTGACATCTATGAACTTAACACAATTGGTCGAGGACATAACTCAATACTCTGAAAACAGCTCGATACTAGACCTGATCTTTACTGATAGCACATACGTAAATCTGGGGTGCTTGAAACAGCATTAAGCGACCACCAATGTGTTTTCTGCATTAAAAAAAAAATTTGTACTCCCAATAAGATGAACAAAATATATGGTAGAAGCTACCATACATATGATTCCAATAATTTTACCCATCAGACAGTAGACTGGAATGACTATTATAATGAAACAAAAATTGATGAAAAATGGAATGTAATCCTAACTAAAATCAAATCAATACTGGATAGAATGTGCCCTTATAAAGAATTTTATATAAAAGAAAAGCAAGAACCCTGGATAACACGGGAGATACTGGAGATGATACATGCCAAAAATAAGCTTCTAAAGAAAGCTAGAAAAACAGGGAAACTGGAAGACTGGGTGCTTGCAAGAGGAAATAGTACAAATCAATTAATAAAATCCTCTCGACAATTATATGTATTAAATCAAATTAACTCAGCAAATGGGGATCATAAGAAATTTTGGCGAACAGTTAACAATATCCTGCCTAGTACCCCATCTTCCCCAGACAATTGTATTATACTGAAAGACCACAATGGAACTCCACTTTCTGAAAAGGAAATCCCTGAATTTATAAACAACTACTTCTCAAAGATAGGTCACAATTTATCAATAGCAATGTATGCGCCTTTTGAACACTATGATACCAAAAAGATTTCACAAATGGAAAATTTTAAAACAACCACAGAGGAAGTTCTAAAAATAGCAAAACAAATAAACATTAATAAGCAATCAATGATTGAGGGAGTCAACTCAAAAGTATTAAAGGACACATTTATTGCAATCCCCAATATTATACAAGATCTCATAAATACTTCTTTTACACAACAGAAAATACCTGACTCCTGGAGAGACACTTGTGTGATACCCATCCCGAAAAGGTGGGGATGACACAACTGTTACTAACCTTCGTCCTATTACTCTAGAACCACTCCCTTCAAAACTTATTGAATCAATAGTACATGAACATATTTCAAAATTTATTGACCAACACAAAATTCTGACTTCCCAACAATGAGGCTTTAGGAAGGGTTACTCAACAGTCAACTCCATAGCCACACTATCTGATCATATCCTATTAAACAGGAATATTGGAAATGATACAATAGCAATATTTGTTGACTTTAAAAAAGCTTTGACACGGTTAACCTTCATATACTTCTGGAAAAATTAAATCACTATGGAATACAAGAACAAAATTTAAACTGGATTCAAAATTACTTAACAAACAGAAAACAAACTACTAGAGCAAATAACGAGTGTATAATTCTTTCGTCGCGTTCCCGTTCGGGGTTGGCCGGAGAAAAAATTTTTTTACTAGAGCAAATAACATCAATTCTTCCCAGCATGGGGTTGCCTGTGGGGTTCCCCAAGGATCTATACTAGGCCCTCTCATGTTCATTTTATACATTAATGATTTAACACAAGCCATTAATGATTCAGAAATTTGTTTATATGCTGACGACACAGTTCTTTTTAACTCTGGACCTGACATAAATTACCTAGGACAACTACTTCAAATATCTATGGACAAAATGGCCACCTGGTGTGAGCAAAACAAACTTACCGTGAACTCAGCCAAGACCAAAATACTACACTTTACTTCAAAACACAAAAAAAAACAAATATACACCGATAATTATTTAATTGGTTCTCCCTTACAGTCAGTTTTTGAGTATCGCTACTTGGGTGTATTCCTCGATTCTAGTCTGAATTACCACTCGCACATTAATGATATTGTTAAAAAAGTATCGTATCGAATGTACCAGCTAAGTAAAATGCGCCCTTATCTTGATGTTGAAAGTTCGCTCAAAGTTTATAAATCAACAATCATGCCATATTTTGACTATGGAAATGTACTCTTTGTTACATCAGATCAGTATCATATCAGTAAACTACAGAAGTTACAGAATAAATGTCTTTGTATCTGCTTGAGAGCAACAATATATACACCTGTAAGAACATTGAACAATGTTTCGAGAATCCCGTATTTAACTGAGCGCATGAACAGTCACTATTGAACTTGATGTACCTACGATCGAGGAGAGATGAATACTGCCAACATTGTACAGCGTTTACTCGTGCCCAATCTGCACCAGTATTAAAAACTTTAACACCACATTGCCAAGCATATAAGAGGTCTGTACTTCACCATGGTGCTTTAAAGTGGAATGCCTTGGACCCCACTATCCGAAACATTGAAAACTATAAAGCCTTTAAACATTTTACAAAATCTATTTTGAAAGACAGCATTCCAGCCTAGCATAATACAAAATATCGATGACTGCCTTACATTGTATAGAATTATAACGTTTCCTATTGTGCTATATTAACTGACCAAATGTATGAGACAAAATATTGTACCACCTGATGGACATGATAGTAGTGACCCATCTAACTGGCAAATTGTTATATAGATTATAGCTGTGATGAATACCAGTGTGCTTCCTGCCTAATGTTATTAAGATAGGTGTGAGTGGGGCAGGATATGAAAATCAAGCCTACAAGACTTGATATCCACCCCAATTTTATTGTCAACAGTTTATAAATGAAAGGAAAGTAAAACATTAACAGCATATTATATGCACCCATGTAAACCTTTCGTAACTTGAGAAATGAAATGTATTGTGATGTTGTTGACAATGAAATAAAAGTTCTGAAAAGAACAGAAAAAAAAAGAAGGGATGGCAGTGATGTCAACGTCCTGGGCAGAGAAGGTAAGCGGGAACCTCTGTGACAACTCGCCAACCGAACTATAAAGCCCGTTTCCATTGGCCGATTTCCCATCACCCATCTACAGTCAGGGACCACCAACTCATTTTTGGCACTGCTGACCCGAAATCGGTCAATGGAAACAGCCCAGCTCGTGAAATGACCAGCCACCTTTTCTGCTTAGATTATGCAATCTGGCACCACAAACGGATTTATTTCCTGAAGAACAGAATCAAAGCCCTGTTTTGTAAGGGATCCGAGAAGAAAGAATCCGTCATTATCCTACCCCTAATATAAAATCCCATAGGCTTATCCTTGAGTTTCCGTATGCCAAGTTGACTGGCATACGGGTTTTATATGCCACTAGTGGCATACAGAATTGTTATCAAGTAACATCAGCAGCGTCAGAACGTTTTGAAAGTGGGGGGGGGCGAACTGAAAGATTGCTGACTTTTTTCTTGGTATGAAGTCAGACTTTGACATTTGCCAGTTCCACTGGATTTACCGTGAATCTGTGAAAGGTCTGCGAAAAGTCAGACCTTAGTGCGATCATGGACAGTGTATTTTGTAGAGTATGAATCCATGGTGACAGTCATACACAATTATGACTGTTTTCGTGTATGAGTGGCTGTAATATCCGAGTAGTCGACCCGTACTAATATCCAAACGATTAGCGAGCTTATTACGTCGAGAAAGAGAGAGAGAGATAGGAGAGAGAGGAGAGAGGGGAGAGAGAGGGAGAGAGGAGAGAGAGAGGAGAGAGAGAAGGGAGAGAGGAGAGAGAGAATTGGGAGAGGGAGGAGAGAGATGAGAGAAGAGAGAGAGGAGAGAGAGGAGAGAGAGGGGAGAGAGAGAGGAGAGAGGAGAGCGAGAGAGGAGAGAGAGGGAGAGAGAGGAGAGAGAGTGACAGAGAGGAGAGAGAGGCGAGGGAGAGGGGAGAGAGAGGAGAGGGAGGAGAGGGAGGAGAGGGAGAGGGAGGAGAGAGAAGAGAGAGAGAGGAGAGAGAGAGAGGAGAGAGAATGGGGAAAGAGAGGAGAGAGGAAAGAGAGGAGAGAGAGAGGAGAGAGGAGAGAGAGAGAGGAGAGAGAGAGGAGAGAGAGGGAGAGAGGAGACAGAGAGGAGAGAAGAGAGAGAGAAAACAGAGGAGACAGAGAGAGGGGAGAGAGGAGAGAGAGGGGAGAGAGGAGAGAGGAGAGAGAGAGGAGAGAGAGGGGAGAGAGGAGAGAGAGGAGAGAGGGGAGAGAGAGAAGAGAGAGGAGAGGGGAGTGTAGGAAATTTCCCTATGGAGATTCCGTAATAGGCGGGTAGTAACATCGACTAAATATAATGACGAGCTTAGATTCTGTGATGTGAAGTACATGAATCTCACAATGATACTTTACTACGGGGCGACTTCACAGGGTGAATTCACCTTGAAGATACCTCAGCTCGGGCTGAGTTCGCCAGTGGCCATTTTTGTAATATTGCTCTAGATTGATATGAGAGTTTGCCTTATCATGTTCATGGTCCACCTTATGAACACTGGCATTATTATGCCAATAGATAATCAATTCTTCTCTCTTTTCGTTCACTCATTATTGCTGCATGGCTTTGATAAAGCCAAAATGCATTTGTTTTTCATAACAGAGTGCAGCCTGTTAAGAATTACTCAAAGGGGCTCTTCCACTAGCACACAAGATTTAGAGGGATTTGACATGATTTTGTTGACTTGCCAAGTCTTGCTAGGCTTTGAGTAATCGCGTGCATTTTTGCTGCGAAACATCAGAACGATTAAGCACCTTAAGCACTTCTTGTTGCGATACGTGCCGCCATATATGTGAGGCACTCGATCGTGAGGCATGTTTACATTCTTCTTCTCTCATATATATAACTTTCCACATGGTCTATCTGACTTTCTTTACGGCATGAAGTTTTCATTACTGTTTCCTTGTACTTGTATGGCTATAAATCCAAAGCGTTTATTGGTGCACTGCACCAAAACCACCATTTTACATATATATACCCCATCGCGATAACACACGTATTGGCTGTATCATGGCTTCTTTATATTTGTATACACCTCTTACGTTTCGGGCGTCTACGAGACAGTTTCTATATGTAGACGCGCGCGACTTGGCTGTCTTTCACGCCTGGCGTATTTAAGATAAAACATACTCTGCGCAATATATATACGCCAGGCGTATATATGATACCCAAAAAAAAAATTGCGACCCGCGGCCCACCCGGTCCTATGGGTGTTGGTAGAGGATACACCAACACTGACCCGCCACCCGCCACCTCCCAACCCCACCCCCCTGTGGTAATATAATATATTTGAGACAGACTTGGATGGTTAATGGCAAATGTAATATACTACCACTGATGTCCCCAAGTGGCAGAGGTCGGAATTATTGGATACTGGCGTAAATAAACAGAATCAGGCATATATATATAACGTATATAAGACCGCACCATGGACACGTATATACGCCACTAGATAAGGCGTCTACAAGACGGATAACAGGTCTAACATCTAGACGCAAAATCCTACTGTTAAACACGTTTCGGATACATATGTAAAGCGGTAGGTTTCGTGCAGTGGTGTAAATGACTGGTCGGCGGATTGACCGCCGGCGTCAGGGGGTGGCCAGCCCACGTACTGATCTGTTAATAATTAAAGTAGTCCGGCCTACTTTCACACGTGGTGATAGACGTGGCCGTATTGAGTGATCGATATCCACCTGTTTACCTCCACCTGTCTGACACTCTGACAGTGTGACAGCGGTATCGTCTGACTCCTATCTCTCACAGTGCGTTCCCTGCCATGTGACAGCTGTCATACAGTCTGACACTCTGACAGTGTGACAGCGGTATCGTCTGACTCCTATCTCTCACAGTGCGTTCCCTGCCATGTGAAATCTGTCATACAGTCTGACACTCTGATAGTGTGACAGCGGTATCGTCTGACTCCTATCTCTCACAGTGTGTTCCCTGCCATGTGACAGCTGTCATACAGTCTGACACTCTGACAGTGTGACAGCGGTATCGTCTGACTCCTATCTCTCACAGTGTGTTCCCTGCCATGTGACAGCTGTCATACAGTCTGACACTCTGACAGTGTGACAGCAGTATCGTCTGACTCCTATCTCTCACAGTGCGTTCCCTGCCATGTGACAGCTGTCATACAGTCTGACACTCTGATAGCGTGACAGCGGTATCGTCTGACTCCTATCTCTCACAGTGTGTTCCCTGCCATGTGACAGCTGTCATACAGTCTGACACTCTGACAGTGTGACAGCGGTATCGTCTAACTCGTATCTTTCACAGTGGGTTCCCTGCCATGTGACAGCTGTCATAGAGAGGTGTGACATGTGTCTCACAGGTGTGACACCTGACAACTGTACGACACAGGTGTGACACCTGTTTGACAGCTGTGATAGAATGGTCTCACACTGAGAGAGCAATGTGAAAATCGAAATACATTGCGGCCATCCATAAAGTATACACACTGAGGGGGGAGGAGGGGGTCAACAATTTCGGAAATGTTGCGTTTGCTCCTTCTTTGTTGCATTACACACAATGTTGACAGGGTGGGTGGGTCAAATTGTTTGGCCTGAAATGTCGTATTTAGGGGTTCAGAAAACTATGATCATGGGTTGAATTGTTCTGGTTGTTTTTATGTTGTATTTGTCTAGACTACATGTAAGTGATACTCATCATCACGTTAAAATAGTCGCCGACCGCCCCGGTTAAAGTCCCATCAATCACTTCACAATAACGTTAAATAGTCGCCGACCGCCCCGGTTAAAGTCCCATCAATCACTTCACAATAACGTTAAATAGTCGCTGACCGCCCCGGTTAAAGTCCCATCAATCACTTCACAATAATGTTAAATAGTCGCTGACCGCCCCGGTTAAAGTCCGATCAATCACTTCACAATAACGTTAAATAGTCGCTGACCGCCCCGGTTAAAGTCCCATCAATCACTTCACAATAACGTTAAATAGTCGCCGACCACCCCGGTTAAAGTCCCGTGAATCACTTCACAATAACGTTAAACTAGACTAGACTAAATGTAAGTGTTACTCATCATCACGTTAAAATAGTCGCCGACCGCCCCGGTTAAATTCCCGTGAATCACTTCACAATAACGTTAAATAGTCGCTGACCGCCCCGGTTAAAGTCCCATCAATCACTTCACAATAACGTTAAATAGTCGCCGACCGCCCCGGTTAAAGTCCCATCAATCACTTCACAATAACGTTAAATAGTCGCCGACCGCCCCGGTTAAAGTCCCGTGAAGCACTTCACCATAACGTTAAACTAGACTAGACTACATGTAAGTGTTACTCATCATCACGTTAAAATAGTCGCTGACCGCCCCGGTTAAAGTCCCATCAATCACTTCACAATAACGTTAAATAGTCGCTGACCACCCCGGTTAAAGTCCCATCAATCACTTCACAATAACGTTAAATAGTCGCTGACCGCCCCGGTTAAAGTCCCATCAATCACTTCACAATAACGTTATATAGTCGCCGACCGCCCCGGTTAAAGTCCCATCAATCACTTCACAATAACGTTAAATAGTCGCCGACCGCCCCGGTTAAAGTCCCATCAATCACTTCACAATAACGTTAAATAGTCGCCGACCGCCCCGGTTAAGGTGCCATCAATCACTTCACAATAACGTTAAATAGTCGCTGACCGCCCCGGTTAAAGTCCCATCAATCACTTCACAATAACGTTAAATAGTCGCTGACCGCCCCGGTTAAAGTCCCATCAATCACTTCACAATAACGTTAAATAGTCGCTGACTGCCCCGGTTAAAGTCCCATGAAGCACTTCACAATAACGTTAAATAGTCGCTGACTGCCCCGGTCAAAGTCCCATCAATCACTTCACAATAACATTAAATAGTCGCCGACTGCCCCGGTCAAAGTCCCATCAATCACTTCACAATAACATTAAATAGTCGCTGACCGCCCCGGTTAATGTCCCATCAATCACTTCACAATAACGTTAAATAGTCGCCGACCGCCCCGGTTAAAGTCCCATCAATCACTTCACAATAACGTTAAATAGTCGCCGACCGCCCCGGTTAAAGTCCCGTGAATCACTTCACAATAACGTTAAATAGTCGCTGACCGCCCCGGTTAAAGTCCCATCGATCACTTCACAATAACTGCACATCCTACAATTCACTGTGGCGCCACCTGGTGATCCACATATATATATTTTTTTTTAAGACATTTATTTTACCTGGGTCTCACTCAACTCTGAAAGAGCTGGTCTTAACGTGAGCCCAGTGAGCCCAGTTCATTCATTTTGTAGTAACATGCAAACTTTGCAACATATGTACATTACAGTGGTGTTGGGATTATTTGATATACAGGTATCACCTTTCGCATGAGATAACTAACACTTTGAGGTGATGCATTCCCTTGGCATTTCTGCACCTATGCCTAACATAGTAGTTAATTTATCACTATAGGATTGATAGACATTTTGAGATATGGGATTCTTGATTTCAGTATAAGTTTTTGGTCCTGCTTAAAGGCTTTGGTCGTTTCTATAAGTCTTTGTGTAGGTGCCAATTTATTCCATGAGGTAGCCCCTCTGTATTCAACACTTTTTTTGTATTGTTCAGTTTTTGGCAACTTTGTTATAAATAGTGGAGCTGTTTGGGCTCTGGTGCTGGCTGTCCTCCGTTGTACCAGTTTATTTGTTTGTAGTTGTTTATACATATGGACAAGCAGATGCGAGAGCCTTCTATCTTCCAGTAAAGGTAGTTGTACTGCTCTATGGAGAGTTGTTACACTTGATCTATTACCACTTCTCGTTCCTATGCATATAGCGTTGTTTTGAATCACTTGCAGTTTGTATTTGTCCTGATCTGAACTAGCATCATATAAGATGTCGCCATAATCAATTACTGGCAGTAACATGGTTTTATATATAATATTACAAGCATATTCATTTACATAAGGTCTAATTTTGGCTAACAAATACAATTTGTGTGATAGTGTCTTTACTAAATCATTAATATGTTTTCTATAATTTAAGTTCTGATCTAGTGTTATGCCCAGGTATCTGTATGTGCTCACCCTTTGCAGGGCGACCCCATCCAAGTCAATATACACTGGTCTGTTTAGGATATCTTTGTTTCTCTTTGCTGTGGTGAAGTACATAAATTTAGTTTTGTTGACGTTAATAGTTAATTTATTTCTAGTGCACCATTTGCTGACTTGGTTAAGGTCCGTTTGCAAAGCACCAGCCACCACATACTGATCCTTTCCAGAGTTGTATAACACTGTGTCATCAGCGTAAAGTAGACTACTGGTGTGGTATTCTGAGTTATCGTCTAACATTTTGATAAGGTCATTTACATATACTATGTATAACAGCGGCCCTAATATGGATCCTTGTGGGACTCCGCAGACTACCTTCTCGTTATCTGATTTAATACCATTTGCTATGGTAGCCTGAGACCTGTCTTGTAGATAGTTTGTGTACCATTTCAGTAATTTTTCATTAATTCCTAATTTATTTAGTTTTGTTAAGAGAATTTTGTGGTTTATGGTGTCGAAAGCCTTTTTAAAATCTATGAAAATTCCTATTGTGTACTTTTGCTCGTCTAATGCGTTATAAA
This sequence comes from Alentia gelatinosa, assembly GCA_950022655.1. Taxonomy (NCBI): domain Eukaryota; kingdom Metazoa; phylum Annelida; class Polychaeta; order Phyllodocida; family Polynoidae; genus Alentia; species Alentia gelatinosa. The sequence continues at coordinate 180,523,072 of OX465579.1, read as the reverse complement.
TATAGTTGGTAAGTTTTGTTACTGTTTCTATTGTGGAATAACCTTTTCTAAATCCATTTTGGGCTTTGTGCAGTATTTCGCTATTTTCGAGAAATTTTATAGTGGCAGTATGAACTATTTTTTCTAAAATTTTCCCAGGTACTGGTAGTAAAGAGACAGGTCTCAGGCTACTTACATCAGGATTGTTTCCTTCTTTTTTAAGAGGTACAATGGTCGCATGTTTCCACTCTGTTGGGAAAATACCCTGTGTTAAGGATGAGTTTAATAAATAAGTAAATTGATCACATAGAATGGTTAGTGCGTCTTTCAGGTATTTCGAGGTTAGTCCTTCTATGGCTGATGATTTCGCGCAATTTATTTCCCTTATCAGTTTTCTCACTTCGTCCCTGTTTGTGTGAAGATTTCCAAGTTTATTTTTATTTGTTATGCCGTCGTAATACCAGTTTTGAGTGTGTTTCTTAGCTAGGTTTGGTCCTATGCTAGAGAAATAGCTATTTATGTGTGTGGATGTGTGTTCAGGCGGTATCCAATCTCCGTTTTCAGATTTCAGTTTGAATACATCATGTTTATTTGAGTTCTTCTTTGTGAACTTGGATAGGATATTCCAAAAATTTTTTGTGTCATTTTTATTTTCTTCTAATGCCTCTCTGATGTAGTCTCCTTTGGCCTTTTTTAGTAGTTTATTGACAAGATTTCTGTTTCTTTGCATTTAACCAATCAACATCTTTATTACTCTTCCTAGCTTTCTTAAATAGGTGGTCTTTATCCTTTATATGTTCTAACATCTCATTATTTAACCAATCTTCCCTTATTGTTTTTACCTTGTAGTGTTTCATAGGGCATATTTTGTCTAGTTGTTTTATTATGTTATGTTAACATCTTCCATAGTAGGTTTGGATTTTCTAGCTGATAGTAAGGTGTCCAGTCAATTTTACTCAGTAATGTACTAAATTTATCGAATGTATAGTTCCTGTTAGATCTGCCATAGAAGGACGTTTTACCTCTGATAACCTTGTTTTTTGATCTTATAACAAATACTCCTTCGTGGTCACTAACACCATCCCCAAACAACCCCGCATTTGTATATTCATGATTATTCACAAGTACATAATCAAGACAGCTGTGTTTGACTCCATGCCTAGTAGCCTCTTTTACCAATTATTTCAATCCGAGTACAGTTTCTAATAATTTAATTTCTTTATAGTCTATTTCGTTTTTTAATAAGTAGTCTACGTTAAAATCCCCTAACATAAATAGGTCTTTCGTTTTGTTTTCTAATATATCTATCACTTCGTTTTTCAGCTCCAAGCAGAACTCTTTACAACCTTTCCCTGGGGGTCTGTAAACTGTGCCTATGATTATCTCTCTTGTCTCAGGTAAAGTTATGTTAACCCACAGTGTCTCTTTAGTTGAGGTGCTGGTATTGAATTTATTTAACTTTCCCTGGTCGAAATCTAGATCTTCACGAATATATATTCCAACCCCTCCCCCTGTTTTAATTTTATCTTTATCAGGTTCCTTCCAGTTTCTGTCGTTTCTAATAAAAATATAGCCTGGGAGGTCTACTAGGTATGTCGGCATTTTTTCAGTGAGCCATGTCTCTGTTATACATAAACAGTCGATATCTGAGTCCACTAATATTGTGTGCACTGTATCGAGTTTTGACCATAAACTGCACACATTTAAGTGCACAATCTTCAAACCTTTGCAGTTTAGTTTTCCATTTTTACTCATGTCTATATAACAGTTTCACATGTTTTGGCATAAATACATCAATGTAACGGGTAATGCAAGTCGAAAATGCAGTGAGCATGCTTTCACCTTGAACATATAAGTAATTCTTAGATATAAACCAACACAAATATATTATCATAATAACTTGATAGCACTCTATCCGTCTCGGCGCTTTTAGCCACGGAAGAAATGTGCTTGACCTTAGGTCTACTATCCTTCTGTATGTACAAATATGCTATAGCATAGTTAGGAGCAATTATAATATAAATGATTATTATTTAACAGCAGTACGATTTCATATTTAAGTACAAGATCGGTTTTTTTACGTGCTATCAGGGAGTCTCCTCTCTAGGATGGATCATTCGCCCGTCAAGCCCGCAAATCCCCGCATCTTGGTTCCAAACAAAATATTTTATAAACCATGATTTGAACAGAACATCAATCATATATAACTTCTAGAGAAAAAGAAAAGTGTTACATTCAATATTCGATTTGTTGATTTACTGAAAGATTATGAAAGTCAAGTTATTTGCCTTAATCCTGCTTGTTGTTGGTCTCCCCTCTGGGATGGGCCAATGTTCAACTCTAGGCTATTCAGTCAGGTTTTGGTTGATGATAAACTCATAGTAGGGTCATACTCCGGAGTGTCGATATTATGCATTTGGCCCAGATGTCCACTGTTTTATCTGTGGGGTGAAGTCTGTCATAGAAACGTCTGTATGCGTTCAGTTCATTTTTCCCTAGTCTGTAGTGTATTTTCGCCTGTAATCTGGGTCCATTTACTCCCTGTTCTTTATTTAATAGTGTGATTACGTGGTTGACTTGTTTGATAATGTCGTTTATCCAGTCTTGACAGGTAAAATATGGCAATTTACAATTGGAGTGGGAGGGGAGGTGGAAGAGGGGGAGGTGGAGGAGGGGGAGGGGGAGGAGGGGGAGGTGGAGAAGGGGAGGGGGAGGAGGGGGAGGGGGAGGAGGGGAGGGAGAAGGAGGAGGGGTGGAGGAGGGGGAGGGAGAAGGAGGAGGTGAAGGAGGGGAGGAGGTGAAGGAGGGGAGGAGGAGAGGAGGAGGAGGTGAAGGAGGGGAGGAGGGGAGGAGGAGGGGAGGAGGAGGTGAAGGAGGAGGAGGAGGTGAAGAAGGGGAAGAGGAGGAGGAGGAGGAGGGGAGGAGGAGGAGGAGGAGGAGGGGAGGAGGAGGAGGAGGAGGGGGAGGAGGAGGAGGAGGAGGGGGAGGAGGGGAGGAGGAGGGGGAGGAGGAGGGGAGGAGGAGGAGGAGGGGGAAGAGGAGGGGGAGGAGGAGGAGGAGGAGGGGGAGGAGGACGGGGAGGAGGGGGAGGAGGAGGTGAAGGAGGGGGAGGAGGAGGAGGTGAAGGAGGGGAGGAGGAGGTGAAGGAGGGGGAGGAGGAGGAGGTGAAGGAGGAGGATGAGGGGGAGGAGGGGGAGGAGGAGGGGGAGGAGGGGGAGGAGGAGGAGGAGGAGGGGAGGAGGAGGTGAAGGAGGGGAGGAGGAGGTGAAGGAGGAGGAGGAGGGGGAGGAGAAGGAGGGGGAGGAGGGGGAGGAGAAGGAGGGGGAGGAGGGGGAGGAGGAGGTGAAGGAGGAGGAGGAGGGGGAGGAGAAGGAGGGGGAGGAGGAGGAGGGGGAGGAGGAGGAGGGGGAGGAGGTGAAGGAGGGGAGGAGGAGGCAGAGGAGGAGGTGAAGGAGGGGAGGAGGAGGTGAAGGAGGAGGAGGAGGGGGAGGAGGAGGAGGGGGAGTAGGGGGAGGAGGTGAAGGAGGGGAGGAGGGGGAGGAGGTGAAGGAGGGGAGGAGGGGGAGGAGGAGGTGAAGGAGGGGAGGAGGAGGCGGAGGAGGAGGTGAAGGAGGGGAGGAGGAGGTGAAGGAGGAGGAGGAGGTGAAGGAGGAGGAGGAGGAGGTGAAGGAGGAGGTGAAGGAGGAGGAGGAGGGGGAGGAGGAGGTGAAGGAGGGGGAGGAGGAGGGGAGGAGGAGGAGGAGGGGGAGGAGGAGGAGGAGGAGGAGGAGTGGTGAGGAGGAGGGGGAGGAGGAGGGGGAGGAGGAGAGGAGGGGGAGGAGGAGGAGGAGGAGGTGAAGGAGGGGGAGGAGGAGGGGAGGAGGAGGAGGTGAAGGAGGGGAGGAGGAGAGGAGGGGGAGGGGAGGAGGAGTGGTGAGGAGGAGGGGGAGGGGTAGGAGGGAGGCTTTTAGACAGACAGGGTCTACTCAGTTGGCTGGTTAGATGACAGACTAACAGTAAACACAGCGTCACACGGTCACGGACGGGCAGGCCCGGGATGGGGGGTGGTGGCAGCTGATGCGTGAAGAAGCAGACCGCGGACAATATGTCTGCCATGTTTTGCAAGTTCACTGAACCGTGAGACACCAACAACCACATTACACCTGACATTACACGCAGATGGCGTGTGGAACTGGAGGTGCTGTGTTTGGCAAGTTCACTGAACCGTGGAACACAACACCCACATTACACCTGACATTACACGCAGACGGCGTGTAGAACTGGAGGGGCCTTGTGTGGTGAGTTCACTGAACCGTGGAACACAACAACCACATGACACCTGACATTACACGCAGACGGCGTGTGGAACTGGAGGTGTCGTGTGTGGCGAGTTCACTGAACCGTGAAACACAACAACGACATGACACCTGACATAACACGCAGACAGTGTATGGAACTGGAGGTGCCGTGTGTGGTGAGTACACTGAACCGTGGAACACAACAACCACATTACACCTGACATTACACGCAGACGGCGTGTGGAACTGGAGGGGCCGTGTGTGGTGAGTTCACTGAACCGTGGAACACAACCACATGACACCTGACATTACACGCAGACAGTGTATGGAACTGGAGGTGCCGTGTGTGGTGAGTTCACTGAACCGTGAAACACAACAACGACATGACACCTGACATTACACGCAGACAGTGTATGGAACTGGAGGTGCCGTGTGTGGTGAGTTCACTGAACCGTGGAACACAACAACCACATTACACCTGACATTACATGCAGATGGCGTGTGGAACTGGAGGTGCCGTGTGTGGTGAGTTCACTGAACCGTGGAACACAACAACCACATTACACCTGACATTACACGCAGACGGCGTGTGGAACTGGAGGTGCCGTGTGTGGCGAGTTCACTGAACCGTGAAACACAACAACCACATGACACCTGACATTACACGCAGACAGTGTATGGAACTGGAGGTGCCGTGTGTGGCGAGTTCACTGAACCGTGAAACACAACAACCACATTACACCTGACATTACACGCAGACGGCGTGTGGAACTGGAGGTGATGTGTTTGGCGAGTTCACTGAACCGTGAAACACAACAACCACATTACACCTGACATTACACGCAGACGGCGTGTGGAACTGGAGGTGTCGTGTGTGGTGAGTTCACTGAACCATGGAACACCAACAACCACACTACACCTGACATTACACGCAGACAGTGTATGGAACTGGAGGTGCCGTGTGTGGTGAGTTCACTGAACCGTGAAACACAACAACGACATGACACCTGACATTACACGCAGACAGCGTGTGGAACTGGAGGTGTCGTGTGTGGCGAGTTCACTGAACCGTGAAACACAACAACCACATTACACCTGACATTACACGCAGACGGCGTGCGGAACTGGAGGTGTTGTGTGTGGCGAGTTCACTGAACCGTGAAACACCAACAATCACATTACACCTGACATTACACGCAGACGGCGTGTGGAACTGGAGGTGCCGTGTGTGGTGAGTTCACTGAACCGTGGAACACAACAACCACATTACACCTGACATTACACCTGACATTACACACAGACGGCGTGTGGAACTGGAGGTGTCGTGTGTGGCGAGTTCACTGAACCGTGAGACACCAACAACCACATGACACCTGACATTACACGCAGACGGCGTGTGGAACTGGAGGTGTCGTGTGTGGTGAGTTCACTGAACCGTGGAACACCAACAAACACATTACACCTGACATTACACGCAGACGGCGTGTGGAACTGGAGGTGTCGTGTGTGGTGAGTTCACTGAACCGTGGAACACCAACAACAACAATAAACTTGAGATCCTTGGAGTTGAGATACCCTTAGATCGGCTGTGTAGACTTGAGACAAGTCTGAAAAACACTTTCCGCCATTGATCTCAAGTTGAGATCCTCTTGACTGAAAAACACCCCCCTAGTGTGGTGGCCTACGTCTAGCTGACTGCTCAGGGTCAATGGGTGCAAAGTGCTCTCATATCCAGTATTATCCACTGGGACAGAGATAATGAGCTTATCCTACCCCTAATAAAAAACGGCCATAGACTTAACATAGGGAAATTTTATGTGGCAGGCCGTGACATAAAGTGTTTTTTATGCCACTAGAGTAATAACAATATTGACCAATCAGAGAGCAGGATGTCAGCTACTATGAAAAAAGTTCTGTTGGTCGTTGACTCAATATTTATCTTTTTAACAGTAATATAAGCATAGACGGGGTAGGATAAATACGAAACCGAACTTGAGTTAGACTTGTCAATGTCTATGCCACTCTGGTCAGGTCTGCTCCTCACTACACTCGGCTACGCCTCGTGTAGTAATACACGACCTTCCCGTTGTGGCATAAACATTGTCAAGTCTAACTCTCGTTTGGTTTCTACTAATTATACAAGTATGAGTATACAATGTAGCAGTCAGAGTCGTTTAATGTTATTTTCTTATACTCTGTGAATGGGCTGAATGCAGGCTTGGTCATATCCTCCCAATTTGTATTAAACATAACATGAAAAAGACAAGATTTCAGTGACAGTCTCTGTGATGTGTGTGTTCAACACTGGTGAGCAATGGGCCTACTGTTGGTGATACGCAGCAGGGGCAGGTGTCGCGGTGGTGAGTAGCGATGGTGGCGCCCTCTGTGGTCGTGGAGTATAACTGCATCAAAGCGCAAGGTTGATGCTCGCAGTGATTCTTTATCTGGTTTATCAAGATTTTTCCAGAACCAGCTGCTTTAGGTAATTCTATGATTAAGACCTAATGACACAGTTTAAGTAGGTCACGGCACTGAAAATAATTGATCGAAACCCAAAACAAATATCAATTATACAAAATGCATGATTAGGCTACAAAATGTATGGGTGGTCTAAAGTCTTGGGCGCTGCTCTTCTGGTTGTTTCCCTCACGCCTGGCGGGGAGCTTGTCATTCCATGTCTACCTGCGCCACTTCCCTGTCAGCCATATTTGACAAAATTTCCGATGGCCAGGAAATAACCGACCTCAGAATTTATTACACATAAACATAAAAAGAAATATTTCATAGATCGAAAAGCCACGCATACAGGGAAAGCCCTGACAGAGAATGCTCAGGCGGTTAGATGTGACAGGGCAGGTCCTAGAGGTGTCAACTATGGCGACAGCTTTCTTACAGAACAGTTTTTGAACGTTGAGACAACTTTCGCCTCTGTCAATCTTAATAAGTATTTGAAAGATTTGACAGATAAGGAAAACGATCCATTCGCAAATCTGAAAACAAAGAAAGAACAAACGGGATATGCTGGAAGTATAATTCAAAGGAGGGTTGTTCATTCGAGAACTGTGCCTATCGCCGTGAATGTTCTCAGTGTGGTAACAGTCAGACTGGTATGGTAGGTCGCATTACGGAAGTGATCAAACCTGGTCATTCTTTTCATGATGGTAGACATCAAAGATGTCTATAGGGCACACCTAGACAATCGTAAAGACCATTACCCACTGTACGATTCCGGAACATATATGTTCCTTTGTCTGAGACAAAGGAAGTCTTTAACTAAGCCCAATGCCCATCTACCGATTTTGGAACATTTATGTACGTTTGTCGGCGACAAACGGAGGGTAATTTGTCTCAGCCAAGCCATCCTAACGGAGTCGGTAGATGTAGGACAGCTAGGCAAGGCTACCCAGCGAATAGTGAACACTGGTTTCTTTGGTTTTTCCCCTTCCCCAGCGGACCATACACCGATTTCATCAGTGTGCGGGTCGAGCGAGGGATTACGTAATTTGCCTGCGACAAGGTGACCGACTCCTGTACGATTTGGGAACTAATCGTTCAACCCTAAATCGGTAGATGGGCATCCGGCTTAAGTCTCAGGCCAGGCCCCTGGTACAGAATCGCCCAGTGTGGCACCCCCCTCTAGTCCCTAGACTAGGACTAGTCCTAACCCCCTGTTGGGATGTTCTTTTGTCGCTGACAAAGTGCAGGTCCATGTTCCGAAATCGGCCCCGACAGATTTATCAACATGTTGATAAATTTTGTCGCCAACAACGGAGTTTTAGAAATACCCCCCGTGGTGCGTTCCGATATCGGCCCCAAATGTGTCTTAAGGGTTGCTGAAAAGAGTATGCCACACACAGAATTGGTCATTTCCGCCGATTTTTTCCCCAGAGACAGATTCTTTCCCTTTTTATTATTGGTAATTGATAGATACAGTACGGCCTTCCATCAAACCCTTTTTAAAAAGTCAAATATAGTTTTGAGATTTGAGATAGAAGAGACAAGAACAAGAAGAGATTTAGAAATTTAAGTTATCTAGACCAAAAAAGGGAAAATATTAGGCATTTTTGAATAATCAGAAGAAACCCCTACCTTATTAAAATTGGCAGCCAGTCTTTGGGAAAAACTCTATCGCCCAGTGTATACTGAAATGCTTAGGACAACTCCTACCACCCCCTCTCTCGTATCACGCTGGTTTTATTGCCGCTCGATGCGAATTTGCCTGAGACAAGATTTAGGATAGGCTTTAGGATTATTGGATTCTGTCCTAAGGAAATGAATCATACAGTGGGCATTCTGCTTTAGGCCCAATGCCCATCTACCGATTTCAGAATATTTATGTACGTTTGTCGGTGACAAACGAAGGGTAATTTGTCTCAGCCAAGCCATCCTAACTGAGTCGGACAGCTAGGCAAGGCTAACCAGCGATTAGTGAACATGCGGTATCTTTGGTTTTTGCCCTCCCCCAGCGATTAGTGGACCATACACCGATTTTATCAGTGTGCGGGTCGAACGAGGGGTTACGTAATTTGCCTGCGACAAGGTGACCGACTCCTGTACGATTTGGGAACTAATCGTTCAACCCTAAATCGGTAGATGGGCATCCGGCTTAAGTCTCAGGGTTTTATGTGCGATTTGGAGGGCTTGGGGGAGAATGAGAGATATCATGAATCAAAGAGTTTGGTGTTCGGGTTAAAATGTACCCCTTTTATTTTCAAGTTTCTGACTTTGTTGTGCACTGCATGCAAATAAGGGGTATTGTAGAGACGTCAGGTAACTTAGACGATTCTTTCGTGGTGGGTAGAGATGGATCAGAGTGTCAAAGACATCTCGACACTCTGATAGGTCTGCTGACATACTTAGGTTTTTGGACTTCTTGGAATAAGGTGGTTTTCTCAGCAAGTTAAGTATCTAAGAATTGAACTAGACAGTGTAGCTATGATTGCCTCAGGATACGGTTCACATAACAAGGCTGAGTTCAGAAACATCCTGCCACCTTCGTGTTGCTGGGATCGAGTGCTGGAGACCATGGCGTTCAGAGGGCGCCGCTCGCGGACGGCAGACACCACGAGCAGCTCGGGACGGCCGCAGACACCACGAGCAGCTCGGGACGGCCGCAGACACCACGAGCAGCTCGGGTCGGCAGACACCACGAGCAGCTCGGGTCGGCCGCAGACACCACGAGCAGCTCGGGACGGCCGCAGACACCACGAGCAGCTCGGGTCGGCCGCAGACACCACGAGCAGCTCGGGTCGGCCGCAGACACCACGAGCAGCTCGGGTTGGCCGCAGACACCACGAGCAGCTCGGGTCGGCCGCAGACACCACGAGCAGCTCGGGTCGGCCGCAGACACCACGAGCAGCTCGGGACGGCCGCAGACACCACGAGCAGCTCGGGACGGCCGCAGACACCACGAGCAGCTCGGGTCGGCCGCAGACACCACGAGCAGCTCGGGACGGCCGCAGACACCACGAGCAGCTCGGGTCGGCCGCAGACACCACGAGCAGCTCGGGTCGGCCACACCCAGCGACCATCCCTCACCGCCGTGAACCAGCAGTTTGACACAAGAAACTGTCTCGACTTTTGTCCTTCGCTTTTGGTCTTTTGACCGTGCACCATGCGCAAGTGTGACACTTGTGGGGTGTAATTTGACGCGAGGTCGCACAGGGACGCTGTCCCTCCTGTAAGGTGCTGAGTTTAAGAGAGCGGCTCAGAATGGAGACGAGGATTTGGGAGCAGGCGGAGGTCTGACCCGACACAGGCAGGAGAGACGCGGGGATGGGTCTGTGATCGAAGCCAGCCTGGGTTAGTGCGAACTTGTTTGAACATGATGGGCTCAAAAAGGAAGTTGTGTCCATTAAGGCTGATTCTCAAGCTTTTGAGTTGCAGGGTGTTTGTCGTGATGAGGCCGGCCAGGGTGAGACGGGATTACCACGTGGTGGGGGAGTGGGGGGAGCTCAAGTGCCAAGGGCATTCATCCATGAAATTGTTGATCACGGTTCACTGCCTCAGGGTTATATATATATATATATATATATATATATATATATATACAGTAGAACCGCGCCTAACGGAAACCCCGCGTAAGCGGACACCCCGCGTTAATAAGGGACACCTTTGCTCGGAACGGTTCCCTCTGTTAGATGTTTATTTTAACCTCGCGTAAGATTTCTTTTCAACATTCCTGATTTAAGGTAAGGGATTCATGTACTTTTTCCATTATCAAAACTGTTCACTATATCTGAATTGTCGTTTCTATTCAGTCATTTTCTCATTTTATCTCACCCCTGTTACAAGTTTAGCCATAGGAATAACATTAGAAAAAAATACTCAACGATCACCCACGTAAAGTAACAATAGTGAATGTGAGATGACGTCATATGGATTTGCTTAGTCTATTTTAATTATTGTGAAATTGTCATAATATCTAATGTCATAAAAAGGGGTGAGATAAATCCAGAACCGCACTCGAATCGTAAAATACACAAAACTTCACACGTTTGGATGTGCCATAATCGTGAGTCGGCTTCACCTCAATGACAATTTCAGCGCATCCAAACTTCACACCTTTGTCCTTCTGTCCATGGCCTCGTTTTGTTTCTTTTTCCCGGTAACATGCACTGATATGTGAGTGACTTACTGCACTGGGAGTTTGTGGGTCTCTGATTCTGTTTTTTAATTTATTTCGGAAGTACACGACTGGCACGCTGCCCTAAAACATCCACCACAGACTCAGTGGGCCCGAATGTTATCCATACTGCACCCCTAGCAGCAGGTCACAGTGGGCCCGAATGTTATCCATACTGCACCCCTAGCAGCAGGTCACAGTGGGCCCGAATGTTATCCATACTGCACCCCTAGCAGCAGGTCACAGTGGGCCCGAATGTTATCCATACTGCACCCCTAGCAGCAGGTGATACTCTATAGACATTCAGCCTCAGCTACCTAATAACAATGAGAATTAATAGTTCTCTGTATTCAACAATTTACAAGATAAGATAAGTCTGTCTTATTCACCATGGATATTGGCTGACGAATCTCCACCATGGAGGGCAGAATCTGTGTCACTGTGTAGTAGACAGAACAACAAAGGCGTCAGTGGGAACTTGGGGAACTTGCTGTCACCCCTAATATTTAATAAACATAAAAAAACAATAAATAAACAAAACCAGGAAAACTGTATGACACAAGTACCTCTCAATCCACTCATCTCTTTAGTTCAACACACACGATCAGACCTGTATGTCACAAGTACCTCTCAACCCACTCGTCTCTTTAGTTCAACACACACTGCCGATCAGACCTGTATGTCACAAGTACCTCTCAATCCACTCGTCTCTTTAGTTCAACACACACGATCAGACCTGTGTGTCACAAGTACCTCTCAATCCACTCATCTCTTTAGTTCAACACACACGATCAGACCTGTATGTCACAAGTACCTCTCAATCCACTCATCTCTTTAGTTCAACACACACAATCAGACCTGTATGTCACAAGTACCTCTCAATCCACTCATCTCTTTAGTTCAACACACACGATCAGACCTGTATGTCACAAGTACCTCTCAATCCACTCATCTCTTTAGTTCAACACACACGATCAGACCTGTGTGTCACAAGTACCTCTCAATCCACTCATCTCTTTAGTTCAACACACACGATCAGACCTGTATGACACAAGTACCTCTCAATTCACTCATCTCTTTAGTACAACACACGATCAGACCTGTATGTCACAAGTACCTCTCAATCCACTCGTCTCTTTAGTTCAACACACACGATCAGACCTGTGTGTCACAAGTACCTCTCAATCCACTCATCTCTTTAGTTCAACACACACGATCAGACCTGTATGTCACAAGTACCTCTCAATCCACTCATCTCTTTAGTTCAACACACACGATCAGACCTGTATGTCACAAGTACCTCTCAATCCACTCATCTCTTTAGTTCAACACACGATCAGACCTGTGTGTCACAAGTACCTCTCAATCCACTCATCTCTTTAGTTCAACACACACGATCAGACCTGTATGTCACAAGTACCTCTCAATTCACTCATCTCTTTAGTACAACACACGATCAGACCTGTATGTCACAAGTACCTCTCAATTCACTCATCTCTTTAGTTCAACACACACGATCAGACCTGTATGTCACAAGTACCTCTCAATTCACTCATCTCTTTAGTTCAACACACACGATCAGACCTGTATGTCACAAGTACCTCTCAATCCACTCATCTCTTTAGTTCAACACACACGATCAGACCTGTATGTCACAAGTACCTCTCAATCCACTCATCTCTTTAGTTCAACACACACGATCAGACCTGTGTGTCACAAGTACCTCTCAATCCACTCATCTCTTTAGTTCAACACACACGATCAGACCTGTATGTCACAAGTACCTCTCAATTCACTCATCTCTTTAGTTCAACACACACGATCAGACCTGTATGTCACAAGTACCTCTCAATTCACTCATCTCTTTAGTTCAACACACGATCAGACCTGTTTGTCACAAGTACCTCTCAATCCACTCATCTCTTTAGTTCAACACACACGATCAGACCTGTGTGTCACAAGTACCTCTCAATCCACTCATCTCTTTAGTTCAACACACACGATCAGACCTGTGTGTCACAAGTACCTCTCAATCCACTCATCTCTTTAGTTCAACACACACGATCAGACCTGTATGTCACAAGTACCTCTCAACCCACTCATCTCTTTAGTACAACACACACGATCAGACCTGTATGTCACAAGTACCTCTCAATTCACTCATCTCTTTAGTTCAACACACTCTGCCGATCAGACCTGTGTGTCACAAGTACCTCTCAATCCACTCATCTCTTTAGTTCAACAAACACGATCAGACCTGTGTGTCACTAGTACCTCTCAATCCACTCATCTCTTTAGTTCAACACACACGATCAGACCTGTATGTCACAAGTACCTCTCAATCCACTCATCTCTTTAGTTCAACACACACAATCAGACCTGTGTGTCACAAGTACCTCTCAATCCACTCATCTCTTTAGTTCAACACACACTGCCGATCAGACCTGTGTGTCACTAGTACCTCTCAATCCACTCATCTCTTTAGTTCAACACACACTGCCGATCAGACCTGTGTGTCACAAGTACCTCTCAATCCACTCATCTCTTTAGTTCAACACACACTGCCGATCAGACCTGTGTGTCACTAGTACCTCTCAATCCACTCATCTCTTTAGTTCAACACACTCTGCCGATCAGACCTGTGTGTCACAAGTACCTCTCAATCCACTCACCTCTTTAGTTCAACACACACGATCAGACCTGTATGTCACAAGTACCTCTCAATTCACTCATCTCTATAGTTCAACACACACGATCAGACCTGTATGTCACAAGTACCTCTCAATTCACTCATCTCTATAGTTCAACACACACGATCAGACCTGTGTGTCACAAGTACCTCTCAATACACTCATCTCTTTAGTTCAACACACACGATCAGACCTGTATGTCACAAGTACCTCTCAATTCACTCATCTCTTTAGTTCAACACACTCTGCCGATCAGACCTGTGTGTCACAAGTACCTCTCAATCCACTCACCTCTTTAGTTCAACACACACGATCAGACCTGTATGTCACAAGTACCTCTCAATTCACTCATCTCTATAGTTCAACACACACGATCAGACCTGTATGTCACAAGTACCTCTCAATTCACTCATCTCTATAGTTCAACACACACGATCAGACCTGTGTGTCACAAGTACCTCTCAATCCACTCATCTCTTTAGTTCAACACACACGATCAGATATGTGTGTCACAAGTACCTCTCAATCCACTCATCTCTATAGTTCAACACACACGATCAGACCTGTATGTCACAAGTACCTCTCAATTCACTCATCTCTATAGTTCAACACACACGATCAGACCTGTATGTCACAAGTACCTCTCAATACACTCATCTCTTTAGTTCAACACACACGATCAGACCTGTGTGTCACAAGTACCTCTCAACCCACTCGTCTCTTTAGTTCAACACACACGATCAGACCTGTGTGTCACAAGTACCTCTCAATACACTCATCTCTTTAGTTCAACACACACGATCAGACCTGTGTGTCACAAGTACCTCTCAACCCACTCGTCTCTTTAGTTCAACACACACGATCAGACCTGTGTGTCACAAGTACCTCTCAATCCACTCATCTCTTTAGTACAACACACGATCAGACCTGTATGTCACAAGTACCTCTCAATTCACTCATCTCTTTAGTTCAACACACACGATCAGACCTGTATGTCACAAGTACCTCTCAATACACTCATCTCTTTAGTTCAACACACACGATCAGACCTGTATGTCACAAGTACCTCTCAATTCACTCATCTCTTTAGTTCAACACACACAATCAGACCTGTATGTCACAAGTACCTCTCAATTCACTCATCTCTTTAGTTCAACACACTCTGCCGATCAGACCTGTTTGTCACAAGTACCTCTCAATCCACTCATCTCTTTAGTTCAACACACACGATCAGACCTGTGTGTCACAAGTACCTCTCAATCCACTCATCTCTTTAGTTCAACACACACGATCAGATCTGTGTGTCACAAGTACCTCTCAATACACTCATCTCTTTAGTTCAACACACGATCTGACCTGTGTGTCACAAGTACCTCTCAATCCACTCATCTCTTTAGTTCAACACACACGATCAGACCTGTATGTCACAAGTACCTCTCAATCCACTCATCTCTTTAGTTCAACACACACGATCAGACCTGTATGTCACAAGTACCTCTCAATCCACTCATCTCTCTAGTTCAACACACTCTGCCGATCAGACCTGTATGTCACAAGTACCTCTCAATCCACTCATCTCTAAAGTTCAACACACACTGCCGATCAGACCTGTATGTCACAAGTACCTCTCAATTCACTCATCTCTCTAGTTCAACACACTCTGCCGATCAGACCTGTATGTCACTAGTACCTCTCAATCCACTCATCTCTAAAGTTCAACACACACTGCCGATCAGACCTGTATGTCACAAGTACCTCTCAATTCACTCATCTCTATAGTTCAACACACACTGCCGATCAGACCTGTATGTCACAAGTACCTCTCAATACACTCATCTCTTTAGTTCAACACACACTGCCGATCAGACCTGTGTGTCACAAGTACCTCTCAATCCACTCATCTCTTTAGTTCAACACACTCTGCCGATCAGACCTGTATGTCACAAGTACCTCTCAATTCACTCATCTCTATAGTTCAACACACACGATCAGACCTGTATGTCACAAGTACCTCTCAATACACTCATCTCTTTAGTTCAACACACACTGCCGATCAGACCTGTATGTCACAAGTACCTCTCAATTCTCTCATCTCTTTAGTTTAACACACACGATCAGACCTGTATGTCACAAGTACCTCTCAATTCACTCATCTCTTTAGTTCAACACACGATCAGACCTGTATGTCACAAGTACCTCTCAATACACTCATCTCTTTAGTTCAACACACACGATCAGACCTGTATGTCACAAGTACCTCTCAATCCACTCATCTCTTTAGTACAACACACACAATCAGACCTGTATGTCACAAGTACCTCTCAATCCACTCATCTCTTTAGTTCAACACACTCTGCCGATCAGACCTGTATGTCACAAGTACCTCTCAATACACTCATCTCTTTAGTTCAACACACTCTGCCGATCAGACCTGTATGTCACAAGTACCTCTCAATACACTCATCTCTTTAGTTCAACACACTCTGCCGATCAGACCTGTATGTCACAAGTACCTCTCAATCCACTCATCTCTATAGTTCAACACACACGATCAGACCTGTATGTCACAAGTACCTCTCAATCCACTCATCTCTTTAGTTTAACACACTCTGCTGATCAGACCTGTATGTCACAAGTACCTCTCAATTCACTCATCTCTTTAGTACAACACACGATCAGACCTGTGTGTCACAAGTACCTCTCAATCCACTCATCTCTTTAGTTCAACACACACGATCAGACCTGTATGTCACAAGTACCTCTCAATTCACTCATCTCTATAGTTCAACACACACGATCAGACCTGTATGTCACAAGTACCTCTCAATTCACTCATCTCTTTAGTACAACACACGATCAGACCTGTGTGTCACAAGTACCTCTCAATCCACTCATCTCTTTAGTTCAACACACACGATCAGACCTGTATGTCACAAGTACCTCTCAATTCACTCATCTCTATAGTTCAACACACACGATCAGACCTGTATGTCACAAGTACCTCTCAATCCACTCATCTCTTTAGTTCAACACACACTGCCGATCAGACCTGTATGTCACAAGTACCTCTCAATCCACTCACCTCTTTAGTTCAACACACACGATCAGACCTGTATGTCACAAGTACCTCTCAATCCACTCGTCTCTTTAGTTCAACACACACGATCAGACCTGTATGTCACAAGTACCTCTCAATCCACTCATCTCTATAGTTCAACACACACGATCAGACCTGTATGACACAAGCACCTCTCAATTCACTCATCTCTTTAGTTCAACACACGATCAGACCTGTATGTCACAAGTACCTCTCAATTCACTCATCTCTATAGTTCAACACACACTGCCGATCAGACCTGTATGTCACAAGTACCTCTCAATCCACTCATCTCTTTAGTTTAACACACACGATCAGACCTGTATGTCACAAGTACCTCTCAATTCACTCATCTCTATAGTTCAACACACACGATCAGACCTGTGTGTCACAAGTACCTCTCAATCCACTCATCTCTTTAGTTCAACACACACGATCAGACCTGTATGTCACAAGTACCTCTCAATCCACTCATCTCTTTAGTTCAACACACACGATCAGACCTGTATGACACAAGCACCTCTCAATCCACTCATCTCTTTAGTACAACACACGATCAGACCTGTATGTCACAAGTACCTCTCAATCCACTCATCTCTTTAGTTCAACACACACTGCCGATCAGACCTGTGTGTCACTAGTACCTCTCAATCCACTCACCTCTTTAGTTCAACACACACTGCCGATCAGAACTGTGTGTCACTTTAAAACACATGACGGGGTGAGATCATTTCTGAATGTCAGTCAATCTCACGTTTTTGTTTACATGGTGTTTGTTGTCTTCGCAGAATGACATCTTGAAGCGGAGTGGAAATCACGAAGCGCCTCTGAGTATCTCCCTCTCGTCTGATGAAACTCCTCATCCGATTTGTGTGCACTCTGAAATATAAATAACTTGTAAATGCATATTAAGAGAGAACTCAATGAGTCTTTGGTCTGAGTTCCCATTCACCAACGAGTTTGAAGCACACAGTAATATGAACGAGGCGATAACCAAGTGAATGATTGGAAACACTCCAAACGAGATGGTTAACGGGAACACAGATCAAACTCGAATATGTTGCTGATTTTATTATAGCCTGTAAATCATAGTACTATCTGGACGGCCCCGTACCTGTGGCAATACTTCCTACCTATACCTCTCACTCCTTCCCATGCCGTATTTAGGGCCCTACGTCACACTGTGACATACAGGTACAGCCATGCAGTCAAGAGCAAAGAAAGTAAAATTTCGCCATTTTAAGGTAAATGATCATACAAAAACAGGTGGATTCTAATTATACGTCGAAATACCTGGTAGAATTTTATATTAAGATTATATTTTTGATGTTCAACTTCTGTAATCATGTTTCCATATACTACAGATTAATTCCTTAATAACAAAAATGGGTAAATATTCAAGAAATGATGCCTCAACGGGTCATCCGTCCTGAAGGGGTTAGTTTCAGAAGTTTGTCTTAATGAAAGAATCCCCCCCCCCTCCAGGATAACAAATAGGGCAGTGGTAGGGAGCATGCAAAAACACCAAATAGCCATAAGTACACCTTGAAAAACAAATTGTGAACGCGTAGAAATAATGAGAACAAATTCAATTCAGCGACCACGCGCGGATTGCTTACGAGACAGAGCGGCCAGTGTCCATGGCCCTGACACGCCCTGTCCACGCGGCAGGCGTTCCGCTGAGAGTTGACGGCGGGCGGCTCGGCGGTGAGGTGCGCGAGCAGCACGCAGCGCTTGTTGTGACAGAGGTGGCTGATCTGCTCCGAGTCCCTCACACTGCACCCCGCCAGGTGGTAGAGCAGGCGGGGCACGGACACCGACCTCCTCCCCCACCCCCGCTGAGTCACTTTGAGTTGCGGATATCCCGATCCGTCACACGACCTGCTCCACAGTGCGCAGACTCCGGCCGGGTCCATGTGTCGGTGAATCCCCAGTCTCAGCTCGTCCCTCTCCTCCACCGTCAGCCACTCCACCAGTGACGCCTCGTTCATGGCGCTGTGTCCAGTTTGTCGGTGAATCCTCAGTCTCAGCTCGTCCCTCTCCTCCACCGTCAGCCGCTCCACCAGTGACGCCTTGTTCATGGCGCTGTGTCCAGTTTGTCGGTGAATCCTCAGTCTCAGCTCGTCTCTCTCCTCCACTGTCAGCCGCTCCACCAGTGACGCCTCGTTCATGGCGCTGTGTCCAGTTTGTGGGTGAATCCTCAGTCTCAGCTCCTCCCTTTCCACCACCGTCAGCCGCTCCACCAGTGACGCCTCGTTCATGGCGCTGTGTCCAGTTTGTCGGTGAATCCTCAGTCTCAGCTCGTCCCTCTCCTCCACTGTCAGCCGCTCCACCAGTGACGCCTCGTTCATGTCGTTGTGTCCAGTTTGTCGGTGAATCCTCAGTCTCAGCTCGTCCCTCTCCTCCACCGTCAGGCGCTCCACCAGTGACGCCTCGTTCACGGCGCTGTGTCCAGTTTGTCGGTAAATCCTCAGTCTCAGCTCGTCTCTCTCCTCCACCGTCAGCCGCTCCACCAGTGACGCCTCGTTCATGGCGCTGTGTCCAGTTTGTCGGTGAATCCTCAGTCTCAGCTCGTCCCTCTCCTCCACCGTCAGCCGCTCCACCAGTGACGCCTCGTTCATGGCGCTGTGTCCAGTTTGTCGGTGAATCCTCAGTCTCAGCTCGTCTCTCTCCTCCACCGTCAGCCGCTCCACCAGTGACGCCTCTTTCATGGCGCTGTGTCCAGTTTGTCGGTGAATCCTCAGTCTCAGCTCGTCCCTCTCCTCCACCGTCAGGCGCTCCACCAGTGACGCCTCGTTCACGGCGCTGTGTCCAGTTTGTCGGTGAATCCTCAGTCTCAGCTCGTCTCTCTCCTCCACCGTCAGCCGCTCCACCAGTGACGCCTTGTTCATGTCGCTGTGTCCAGTTTGTCGGTGAATCCTCAGTCTCAGCTCGTCCCTCTCCTCCACCGTCAGCCGCTCCACCAGTGACGCCTCGTTCATGTCGCTGTGTCCAGTTTGTCGGTGAATCCTCAGTCTCAGCTTGTCCCTCTCCTCCACCGTCAGCCGCTCCACCAGTGACGCCTCGTTCACGGCGCTGTGTCCAGTTTACCTGTAATACACAGAGGGGGAAAAACTACCGAGCAAACATGGATCCAAAACTGAGATTGTTAGAATACAAGAACTAAATTAATACACTTTATGCAGGCCCCAAAACAGTTACTATTGTAGGGGTCAGGGTAGTCGTGCAGTGTCTGTTTCTAGCGCGAAGGCCGATCCCTGCTGTGTGGTAAAGCCGGGGGACCCGGGGTATGCAAATGCTACGGGCTCGCCCATGTAGTGAATCTGTATTTTCAGTCATTCTTTGTTGTGGAACTCTCCATCTTGCGGAGGTAATAAAACACTCTATGTAGAACAATGGCTGCTTCCTGTTGCTAATCCACACATACACTGCACAAACATGACATTTTGGCGACGAGGATTGTGGTAATAGAGCCCAAAGAAGGTCAGTTAACTGCTTTATGTACTCAGGGTTCTGTCAAAGTAGGCTTGGACCGAGTAATTCAGGCAAACCTCGCGTAAGGGTGAGGGAAAGTACTGTCATTTTCTGATCACATGTGCTCCATTGAGTTCTGTAAGCAGTCAAGCAGAATAGTCCCACTAGTGCAAATCAGAGATGGGGGACCCGCCACAACCAGTCCGATCAGGGAGGATTGGAAGGATAGACACTTTTGACCATGACAGGGAGAGTTGGGATGCCTACAGTGAAAGGTTGGAGTTATTTTTCCTGTGTAATGATGTGGCTGATGAAAAAAATGTTCCGGCTCTGGTGTCCAGTGTGGGAGGAGCCACATATACGCTGCTGCGTGGACTGACCGCACCAGTTAAGCCAAAGGATGTTGCCTACGATGAGTTGGTGAGACTTATGAAGGAACATTGTAATCCGAAGCCTTTGGTTATCGCGGAAAGATTTCGTTTTCACAAGCGTGAGCAGAGAGACGGTGAATCTATTAGAGATTTTCTGGCAGCACTACAGAGACTGTCGGAACATTGTGAATTTGGGGCAACTCTAAACGATTCGATCAGAGATAGGATTGTGTGTGGTCTGCGAAATGAGCATATTCAGAGGAAACTATTGTCAGAAGCAGATTTGACTCTAGAGGCAGCTATTGACATTTCTACGGCTATGGAAGCGGCTCAAAAGGACGCCACGGAATTAAGAGGAAGTGTGTCAGTCCTGAAGCTGTATTCAGAAAAGAGTAGGTCTAAATACAAATCAAGGCCTAAGGCGACTCGACCACAACAACAACAGCACAAATCTAAGGGTAAAGGTGTGTGTTACAGGTGTGGTAAGACAGGACATGACCCTGATGACTGTTATTACAAAAATGAGAAATGTCACCACTGTGATAAAGTGGGCCATATAAAGAAGGCATGTCGTAAGCTGAAAGGTGGATCCACTGTGAAGAAGGTCCAATACCAAGAGTCAGAGTCAGAGTCTGAAGATTATGGAATAGCTTCCATCGAAATGTGGATGAACTCTACCATGTGTGCACATAATCAACATGCACCCATTCTCATAAACCCAAAGATAAACGGAAGAAGTGTTCAAGAGTATCCATACATCACAGGACCCAGATCAGGACACTCAGAAGCGGCTAGACGTCATATTGGACCAGCAGGCATCTGTTTTTCAGGATGACTGGGGAACCCTAAAGGACATAAAGGCCATGTTTACACTGAAGGCAGAGTCACATCCCAGATTTTGTAAGGCCCGCCCAGTGCCATATGCCATTAAACCCAAGGTTGATGCAGAAATTGATCGTCTGGTGGAGCAAGGTATACTGTCAAAGGTGGATTACTCTGACTGGGGCACACCAGTGGTGCCCATAATCAAGAAAGATGGCTCGGTGCGACTTTGTGGCGATTTCAAGGTGACTGTAAACCAAGCATTAGAAGTCGACCAATACCCACTGCCAAAGGCGGTGGACATCTTCGCTTCATTGGCTGGGGGACAGAAGTTCTCCAAACTCGATCTGCAACATGCTTACCTTCAAATGGAGGTAAAGGAGGAATCGAAGCATCTACTCACCATCAACACTGAAAAGGGGTTGTACCGTTTCAACAGGTTAGTCTATGGGATAGCCTCTGCGCCTACTATGGACACTGTATTGCAAGGACTCCCAGGTGTGCAATGTATCATCGATGATATGCTTATCACAGGGAAGTCAACAGAGGAACATTTGAGAAATCTAACAAATGTGTTGGATCGCCTGGAGAAGTATGGCTTACGGCTAAACAAAGAGAAGTGTGAGTTCTTCAGGGACAAGTTATCTTTCTGTGGACATGACATAGATGCTGAAGGATTACACAAATCAGAAAGGAAGGTCAAGGCAGTGGTTGAGGCACCAGAGCCTAAAAACACGTCAGAGCTCAGGGCATTTTTAGGTCTTGTCAACTACCATGGACGGTTCTTGCCTAATCTAGCTACAGTTCTTCATCCGCTACATCGGTTGTTGGACAAGGATAGTGAGTGGATTTGGAGCAAGGGCTGCAGCATGCATTCAAGGAGGTGAAGAAGCTGGTCACATCAGAGGAAGTGCTCACACACTATGATCCTGAAAAGCAGCTCAACCTGGCATGCGACGCATCTCCAATGGGACTTGGTGCAGTTTTGTCCCACATCATGGAGGATGGCACTGAGAGGCCGATAGCATATGCGTCACCGTCATTGAGTTCTTCAGAGAAGAATTACGCCCAGATTGATAAAGAAGCTTTAGGGTTGGTGTGGGGTGCCAAGTACTTTTATAATTTTGTGTTTGGCAGGAAGTTCACCCTCATCACAGACCACAAACCTCTGGTGGCGATATTAAATCCAGCGAAAGGTATTCCTATGACATCGGCTGCTAGAATGCAGAGATATGCTTTGTTCTTGTCCGGACTCAACAACGAGGTGAAGTACAAAAGTACGAAAGCACATGGAAACGCAGACAGCCTATCGCGTTTGCCTCTACAGGACTGCGGAAACAATGAAATAGATGAAGATGAAAGGGCAGTGCATTCAGTACAATGTTCCCAGTTTGACAGTCTGCCAGTGACCGAAGCTGACATTCGGAGGGAAACTGCTCGTGACGAGATATTGAGTGAGGTATTTCATGCAACTCAATATGGCTGGAGTGCTATCCAAAACAGTGATGCGGATGATCCAGTTCTGAAGCCGTACTGGATCCGTCAGGCTGAACTGACTGTACACCAGGGATGCCTGATGTGGGGAACGAGGGTGATCATACCCAAGTGTCTGAGGAAGGAAGTGTTGAACAAACTACACAGTGGCCACCCAGGCATTATACGGATGAAGTCAATAGCAAGGAGCGCCTGTCCACCCATGGGAGTGGCCCTCAAGACCATGGGAACGTATCCACATCGACTTTGCTGGACCGTTTCTCGACACAATGTTTCTCATTGTTGTTGATGCTCACTCCAAATGGCCAGAGGTAGTCCAGATGAAGAGCACTACAGCAGAAAGAACCGTGGATGTGCTCAGGACTATTTTCGCCAGAAATGGTGTACCTTGTCAGGTCATCAGTGATAATTGACCCCAATTTACATCAGACATGTTTCGCATCTTCATGCAGTCTAATGGGATAAAACATACCACATCTGCTCCGTACCACCCGAGCACAAATGGACTAGCTGAACGATTTGTACAGTCATTCAAGCTAGGAATGAAGTCAAGTAAACGCGATGGCGGTTCTGTGCAGAAGAAGCTATCACAGTTTCTTTTCGCCTATCGTTCAACCCCTCATGCAACGACCAATGAGACCCCAGCAAAACTATTCATGGGAAGGAACCTGACATCACGACTCAATCTTCTTCGCCCCAGTACAAGGGAACGCGTAGAGAAACAGCAGGAGAAAATGCGTACACGCCGACACACCAGTGTTCGTGCATTCACAACTGGACTACAGGTTGTCATTAGAGACTATCGAAGTGACAAGAAATGGGTATCTGGAACCATCATCGAACAAACAGGCCCTGTCTCTTATCGTATTGAGGTGGCACCAGGTGTCACATGGCGTCGACATGTGGACCAAATCAAGGATGCGATCATCACTTCAGAGGCAATTCAGCCTGTGTTCACCAGATCACCTGCTAGCCTACCATCACACCAGTCGTCTGTTACAATTCAGTCACCAGAGACTAGTAATGCTGTCGAAACACCAGTCACGGTACCATCTACCCCTGTGGTTACTAACACTCAACCGACTAAACCATCAGAGTCATCTATGCCTATTCCGAGAATTGAAGGGTCACGGTATCCACGTAGGACCACCCGAGAGCCCGCAAAATTCAAGGACTATGTGAAGTTCAAGTGAACACGAGTAGTCACACTGTGCTTAGTTGGGGCATAATAATCCCTGTGTGAACCACGGAACCATTTAGGTTCCTGTATTACCTCATGTTGTGTTCTAGTCTTAATAAGTTAGCATGATTTGTTACTTAAACAAATATGCATATATCAAACAAACAAGTATTTCTTGGTAGTTTTTAGTTTAAAAAAAAAAGAAGAGACTACAGACTTTTATAACCGGACAATATATAAATGTAATGTACTTGTGACATCTGTGCTTATGACATTGCTAAATTACTATTCTATATGTTATAGACTTAGTATATATATTGGTTAAAAACTACATACAGTTTTAACATATAGCTATTGAGTTCAAAACTAAGAGGGAGGAGTGTAGTGAATCTGTATTTTCAGTCATTCCTTGTTTCAGAACTCTCCATCTTGCGGAGGTAATAAAACACTCTATGTAGAACAATGGCTGCTTCCTGTTGCTAATCCACACACACACTGCACAAACATGACAGCCCGCATTACGTAACTCAACCACAACACAGCGGGTCGCCAGGACTTCTCGCGGTGCCTCTGCATAGAGTGAACGCCTGGAGCCTCACGTGTTGGTAAGGTTGTGTTGAAACACCTTTCAACGTTGAAGAGACCAGATCTCTTCCTGCGCTAGTTGGTGCCCCGTAGCACCAACGATTATACTGTAAACGTATACCTGAATAAAAGCTCGGTAACAGAAATAGTCCGGAGTCTGGTTTTGTGTTTGCAGATAAGCGGTAGTTGGTAGGCTCTGCGTCTCCCTACCCTTTCCAGTGGGTAAAACCGAAGCCGCCTGTACTGGCACGGTAAGTACAGGGTAGCGACTAAAGTCTCGGAACCTCTGGTCGGCTGACGATCGCGGAAAGTGGTCATACACTTTCAGTGACTGGGGGTAAACGCTACACTTTTCTAAATCATTACCATTTCACAATTTGCACTAATACTAGTTACCATGTTTTCCTGTAATACACAGTGTTTTTTGGGCCTGCATAAAGGGGATGTTCCATCTGGCCGAATTCTCAGGCGAATCATGATTTTTACTGGTGTTGTGCTCTGGTGTTGATACCTAGAACTAGAGTTATGACCTTGACCCCTGGAATGTTTATTGAGAGTGTCCGTTTGAAGGTACATGGTGTCTTTGAGGTGAATAAACATTGTGTATAGTGTTTAGTTTGAGAAATAATCGAATCATAATTGTGACCATGTCATAGTACAGTCTACAGGGCCAGAACTGTGGAACTCACGGCAGTTGAGATCGGGTGAAGTCAGAGATTTCTAACAGTTTCTGGTATTATCGGCTGCGTGTCAGAATGAAAACAGACGATACCAGATGATACCAGGGTGAATTATTAGGCCTGCTTAACCAATAATCACAAAACGATTGTTGCCGATTCTGCCTGGCCAAGGCCGACGATCATAAAAGTGCTGTCGGTTAGATGGACCAGGCCCTTAAAGTTTGTTAAGCCCTGTGAATTCAAATTTAAATAAGGTTTATTATTTTAAATTTTGCTGAATAGCTTCATTGCATTTGTATTAGTTCTCCTAAAAACAAATTTGTCACCTCTGATATACTCCATTATGAATACTAATCAGATTCATTGTCGACAATGTTCAAGATCTCAGCCATATCGCAGCGCATATCGAAGCAGTTGGTCAGGTTTCTACAATAACGCTCAGGACGCGCACCCATGCGCTACGATAAAAAACCCGGGTCGTAGAGGGTATACGACAACCCATCATGTGTTGATTGTCGTAGCGCGTCGATGCGCGTCGGGGTGTATCGGCATTTGAACGGGAAATCATATGGATATTCAATGGAAGATTATGAAGTTTTCAGAATACCTAGAATATATGATGATAATGCTGCTCTGCAAATATGGTGACATTTGATGAAGGTCTCAAATCGATCATTTCATACTTTGACTTGGAACTGAGTTTTTAATTAAATATTATGTTGAAATATTATATGATATTGTTTATATATCTGCAGGTAAAATATCAATCATAAAAATGCATGATTTCCGGAATTATAAATGATTATACATATGATATGGATAACGCTGATTGCATCGTGACCTGTATCTTGGTGTATCAGGACCATGGTACCTTTTTCATGCACCCCCCAACACGTTACGACGCACACCGATACGCTACGATATGCCTCCCGATAGGCTACGATTTGGTCATTTTGTATCGGTGTGTATCGGCGTGTATCGGTGTGTATCGGTGTGTATCGGTGTGTATCGGCGTATATCGGCGTGTATCGGTGTGTATCGGCGTGTGTCGGCGTGTATCGGCGTGTATCGGCGTGTATCGGCGTGTATCGGCGTGTATCGGTGTGTATCGTTGTGTATCGGTGTGTATCGGTGTGTATCGGTGTGTATCGGAGTGTATCGGAGTGTATCGGTGTGTATCGGTGTGTATCGGTGTGTATCGGTGTGTATCGGAGTGTATCGGTGTGTATCGGTGTGTATCGGTGTGTATCGGTGTGTATCGGCGTGTATCGGCGTTGGTGGGTGGCCGGTCTAAACGTCATGGGTATTTAATAAATTGCAATTCACTTCAAACCTGTCGCCGGTGACTGGCGCTTGTCTCCCTCTCTGGTAAGAATCTCCAAGAGAGAACTGCACCGCACCAAACTAACCACTTTACATATATGCGAACGGCGTATACAGGTATACTTTTGCGTATACAAGGTCGTCCTATTCCCCGTGTGTATACACCTTATCTATTGGCGTATATACATGTCCATGGTGCGGTCATATATGCGTCATAAATACGCCTGATTCTATTGTATTTACGCCACTATCGAATAATTCCTGTCTCTGCCACTTAGAGACAACACTGGTAGCATATTTCATTTTCCATTAACCATCCAAGTCAGTATTATATGAAAAATGTAATCTTATATTACCAATTTATTTCATAAACCTTTATAAACCCTGATTAAGACAGTCGGCCAGTGGCCGGCTCACATCGAACGTGTCAGTCTGCCAGTGGCCAGCTCACATGGTGCTAGTAACGCGATGTGAACGTGACAGTCTGACAGTGGCCAGCTCACATGGTGCTAGTAACGCGATGTGAACGTGACAGTCTGACAGTGGCCGGCTCACGGCTCACATGGTGCTAGTAGCACGATGTGAACGTGACAGTCTGTCAGTGGCCAGCTCACGGCTCACATGGCGCTAGTAACGCGATGTGAACGTGACAGTCTGCCAGTGGCCGCCTCACGGCTCACATGGTGCTAGTAACGCGATGTGAACGTGACAGTCTGACAGTGGCCTGCTCACATGGCGCTAGTAACGCGATGTGAACGTGACAGTCTGACAGTGGCCGGCTCACGGCTCACATGGTGCTAGTAACGCGATGTGAACGTGACAGTCTACCAGTGGCCGGCTCACATGGTGCTAGTAACGTGATGTGAACGTGTCAGTCTGACAGTGGCCGCCTCACATGGCGCTAGTAACGCGATGTGAACGTGACAGTCTGCCAGTGGCCGGCTCACGGCTCACATGGTGCTAGTAACGCGATGTGAACGTGTCAGTCTGACACTGGCCGGCTCACATGGTGCTAGTAACGTGATGTGAACGTGACAGTCTGCCAGTGG
The DNA here is from genome assembly GCA_950022655.1 of Alentia gelatinosa. Lineage (NCBI taxonomy): Eukaryota > Metazoa > Annelida > Polychaeta > Phyllodocida > Polynoidae > Alentia > Alentia gelatinosa. The sequence continues at coordinate 180,495,426 of OX465579.1, read as the reverse complement.
CCGGCTCACATGGTGCTAGTAACGCGATGTGAATGTGACAGTCTGCCAGTGGCCGGCTCACATGGTGCTAGTAACGCGATGTGAACGTGACAGTCTGCCAGTGGCCGGCTCACATGGTGCTAGTAACGCGATGTGAACGTGACAGTCTGACAGTGGCCGGCTCACATGGTGCTAGTAACGCGATGTGAACGTGACAGTCTGACAGTGGCCGTCTCACGGCTCACATGGTGCTAGTAACGCGATGTGAACGTGACAGTCTGACAGTGGCCGGCTCACGGCTCACATGGTGCTAGTAACGCGATGTGAACGTGTCAGTCTGACAGTGGCCGTCTCACGGCTCACATGGTGCTAGTAACGCGATGTGAACGTGACAGTCTGACAGTGGCCGGCTCACGGCTCACATGGTGCTAGTAACGCGATGTGAACGTGTCAGTCTGCCAGTGGCCGGCTCACGGCTCACATGGCGCTAGTAACGCGATGTGAACGTGTCACTCTGCCAGTGGCCGGCTCATAGCTCACATGGCGCTAGTAACGCGATGTGAACGTGACAGTCTGACAGTGGCCGGCTCACATGGTGCTAGTAACGCGATGTGAATGTGTCAGTCTGACAGTGGCCAGCTCACATGGTGCTAGTAACGCGATGTGAACGTGACAGTCTGACAGTGGCCGTCTCACATGGTGCTAGTAACGCGATGTGAACGTGACAGTCTGCCAGTGGCCGGCTCACATGGCGCTAGTAACGCGATGTGAACGTGACAGTCTGACAGTGGCCGGCTCACATGGCGCTAGTAACGCGATGTGAACGTGACAGTCTGCCAGTGGCCGGCTCACGGCTCACATGGCGCTAGTAACGCGATGTGAACGTGACAGTCTGACAGTGGCCGGCTCACATGGCGCTAGTAACGCGATGTGAACGTGACAGTCTGCCAGTGGCCGGCTCACATGGTGCTAGTAACGCGATGTGAACGTGTCAGTCTGCCAGTGGCCGGCTCACATGGTGCTAGTAACGCGATGTGAACGTGTCAGTCTGACAGTGGCCGCCTCACATGGTGCTAGTAACGCGATGTGAACGTGTCAGTCTGACAGTGGCCGGTTCACGGCTCACATGGCGCTAGTAACGCGATGTGAACGTGACAGTCTGACAGTGGCCGGTTCACGGCTCACATGGCGCTAGTAACGCGATGTGAACGTGACAGTCTGACAGTGGCCGGCTCACATGGCGCTAGTAACGCGATGTGAACGTGACAGTCTGACAGTGGCCAGCACACGGCTCACATGGTGCTAGTAACGCGATGTGAACGTGACAGTCTGACAGTGGCCGGCTCACGGCTCACATGGTGCTAGTAACGCGATGTGAACGTGACAGTCTGACAGTGGCCGGCTCACGGCTCACATGGTGCTAGTAACGCGATGTGAACGTGACAGTCTGCCAGTTGCCGGCTCACGGCTCACATGGTGCTAGTAACGCGATGTGAACGTGACAGTCTGCCAGTGGCCGGCTCACGGCTCACATGGTGCTAGTAACCGATGTGAACGTGACAGTCTGACAGTGGCCGGCTCACGGCTCACATGGCGCTAGTAACGCGATGTGAACGTGACAGTCTGACAGTGGTCGGCTCACGGCTCACATGGTGCTAGTAACGCGATGTGAACGTGACAGTCTGACAGTGGCCGGCTCACATGGCGCTAGTAACGCGATGTGAACGTGACAGTCTGACAGTGGCCAGCTCACATGGTGCTAGTAACGCGATGTGAACGTGACAGTCTGACAGTGGCCGGCTCATAGCTCACATGGTGCTAGTAACGCGATGTGAACGTGACAGTCTGACAGTGGCCGGCTCACATGGTGCTAGTAACGCGATGTGAACGTGACAGTCTGCCAGTGGCCGGCTCACGGCTCACATGGTGCTAGTAACGCGATGTGAACGTGACAGTCTGACAGTGGCCGTCTCACATGGTGCTAGTAACGTGATGTGAACGTGTCAGTCTGACAGTGGCCGGCTCACATGGTGCTAGTAACGCGATGTGAACGTGACAGTCTGACAGTGGCCGGCTCACGGCTCACATGGTGCTAGTAACGCGATGTGAACGTGACAGTCTGACAGTGGCCGGCTCACATGGCGCTAGTAACGCGATGTGAACGTGTCAGTCTGCCAGTGGCCGGCTCACGGCTCACATGGTGCTAGTAACGCGATGTGAACGTGACAGTCTGACAGTGGCCGGCTCACATGGCGCTAGTAACGCGATGTGAACGTGACAGTCTGACAGTGGCCGCCTCACGGCTCACATGGTGCTAGTAACGCGATGTGAACGTGACAGTCTGACAGTGGCCGCCTCACGGCTCACATGGCGCTAGTAACGCGATGTGAACGTGACAGTCTGACAGTGGCCGGCTCACATGGCGCTAGTAACGCGATGTGAACGTGACAGTCTGACAGTGGCCGCCTCACATGGCGCTAGTAACGCGATGTGAACGTGACAGTCTAACAGTGGCCGGCTCACATGGTGCTAGTAACGTGATGTGAACGTGACAGTCTGACAGTGGCCGGCTCACATGGTGCTAGTAACGCGATGTGAACGTGTCAGTCTGCCAGTGGCCGGCGCACGGCTCACATGGCGCTAGTAACACGATGTGAACGTGACAGTCTGACAGTGGCCGGCTCACGGCTCACATGGCGCTAGTAACGTGATGTGAACGTGACAGTCTGACAGTGGCCGGCTCACGGCTCACATGGCGCTAGTAACGCGATGTGAACGTGACAGTCTGCCAGTGGCCGGCTCACGGCTCACATCGTGATAGCCACCATTTAGAACAAACTCATCGCTATTGTCACACGACACACAAGTCTAATTGAACAAATTGGACGTTAAACTACCCAAAAAAACAAACACGACACACGTCATTCTGGTAATAATTCATATCAATAAGACTCTTTCTATCGAGGTACGGCTTTTATAACGTGTAGAGGGCTGTTTGTTTTTGTGACCGTTCTGCGCCTGCGTCACTCTGAGTCACGTGTTTACCTGTCCCGACATGCCCCGCGCTATTCTATGGGTCAGAAATCACGAAATGGCACCAAATGACCATAATATTGAATTTAGGAGGATCATTAATGCCCTTTGATAAGATCATGCCGATATATTAGAGACTCATGTGCATAATGGGGATACCTGACTATCATAAACGGCCGTTTAGTCGAGTGTATTAAGGAGCAGACCTGACCAGAGTGCCATAAAAACTAGTCAGGCTAACTCGAGTTCGGTTCTTTATTTATCCTACCCCGTCTCTACGATTTTGGATTACTAAAATATAAATATCCACGACTAACCTTAAATACGTGCCGGATATCTGTAGGAGAAGATAATAGTTCGCGCTGTTTTCACTGCAGTCGCTCAAATCTTAAGGGTTAAAAAGCGTTCAAATATTGGAATCAGTTTCATATTAATGAATTTAATGAGACGAAATTATCCCGAAATCCCTCCTTTGACGTGTCTTCCGCGGTCCGTGAGGCCGGACGACATATCAACGGTCAACATCATGGACGACCTTTTCATTCAGGGTAGCACAAACTAGTCGCTGGTATCAGCTTTAGAGGGGACCCCCACCTACCACGATAGGCCACGACATGCTTCCCGATCGCTACGATTTGAAATGCGGAAATCGTGACCTATCGGGAGGTCCCCGATAGGTCCAATAGTTTGAAATCGTAGAGCGTGGCAACGCCTTGGGAGGACCAATAACATAAACTATGGTCACGATAGCTCCACGACGAAACCAGCGGCTGCTACGATACCCTACGAGAGGCTACAAAATTTCCAACATGTTGGAAATTATCGGGACCTCTACGATTGGCGGTTTCATCGCAGCCTATCGTAAGCTGTCGTAGACGGAATCGCAGAAACCTGTTCCACCTACCACGATTTTGCCAGACCTCACGCTACAATCGGAATGGTGTCGGGAAGGCCGTTGTGAGGCCAATCGGGACCAGAATCGTGGTAGGTGGGGACAGGCTTTAAGGGTTCAGTACATTTTCTATATAAACGCCGATACGCATCGAGCGATGCAGTGGTATTTATGAGAAAAACAAGCCGGGTGGTGCAGTCCCTGTCTATCAGTTCGAATTGTAAAATGTTTCTCACAAGCGGTTGAGCCTTATAAAATAATGAAATTTGGTACACACATAAAACATGTACACAAACAATTCTCTGTTCAAAATACATTTCAATTTGAATGAAATTTAGTGCATGGAAAACAGGGCCCTGTTTTTCAGTCACGACATAATGGGCCAACTATTCCTTAAGACATCTCTGCGATTGGAAGACTGTTTGGAAGACACAAAATGGCGACTGTGCTATAGACACGGTCTCAGTGCGGTGCGCTCGATCGCCCCTAAAAGTGTCTCAAGTATAGAACTGTCTCAGGTTCTATCAAACCTCACTGTGCGTATATAGAGGATTTCCTGTGCTTCTAATACGAATTAAGCAATGACACTTTAACACGAGTACGGGATACATATAGCCTATAATCGTACCAAATATGAAGTAGAACGGCCGTATAGTTATGAAGTTATCGGCGTTTGAATATGAAACATTGAGCTATCGATCGGATATCGTACACGCACTCTCCTAGCAGATCTTCCGCAGTATAGCGCGCAGAATCTCTGCTGGGAGAGTGAAATAAGCGCAGTCGATGTCAAGGTCGCCGCATAAATTAGATCACTGATAGAGCAACATTTGGTATGACGAATTTCACACGCCGATAACTTCATAACGGTGCGGCCGTTCTTCTTCATATTTGGTACGATGATAGGTTATATGTATACCTTACTCGTGTTAAAATTTCGTTGCTTAGTGAAGTTGCGCATTCTGTACGACATGTCCATAGATGTCTTAGGTCTAAGACACTTTGGAAGACATTTGGAACCACGTGACCCTAAAGATGTCTTGTCTATAATACACCTGACTGCAGCCTAAGTGCCCTTGAGGGACAATCGTTGGCCGATCCCCAAAGATGTCTTATCTATAGTACACTAACAGCGGTAAGATGTCTTACAAAGAGGATATCGTGACTAAAAAACAAGGCCCAGATCTTTAAATGTATGTGCGATATTATTTCATAGTAATAATATCGCATCTCTGACGCAGTAATCAGGTGAAATATGAAGTAATAGCTCACATACACGCCATTTTGTGTTGGTGATTTCGGAAAGCGCCGCCTTTCTCGCTTGGTGTGTCTCCGGCTTCATGTAGGAGACACACCAAGCGAGAAAGGCGGCGATTTACAGAATCGCCAACACAAAATGCCCTCTATGTGAGATATTATTTTATATTTCACCTGATTATTGCTTCCAAGGCGCTGAATTATCATTAGGAGATATTAATATGAAATAATATCTCACATTCATGCCATTTTGTGTTGGCGATTGAAGTTATACACATAGAGTCTCCAGAGGTTACTAAACTCCCGATTATCGCCCCAGGTAAGGCAAAGTTCCTCTCCCGATTGACTGGCCACACTGTGACAACATGTTTTCGGATTTTTGATTGGAGAAACTAAATACAATTTCGGATTTCCATGTAGAAATAGCTGAAATTTCCATTTCTTACACCAGAATTTCAATTTGAATATTTCTGAAAACCGTTAGACTGCATCAATTCTGGATTACGGGGAAAGGGTCTCTCACCATACAACGTTGGTAACCAGCGAACACCGGAACTTGTGAATAGACTGAATTATGGGATACCTCAATAGGGTCTATGCTGAGTCATTCCATTTAAACGGCCACACTTATCTGACCTTCTTGTGACTAGAAGGCGACGAATACAATGATCTGTGCACTGCACGAAACGTACGGCTTTACATATGTATGCAAAACGCGTCTAACAGTAGGATTTTGCGTCTAGAAGTTTGACCTATTAGACGTCTCGTAGACGCCTTATCTAGTGGCGTATATATGTGTCCATGGTGCGGTGTTATATATACGTCATATATACGCCTGATTTTGTTTATTTTACGCCACTGTCCAATAATTCCGACCTCTGCCACTTGGGGACATCAGTGGTAGCATATTTCATTTGCCATTAACCATCCAAGTCTGTTTTATATGAAAAATGGAATCTTATATTACCAATTTATTTTATAAAACCTTTATAAAACCTGATTGAGTATAAATTGATTAATTACACATAATAAGCCATGCATTAAGTTGTTTTTTTACAGTTTTTCTGAATTTCTTTTTAAACTTTAAAACACCATTTCAGTGTGTGAACAGTCAGGCTTACTATATAATCGCCTCCCCCCAGTGTCTCTGTGCGCCTGAAGTCCTCCTCCCGACTCCGACTCCGCCCCCGCCTTGTTAGAAGTAGTGTGAATGCGGCCGCCACCCTCACAGCCACCCGCTCAGCCACCCGCCCTCAGGACTGAAATCATCTTACACACGCCGAGCGGCTGCTAATCCATCTACACACAGTGCAGGGAGGCGGGAGTTGTGTACCAGGGCTTCACTGTGGGTAGAGTGAGTGTAGGGTGGTGGGGTGGCATGGGGTGGGGTTGGGAGGTCGCGGGTGGCGGGTCAGTGTTGGTGCAGTGTTGGTGCATCAGGATGGGGCGGGCCGCGAGTCGCAATTCTTTTTTTTTGGTATCATATATATATGCCTGGCGTATATATATTGCGCAGAGTATGTTTTATCTTATATACGCCAGGCGTGAAAGACAGCCAAGTTGCGCGCATCTACATATGGAAACTGTCTCGTAGATGCCCGAAACGCAGACGCGTATAAGAGGTGTATACAAGTATAAACAAGCCACGATACAGCCGATACGTGCGTTATCGCGATGGCGTATATATATATGTAAAATGGTGGTTTTCGTGCAGTGGTGTGCACTATTCGGATTGACATCAATATTAACCCTTTAAGGACGGCCACCTGTGGCAGAGCTGTCACCATAAGGACGGGTCCTAGTGATTGTGTATATCCCTAAAGGACAAACACATTTTGCATTAAGTCCTAATTTTATGTTCCATCACGTGATATTATTGGTAATCAATAATATTTCACTTATTTTAGCTTAATAATATTACTTTTGATATTATACCTACATTTTCTGAAGATTTCATGTAAATTGATAAATTATTTCCTTGTCAAAAACGATTTTATAGGTTTAAGTGAAATGATGCCTTGAGGCATCATTCGGCCTGGGCCGGTTGATGCCTCAAGGCATCATTCGGGCTGGGCTGGTTGATGCCTCAAGGCATCATTTGTCCTTAAAGGGTTAACAACGTCGATCTATAACGTCGTAGTACACGAGGCGCACATCGACCGCAGGGCCCTGTTTTTCAGTCACGACAATCATTATGGCCGACATGTTTTTGGCGTCAGTGTTCGATAGATACGACACTATAGTGAACAGGCCATATGTCTTGAGTGTAAGAGGCGTAGGGCGGCCAGTTGGTTCTATAGTCACAACAATCGTGGGGTCACGTGATTGAAAATGTCGCCCAAAGTGTTGTCCGTTCATGACACCTATGGACAGAATGCGCAACTTCACTTTCTGTGGGAATTAAGCGATGAAATTTTAACACGAGTAAGGTATATATAACCTATAATCGTATATACGACACTTTTAGCGGCGATCGTCAGTGGCGCACTACGATCGTGTCTATAGAACAGCGGCCATTTTGTGTCTTAGATATTTTTGTGGATTCGCTGGACGATCGTACGGTATCGTAGACCTATGATGTCGTGATTGAAAAACAGGGCCCAGTGATGTTTCCCCAAACCCGTTCTGCCGGCGTTTTTATGCGTCAGAGTTCTAGGAGGTGCGTCTATGTTAAACCATGGTGACGGCGACGGGCTAGAGACATCCGTTCAGAACGAGCCGTTTACAGCCAGCATCACTATATCCTCATATACATTAATTCGTTCTATAATAGTGAAAACTCACCTTACTTTGCTGTCACGAGGACGTCAAAGACGAGGTGTACAGAAGAGACGTGCCGGAAGTGGATAACAGGAAGTGCCGACTGCGCAAGCGTGAACACATTAAAACCGCCGCATAGCGGACGCTCGGCTCGGTCACCTTAAACTGGTTGCGGAATGCGGCTGGGTTTGACGTGTCAACAAGGAGGGGTGACGGGGTGTGACTCGACCACGTTGTTATTGATCGATTCCGCATATCTAAGCTGTTTAAACTGTATTCAGTGTATGTTGATTAGGGGTAGGATAATATCGTAAAACTGGATGAGTTTTAATCTGGGCTCCCGTATGCGACAACTGGAGTTTGGCGTAGTAATTTCACGAGGCGTAGCCGAGTGACATCCGTAGCTACAGGAGGATATTAATATTATGGCGAAATGGCGAAGTAAACATTGCTGACTTTTTTCATGATATGGAGTCAGACTTTGAGATTGACCTGCCCCATTTGATTTACAGTAAATCTTCTGACGCCACTGCTTCCTGTGAGAAAGGTCAGGTCGCTACCTTCATTACACGCCAAAAAGTCAAACTTTGACATTTTTCCTCAGTGAAAAGTCAGGGCTTAGCCATCATAGCATGCTAAAGAGTCAGACTTTGATATCTTACCACGGGGAAAAGTCAGGGCTTAGCCATCTTTGCACACTAAAAAGTCAGACTTTGATATCTTACCACGGGAAAAGTCAGGGCTTAGCCATCATTCCACAGTAAAAAGTCAGACTTTGACACTTTTTCACACAGAAAAGTCAGGGCTTAGCCATCGTTGCACACCAAAAAGTCAGACTTTGATATTTTCCACAGTGGAAAGTCATGTCTTAGCCATCATTGCATGCTAAAAAGTCAGACTTCGACATTTTTCCATGGTGAAAAATCAGGGCTTAGCCATCATTGCATGGTAAAAGGTCAGACTTTGACACTTTTTCACAGTGAAAAGTCAGGGCTTAGCCATCATTGCATGCTAAAGAGTCAGACTTTGATATCTTACCAGGGGAAAAGTCAGAGCTTAGCCATCATTGCACGGTAAAAGGTCATGTCTTAAGCCATCATTGCATGCTAAAAAGTCGGACTTTGACATTTTTCCACTGGGAAAAGTAAGGGCTTAGCCATCATTGCACAGTAAAAGGTCAGACTTTGAAACTTTTTCTTGGTGAAAAGTAAGGGCTTAGCCATCATTGCACAGTAAAAGGTCAGACTTTGAAACTTTTTCTTGGTGAAAAGTCAGGGTTTAGCCATCATTGCACGCTTAAGAGACTTCAACAATTTTCCATAGTGAAAAGTCAGGGCTTAGCAATCATTGCACGCTAAAAAGTGTTTGACACTTTTCCACAGTGAAAAGTCGAGGCTTAGCCATAGTTGCATGCTAAAAAGGTAGATTTAGACATTTTTTGATGTTGAAAAATCAAGACAGTCTTTACACTTGATTGAGTTAAATTTGAAGGTGCTGACTTTTTTGGGGCTGGCAAAAAAGTGAGGGGGGCGTCCGCCCCCCCTGCCCCCCCCCCCCCCTCGTATTCTGAGGCCACTGCTTCCTATGGGAATTAAGCCACGAAACTTTAAGACGGGTAAGGGGTACATATAACCTATAATCATCTCAACTATGAAGTATATCGGCCTCTTCGATCCGCTGATATACACGTTTTAATTTGAAACATCGAGCTAACCATTATCTGGCTGTCTTGGGAGTACCACTGTCCATATCACACTGCAGCGCTCGATTGATCTGGAAGCAGAGTGGCGCAGCATACAGTGTGACATACTGGGGACACCACTGCGACACTTTAACCGTCTCTGACTGAACAGTGACACCAACAAGGTGAGCAACAGTGACATGGCTTCTGCAACAGGAGAATACTGGTTGCACTATTACTGCCGCTGTTGCCGTCCCTTGTTTATGGCGCCAGTATGTCACTATCTCTGGACTAGTGAAACAGGGACCTGACGATAGGGAGCCAAAGTGAACCCACTGAAACCACAGATACCCGTTTACAAAACCCCATTTCCGGTGACCAGTAAGAACGAGGCTCAGTGCTAAACCTATGGGGGTTTGAGGCTAGACTTTTGTTTTTGTTACTTTTGGAGTGTACTTTATTACTATCGTCTCTGAATAACTCTGTCTTGAAGCTATGATGACAGTTGTTAAGTTTATCAAAAATATGGATATAAAAGATTGGGAAATGAGACATATAATCTCGAACCTACATAGTCAAAGTACTGAGCGCCTATACCCGGAAATGGTATTTTTATGACCGGCTATCTGTGGTTGCAGCGGGTTCACTTTGGCTCCCGATTGGCGTGCTAGCTGCTGTAGTGGAGGCGCAGTAACACCGGCGGTGCCACCTAGCGGTAGATATAACAACCGTACAGTGTTTCCCTCTGGGGAATATAAGACCCTAATGTTAACATTATAGTATTCATTAAAGTAAGTTAACATGAATAAATCATAATAATTCGTCTTTAATTCATAATAGATAGTCGTGGGGAGGTAGAGGCAATTGTGCGCAGTGTGTTTTGCTGGCTACCAGAATCTATTTACTTCCAGCCATCATTGAGATATTACTTTAGGGATCATAAGAATTGTTCAACAAATGATAATTAATTAATCAGTGTATACATATGGATTTCACTAACAAGAAATCCTACGTGTCTTTGTAACAAGGATGAGGTCTTAGAGTGAATTCTTTCAATAAACTTTAATGATGAAAATTCCAAAACGACACACAAATGGTTACATCCTCCTCACAGGTCCGCTGACGCCCGTCCGTCCCCCTGCGGTGCGTTACGGAGACCATTTATAAAATAGGGGCCCGTTTCAATAGAATGGGTCACTAAACCACTTAGTGACATGTTTAGTGACTCAGATAGTGACAGGAATAGTGACAAAATTTAATTCTCGTTTCAAAAGGCATGTCACTATTGGGGTGGTATGTCAGTTCACTGTTGGTGAGATAGTGACATTGCTGCCTGGGCCTTACAATGGATGGTGTTAGTACTCTCGGGAACAAGTGGTGTCAAGGTAAAAGTCGCAGCAGAAATTAGTGACAGGCTTGAGAAATCCTACACTGGCTATCAGAGCAGCTTTTTCTATGACAAAATTCAAATGTAAATATCATTATATTGCATGGACCGATATCCTTCATATTTGGCATGTTTATAAGTTGTATGTGTCCCTAACTAGGGTTAAAGTTCCATAGCTTTATTCCTATGGTAAGTAAAGTTATGTGTTTGTGACATCAAAAGCGAGAGGGTATACCCTCTTGCTATTTAAGGCACCACAGTGACCCTTTTAGTGACTGGACACCCACTTCTGAAATGGTACAATCCACTATTTGCGCCTGTCTGCTACCCAATGTCCCACAAACGGTTGTCCCTTAACTATTGCAACGCGAAGTACCGCTCTTGTGTCACTAAACCCAATAACGGACGTCCTACAGACACGGGTCCCTTGTCCCTGTTGACACAGATCCGGCCTCAAACCCGTCACGGCCCCTGAGAAGTGGGTTATGGAGGGCGCGGGTTTGAGTCTGACCTCCACGCTCGTCTGTACCTTACTGCAGAACGATCATCGAATAACAGGTTGTAGCCCGACAGAGCCCGCCTCACAGGGTCGCTACAGTGACTTGGACAACATCCGCCGCTGGTGATCGTCCGTCCACGCACCGCGCCGCCTTCACGAGCAGAAGTGCCCTGGCACCTAGTGACAACGGGACGTACTACAGTCTACCACTGTGAGAGGCGGCGAGTCTGGCGAGTCAGGTCACAGCCAGGTGATTCACTGATACCTCCCGGAAACGTACTGTGACCGCCTGGAAACCATCTTCACGAAACTGAGCGGGCAGCCGGGCAGGTGAGTGGCAGCTGGGCAGGTGAGTGAGAAGCTGGACAGCTGAGTGGGCAGCTGGGCAGGTGAGTGAGAAGCTGGGCAACTGAGTGAGAAGCTGGGCAGATGAGCGGGCAGCTGGGCAGATGAGTGAGAAGCTGGGCAGATGAGTGAGAAGCTGGGCAGATGAGTGAGAAGCTGGGCAGATGAGTGAGAAGCTGGGCAACTGAGTGAGAAGCTGGGCAGATGAGTGAGAAGCTGGGCAGATGAGTGAGAAGCTGGGCAGATGAGTGAGAAGCTGGGCAGATGAGTGAGAAGCTGGGCAACTGAGTGAGAAGCTGGGCAGATGAGTGAGAAGCTGGGCAACTGAGTGAGAAGCTGGGCAGATGAGTGAGAAGCTGGGCAGGTGAGCTGTTGAGTGTCCTTCACCTCATTAATGCACAGAGAGGCTGGGCATCCCCACCCTCATCAATAATCCATGGGCAGTGACTGGGTGTGACCATACAGACTCATCAGTATGCATGAGCACCCAGCAGTGTCCTTGGCCCAGTGACACACAGCAATCTCCCAACACAGTGTTGGGGGATGCACTCTCACTGTCCTTGACCTTGAAAGGGGCAAGGACAGTGTACCACAGGGATGGACATGGCATTTTAGTGGGGCAGATATAGCTAATGAGTGTGCATTTAATGAAACAAGCACGAGTTTTGGTACATGGTTAGGGGACCCCCTAAGGAAAAATTTTCGATGCGTGGGCATTGCAGATAGGTGCCAGGAGCCGGGTGGGAAACACAGTGGCACGACAGCCTTTAACCCTGGATCTCATTATCCACGGGCCAGCACACCTAGAACTTGACTTAGATAATGTATACCTGTGTGAAATAGGAACAGACCAAGCATTATGTCTATTGATGCTCATTTCATCTAATAATTTTCCTTAGGGTGTCCCCTAAGCATGTACCAAAAGTCATGGTTGTTTCATTAAATGCACAATACTGCTGAAATTTGAGCTATATCTGCTCCACTATTTGGGACAGGGACCTTGACAGTGAACCAACCTTGACATTGTAACTTGTTCAACTTTGACAGTGAATCAACCTTGACATTGTAACTTGTTCAACTTTGACAGTGAATCAACCTTGACATTGTAACTTGTTCAACTTTGACAGTGAATCAACCTTGACATTGTAACTTGTTCAACTTTGACAGTGAATCAACCTTGACATTGTAACTTGTTCAACTTTGACAGTGAATCAACCTTGACATTGTAACTTGTTCAACTTTGACAGTGAATCAACCTTGACATTGTAACTTGTTCAACTTTGACAGTGAATCAACCTTGACATTGTAACTTGTTCAACTTTGACAGTGAATCAACCTTGACATTGTAACTTGTTCAACTTTGACAGTGAATCAACCTTGACATTGTAACTTGTTCAACTTTGTTATAATGTATTCAACCTTGAGAATTCTTATATAAGCAAGTAGCAGCCCTAGTTCAGGCTTCTTCTATCTGAGTGTCTGTGTACCAAATAAAAGGAGTTAAACTGCAAGTGCCTCTCCCCAGATCTTTCTGTGAAGGGCTGATACAGTCAAGGAGTATTCTACCACTTACAACCTACCTACATCCAGCTGCTGTGACAACTTAATCCAGGATTCCAGTGACTGCTGGTAACCATCCACAATCCAGTAGATATCCCACTGTGATACATCCCAGGACTATTCCAGATACAGCAGGCTGAGGTTAGCTCATCCCCCATTGAAACACTTAGGACATTTACCTACAGCCACTCACACACGCTACTTCTCACCAAAACTGTGCATGGGCCCTGGATGGGTGTTTTTGGAAAAGTTTGGAGTAAACATAAAACTTTTTTTATCGTAAAAATATATGAGTTCGACTATAAAAATGTGAAGTGGTAGTTTCCAAATATGAAAACGGTTGCCATGACAACCATCCAAAGGTGAGTGACCCTCAAATGTGTCCGACCGAGTAACCGAGAATAGGTTTTCTTGGATTAGGGCCATTTTCTTAAAGCAATAGTGACTGCAATTCAGTTTTTTGGCAGTTTCTATTGGGAAAACATACACCTCCAATGATTCAGGTAGTCTGGGCTATATATTAGGCAGGTTTTTTACATAATGAAGGGAAACCCAAAGAAAATCACTTGAAATTTGATATGAATTTTCATGCACAAAAATTTAGATCCAACCAGGAGTTGGTACCATACTATTCAGTTTTCCTACATAATAGCCCAGAGCCTCTTCTTTCATCTGGTATATAGCTTTAGTACTACAAAATTCTGTGGGATGGCCTATAGCAGGCTAGATATAGGGGTATCATGGTTACTCGGGCGGACAAGAAAGGGAAAATGTGACACAAACTTCCCTAATAGTTTTTTGGAGCTCCAGAAATGAAAAATAGGGCTAGACACCCAGTTTAGGGCTAAATTAGGCCCAATACAATCGGTCTCTAGGGAAAATTAGTGGCAGTTGCATACCTTTAGGTATTTCCTAGAAATTCTGCAGAAACCACCAAAGTTAACAAGCCAAGACCCATTTTTGTGCCATTTTTCACCCTTTGGAACCCCCTGCGAGGCAAAAAAAGGTTTTTCTCCTATGAAGATGGGTGTCCCCCTACAGATCTCATTGAGTTCTAAAAGATAAACAACAAAAAAGATAGAGACAATACCCTTGAAGTAGTTTGCCCATGATCCGCCAGATGGGGTTACTTGTGATTACTCGGGCGGGCAGGTTACTCTGAAGGACTCCCACTTCCGGGCAGCCTCTACCCCCACCCTGGCCATGCTATTACAGGTAGGGCTCTAATTTCTTTTTTATTCTATGACCCACATATACCACGATATTTTTTGTAAAAAAAATGAAAATATAAATGCTTTCAATATTTTTTTATAAGTGAATATGTGTCATGGTTACTGGGGCGGACACAAACTGCCCCAATCGTTTTTTTTTTACCTCCAGAAGTGAAAAATAAGGGTAGATACCCTGTTTTGGGCTAAAATTGGGCCCAATACAATTGGTTTCTAGGGAAAATTAGTGAAAGTTGCATACCTGATATGCAGCAGAAACCACCAAAGTTGACAAGCCAAGACCCATTTTTGTGCCATTTTTGACCCTTCGGAGCCCCCTGAGGGGCCAAAAATCGTTTTTCCCCCCAAAAAATGGGTATCCCCCTCGAGTTGAGTTCTATAAGATAAACAACAAAAAAGATACAGAAATACCCCTGGAAAAAGTCCCAGGTCTGCACAATGGCGATTTGGTCCCTGCACAGTTTGGTGAGAATAGCTCTTGTTATTAGGCCTTTAATGGAATATTGCTCCTATGTTATTGACTGTAGTACTATAGAAAATGTGGACGGATTACAAAGATTACAGAATCGTGCTTTACTGATAATACAGGGTATATATAATAGATATCAACGAGTGACTAAATTACACACATTACTTAAGACAGACTTCTTAGATGCGCGACGACAGTTATTGAATTTATCCTGCAAGAGGTCAAAGAATGTTCATCTGCCGGATCTGAGTGAGCGGCGCAGTGTAGATGAAGAGACCCAACACAGTGAAACAGAGCGTAGCTTTAACAAAGAGATTAGGAGTATGTACTGTGTATGGGAAAGATGGACCTAAACCAGTGGATTATGACAGAATGAACTAAGTATATTTGGTTGTTGATGTTACCTCTCTGGTTGTTATATTTCATTAACTCATAAATCATCTGTCACTGTGTGATAATGGGTGCTTACGAGCTTACTGATAACTAATTATAATTGATATAATCTATCTAGATATACAACTAATGCTGGGACCTACCTCAGCAGTGGAAGATCTTTCATTTGAAAGAACTGTCTGTATGTTTGCTAAATTAAAAAAAACCAAAAAAAACCCCAGCAATTTGGATATAGAAAGTACAAAGGTACCATCGACGCCATTTATGACCTTCTGGAACGAGACCGAAGATTTTCTGCTATTCAAGTCACTATTAGGGTCAGTAAACATGTCACTAGGTGGCTTAGTGACCCATTCTATTGAAACGGGCACAGGGACCCGTTTCAATAGCCTGTAGGACGTCCGTTAATGGGTTTAGTGACACAATAGCGGCACTTCGCATTGCAATAGTTAAGGGACAACCGTTTGTGGGACATAGGGTAAAAGACAGGCGCAAATAGTGGCTTGTCCCATTTCATAAGACGATTTCCGGTCACTAAAAGGGTCACTATAGTGTCTATAATAGCGAGAGGGTATACCCTCTCGCTTCTATCGTCACAAACGTGTAACGTCTCTTCTCGTAGGAATTAAGCTAACTTTAACCCCAGTTAGGGACACATACAACTTATAAACATGCCAAATATGAAGGAGATCGGTCCATGCAATCCAGAGATATTCACATTTGACCTTTGTCATAGCAAATGTTGCTCTGGTGTTCAGTGTAGAATTATTCAATGTCTGTCCCTGATTTATGCGGTGACCTTCATCTTGACACCACTTGTCCCCAGTAGGACATGAGTATGAGAGGTGGGGTACCCAACATGTGTTGTCCCAAACTAGGGACACATCAACAATAGTGACAAGACACACCTCCCCTACAATGACATGCCTTATGAAATGAGACTTAAATTTTGTCACTATTCCTGTCACTATTCCTGTCACTATTGTTGTCACTAAGTGGCTTACTGATCCATTCTATTGAAACGGGCCCCAGGTGGACACACACCTGGGACCCGTTTCACTAGTCTGTAGGACGTCCGTTATTGTGTGTAGTGACAGATAGCGGCACTTCGCTATCTGTCACTAGACCCAATAACGGACGTCCTACAGACTAGTGAAACGGGCCCCAGGCTGTAGGTTGTCGTCGTGGGTCGCCCTCTGTCTGCAGCCTGAGTGGTAGTTGTCGTGCCTGCAGGGTGCAGAGGGCTTGGGAGCGGCTTGTCAACACGGTACCCCCCCCCCCCCCCGCCCTCCCCAGTCACACAGTATTCGGCAACTCCCAGCTGGTTGCGGACTTCTAACTTGGCTTTTACTAACGCCGCCTCTATCGATGTACTTGTATGGCTTAGCGATGAGCTTCTGTGCAAAAATATCGTTTGCAAAAATATTCTTACCGCTAGTTTTGTCAAATTGAATCGAGTATAATTATCGATCTTTGCCAAGCAGAAAAAACGTTGATTAATTCGTTAAGAGTTCTTCCAACCCATTTCTCCCATGTGTGTTGATATATATGCCTAAATAATTAAAGCGTAGTGCCCCCCCCCCCCCCCCCCCCCCACAGAGCGATTCACAAAGCGGAGTGCTTTACAAACCAGGTATACTTCATCTCATGAGTTTCCTTTTCACTATGGCACCTGTTCTATGAAATTATACTACAGTATGATAGATTACAATAAATACATATTTTTGTACTTTGGGGGTGACGATATGTTCTATTCTAAAAGGCCAATGATGATTTGATAAGATAAGGCTAATCATATTGTTTCTCATTCATTTCAGATACAGCTTTGAGTTTCATTCACAAAGCCTACAACAGCCATCATGACTGCAATGACCCAAAGGGTAATTCTAGCTATACACTAATTCAATTAAAAAAGAGTTACAAACTAGATATCTATACCAGCAACTGTCATGTATAATGTTATAGAGCAAGATAAAAGGGCTTTTTCTCTAACTGCTGTTACCCAGGAAATACTTATTGTTGGCCCTCAGTAAAAAGGTTAGTGCTTTTATTTATGTGTTTAGGTTTTTATTTACCCTGGAGTAAAGCTTAGGGCTAAGAAACAACCTTATCTTCCAGCTGCTCCAGCAAAGAGAGTTCCACATGCCATGTATGCCTAAGAACTTACAAAGTCCTGGGCCCTGTTTCTCAGTCACGATATCGTCTTTGTAAGACATCTTACAGCTGTCAGTGTGCTATAGATAAGACATCTTAGGGAATCGGCCAACGATCGGCGCTCCAAGACACTTAGGGTGTAGCCAGGTACATGATAAGACATCTTTAGGGTCACAAGGTTCAAAATGTCTTCCAAAGTGTCTTAGACCTAAGACATTTATGGACATGTCGTACTGATTGCGCAACTTCACTTCCCGTAAGAATTAAGCAATGAAATCTTAACACGAGTAAGGAATATTTATAACCTATAATCGTACTAAATATGAAGAAGGTCGGCCGCACCGTTTGACCGTTATTCGCGTTTGGATTTCATCATAGCAAACGTCTGCTCTGGTGGCCAGTGTACTCTTCTGTCAAGGTCTCTGCATAAATTAGTGGAGGCATGCTCTGATGGTCTCTGATAGACACAGGACACCAGAGCAGACGTTTGTTAGTACATTATAGCAGACTTTAGACTCCAAACCATAAAGGCCAAAACGTTGTGTCTTTTTCAAACTACAAAACTGTTAGTTGGTTATGTGAAACTTTCAAATTGAAATTAAATGAAAAAAAGTTGGACATGGACAGGTATCGACCCCCGAACCTCACATCCTGAGGCAGGTGCTCTAACCACTTCACCACAAGCTTCCCACTCCCAGTGATAAGCTACCCTGAAGCTGTTACTGGGCAGTCTTTGCAGTATAGAATCTAAGACAGTTCTATACCTGTCTTAGGCAGGGACCGTGTCTATAGTACGGCGGCCATTTTGTGTCTTGCAAATTGTCTTCCATTCTCAGGGACATCTTAGAGTATCTTAGAGCGATTATGTCTTGACTGAAAAACAGGGCCCTGGCTTTGGTCTTTGGTCAGACAATAACGATACATCCTGATGGATCCTGGGCCCTGTTTTTCAGTCACGACATAATCGGCCAACGATATGCTGAGACATCTCTCGTAAACCTCGTCTATCATGAGGCACGTTTTATGTAGTAGATTGGTCAGCATGCCTAGCGTTGTCACAGACTCGTAAACCTCATCTATCGTGAAGCACGTTTTATGTAGTAGACTAGTCAGCATGCCTAGCATGGTCACAGACCCGTAAACCTCGTCTATCACGAAGCACGTTTTATGTAGTAGACTAGTCAGCATGCCTAGCGTTGTCACAGACCCGTAAACCTCGTCTATCATGCAGCATGTTTTATGTAGTAGACTAGTCAGCATGCCTAGCGTTGTTACAGACTCGTAAACCTTGTCTATTATGAGGAACCTTTTATGTAGTAGACTAGTCAGCATGCCTAGCGTGGTCACAGACTCGTAAACCTCGTCTATCATGAGGCACGTTTTATGTAGTAGACTAGTCAGCATGCCTAGCGTTGTCACAGACTCGTAAACCTCATCTATCGTGAAGCACGTTTTATGTAGTAGACTAGTCAGCATGCCTAGCGTTGTCACAGACTCGTAAACCTCGTCTATCATGAGGCACGTTTTATGTAGTAGACTAGTCAGCATGCCTAGCGTTGTCACAGACTCGTAAACCTTGTCTATCATCAAGCACGTTTTATGTAGTAGACTAGTCAGCATGCCTAGCGTTGTCACAGACTCGTAAACCTCATCTATCATCAAGCACGTTTTATGTAGTAGACTAGTCAGCATGCCTAGCGTTGTCACAGACTCGTAAACCTCATCTATCGTGGAGCACGTTTTATGTAGTAGACTAGTCAGCATGCCTAGCGTTGTCACAGACTCGTAAACCTCGTCTATCACGAAGCATGTTTTATGTAGTAGACCAGTCAGCATGCCTAGCGTGGTCACAGACTCGTTAACCTTTGTTTTGGCATCTCTAGAGTTTAGTTAACAAAGCGCTGTTTGTTTCAGGAATGAGTGTGCCACCATACTCAAGATATGGTAGTCCCTTTGTTTTATAAATATCGATCGCTTGTGTTTTTTATATGTATTTTCGAATGCACGAATGCATACACAGCTTGCGTGATGCTCGACTGAGGTAATCATTCTTGTTCACTGCTTCCATTTGATGCCCTGCTAAATACATGTTTGGGTCTTTTGGACTTTTTGCATTTAGTCTCTGGCTGGAACCAAATAGCATTTGTACCTTGGAATAGATGTCATGTATATTGTCGCCTCCTAGATAAATGTGTCATCAGCATATAACTTTACTCGGCAATACTTGCGTTTCAGATTCATATTGTTCACAAATATTAAGAAGAACAATGGGTTGAGTGTGGATCCTTGTGGGACGCCGTGCGTGATAATACCTGTTTCAGACAAACGATTCTTGGCTCTTGTTTTTTTGTGTTCTATTGGTGAGATCGTTTTGGATCCAGAATCTAAGTCTATTGTGTAATTCCTAAGCTAGTTATTTTATTCACTAATATTTCATGGGAGACAGTATCAAAGGCTTTGGTTAAATCAATAAAGGTTGCTAGTGTGAGTTGTTTTTTGTTTAGGTAATTAAAGATGTCATCAGTTAGTGCTGCTGAAAGTTATAGCAATATGTAGGTTTGATGAGCTCACTTGGGACTTCAGACAAATTCATAACTAGTAACCTGGTCTGAATTCTATATAATAGCAATAACATTTCTAGAGATTCTATATTTTCCTCTCTATTTCAGATAGTCATGACAGAAACTAATACCGAATATCTCTCTTGTTTCAGATATTGGTTTTCATTGGCACCACTTTCTTCATTCTCTCATGGTCTATCTCTACTAAGAAACTCAAGATTCCAGCAACGTTTATGAGGCATGCACTGCAAGGACCACTGCAAAACTACAAAGATTTCCCAAACATGACATTATATCTAAGGACATCATCAAACCCAAAACATCTTCAGCTTTTCTACTGCTTATTTTTTCGTACTGCAGTGTTTTTCTGGCCAGCATCATATGGCAAAATGGTCTTAGTGCTAGATGACTCAAAACCTGACCATTTATTTGGTGAAAGACTTCAAAAGCAAATTAAAAAACATTACCCAGAATGGACATTGAATGTATTTTATGAAAAACAGCCTTCAGATATATTCATGGGAAGAAAAAATAAATATAGACATAAAAAAGGTTATAATATACAGCTCTATAATACATTTTTCATCGATAGGTATGTCAATGATACAATCATCTCATCTATGGACACTGATACACAGTTCAGAACACCCATGACTAAAGAATACTTGATGAAAAATGGAAGCAAATTATTGGTCATTGGTATATCTCCCCTTTTACCTGGTGCTAGGAATACAAATGAGTGGTTGGTTACAACAGAGAAGGCTCTTGGCCTGAAGGTAGTGGCCTGTTTTATGACAACGTTCCCACAATTAATCTACAGAGACACAGTCAGAAACACCAGAAACTTCCTTCTCAAACGATTCAATACCACCAACTTCGACCAAGCTCTTGACATGTTTTGGATTCGAGGTCTGTCACTTAGCCCAATCAACATCCTAATGAACTATGCATGGTACTTTGAGAAGGACCGTTACGACTGGCACATTAATTTACCAAATTCAAAAGAAATTAATGAACACCTTCCAGATGAACACAAACTGAGACCAGAGCATATGCAATTATCATTAATTGGTGTTAATCATATGGTCCCGAAGAGATTTGTTCCACATCTAGTCGTGGCTGGATACTGTGAAACGATGAGAGCTGTAGGTGAATACCCCGAAGGGTGTCAGAATGTGACTCATGACATGAACAGTCTGTGTGAGATGCATGTACTGCGCCTCAAGCACAGAGCCTGGTGGCCAGAAACTCGGTCCACCTGGTGCGAAGAGGGCACGTATAAAGCCTGCTGTCAGAGAGCCTCAGTGGAGCACTACCAGAACGTGGCCCGCATCCCCGCCGAGGTCCACCGGTTTAACATCACTAACGCTATATTTGTTGAACAACTGGCTGCGGAGTCTGCCGTGACGTGTCCTCCGATGAACATTCCAGGTCATTGAACACCAGGGATCTGTTTCAGTAGTCTCGTGACATTAGGCCTAGACAGACATGAACAGCGGCACCAACAGTGCAAGCAACAGCAGGATAAGACTAGCAAATATCTGAAGATCGAAGTGGCCAATCTTCCTCATATTTGGAATGATTATAGATTATATGTATCCCCTACTCATGTTAAAGTGTCATTGCTTAATTCCTAAGAGAAGTGAGTGAAACTCCGTGTGTCATCGACTGCAATCTTGTGATCTGTCCGTATGGTGTCACAGACGCCATCTAGACATGTCACGAAACTACTGAAACAGGTCCCTGGACCTCACAAGACATGCATCAGGCGTGCAGGGTGCTTTGTAACCTGTAACCCTCAGTGTGGGATCTCAAGCTTCAAGTACACCCAAAAGAAGAACAGACTCTGTTACTGGTGTTGGACATGACTTTATTCCAATCTGATGATAACATGAATTATTTTATACTTGGGATGTAGAATTACTAAGAAGAAAGATCTGGGCGAGATAACTACACTGGGTAACTGGGTGTTATTCCGGTAAATCACACAGGGACCTCCATTCTCACCAACTGGTCAGCTGGGTACCAGATTTACATAGCACCAATAGTGGGGACCCAGCAGAGGTTCTGCACATGCTCAGTGAAGACAGTGGGTGTATATAAGCTGCCTGCTGAAGCTTAGCTGAACACACGGGGGTGTGGAGGGACTTACTGTTTCTTTGTTGTCCTAGGTAATCGGTGATACTACCGACCACTGTTGTAAATGGGACCCATTTTTTTTTCACATCTGTACCATGTATATTTCTGTATTTTGTTCATTGCTACAAAATATAGGCAAAAGAGTAGTGCATGTAAATTTCCAGCCTGGAGCACTGTGGAAATAGGCACTATTTGAGCCTACATGACCTCCAGAATAAACATTAACTCTAAAAAAAAAAATTTTAAAATGTATGGTCCCTCTGCAGGGCTCTGTCTCTGTTATCCGCCAAGGGAGCTA
This sequence comes from Alentia gelatinosa, assembly GCA_950022655.1. Classification (NCBI taxonomy): domain Eukaryota; kingdom Metazoa; phylum Annelida; class Polychaeta; order Phyllodocida; family Polynoidae; genus Alentia; species Alentia gelatinosa. Next base: position 180,472,790 of record OX465579.1, on the reverse strand, counting down.
GATCTCCGGACTAGCTGTTGGCCTAATCGGGTCCCCTAGAGGGTGGAGTCAGAGTATGCCGATTCTCTAGAGGTGAAGGTTGACTGTCAGGTCTCCTTTCCGGGTAGAGTTCTGGGGTCCCGAGATGAGAGCAGGGTGTTCCCGCTCCCACACTGTGATTCTCGAGGGCAGAGCCATGGTGCTGGGTGGTTGTGGTAAAACACAGCTGCGGGTTCGCGGGTGGGACCAGCACCGAGATGGCATTCTGGACCAAAACTGTGGTGGTGCTCGGGAGGAGCTTCGGCTGTAACCACCACCCAGCCACTACACTATTATGGATGAATACCGACAGGGGGCGCTGGTAGGCAATCACCCACCACCCACTGGGCAGCAGGGTGGAGACTTCGGTACTAGCCCCCACCTGACCTCCAGTCAGCCATTCCCACCTAGTTTTGCAACCAAATGCTTCTATGATATAAGGGTTAGTCGGGTTAAATCTCACACGGGATCACTCCGGTGAGCCTCAAACCAAATACCTCTGTTCTATGTAGGCTCTAAAAGCAGAAAATACTTAGTAGGTAAAATTCATAGCTTAACAAATTAATAATGAAATCTAGCTTTATGGTGGTTCCATTCTAAAAACACAAACAAATAACAAAATGGTAAATTGGGTTCGAGGTTATAACTTAACACACTCTCCAAACATTTCACTCTCGAAACATTTCACTCTCCGAAAATGTTGTGTAGCGCTGGTTGCCAGCGTAATTCCCACCTCCCAAACATTACTGAGAGGTGTTACTATAACTGTAATGAAGGTATTGTGCAGGTAAATGTGGATCATTATATCTGTTGCATTGAGATAGATGGGGCAGTCACTGTCCTGTCTTTGACCACTGTTGTGATGCTATCTTTGGTTACTCATATCGTTCAAATGGAGTTTTAGTTCAACTAAAAACTTGTAGATATTCGAAGATGTTCAATAATCTTGTTTTTCCCTCTGATAAGGCGTTAATAATATCTACCAGAGTGCGTCGAGGTTTCGATATTGTTGATCCTTGATGTGTTTTAATTATTCCTTCATTAAGAAGGAGCTAGTTTATTCAGAAATGTGTGACAAAGTTTGTTCAGAAATTTCTGAGTACAAACTATCTGAGGTAGACTGTGTGGCAGTATGTGTTCACACCGCGGGTGTTAGGCTGGTGTCAGGTAGACTGTGTGGCAGTATGTGTTCACACCGCGGGTGATAGGCTGGTGTCAGGTAGACTGTGTGCAGTATGTGTTCACACCGCGGGTGATAGGCTGGTGTCGGGTAGACGGTGTGGCAGTATGTGTTCACACCGCGGGTGATAGGCTGGTGTCGGGTAGACTGTGTGGCAGTATGTGTTCACACCGCGGGTGATAGGCTGTGTCAGGTAGACGGTGTGGCAGTATGTGTTCACACCGCGGGTGATAGGCTGGTGTCAGGTAGACGGTGTGGCAGTATGTGTTCACACCGCGGGTGTTAGGCTGGTGTCGGGTAGACTGTGTGGCAGTATGTGTTCACACCGCGGGTGATAGGCTGGTGTCGGGTAGACGGTGTGGCAGTATGTGTTCACACCGCGGGTGATAGGCTGTTGTCAGGTAGACGGTGTGGCAGTATGTGTTCACACCGCGGGTGATAGGCTGGTGTCAGGTAGACTGTGTGTTCACACCGCGGGTGATAGGCTGGGTGTCAGGTAGACGGTGTGGCAGTATGTGTTCACACCGCGGGTGATAGGCTGGTGTCAGGTAGACTGTGTGGCAGTATGTGTTCACACCGCGGGTGATAGGCTGGTGTCAGGTAGACCGTGTGTTCACACCGCGGGTGATAGGCTGGGTGTCAGGTAGACGGTGTGGCAGTATGTGTTCACACCGCGGGTGATAGGCTGGTGTCAGGTAGACTGTGTGCAGTATGTGTTCACACCGCGGGTGATAGGCTGCTGTCAGGTAGACTGTGTGGCAGTGTGTGTTTACACCGCGGGTGATAGGCTGGTGTCAGGTAGATGGTGTGGCAGTATGTGTTCACACCGCGGGTGATAGGCTGGTGTCGGGTAGACTGTGTGCCGTATGTGTTCACACCGCGGGTGTTAGGCTGGTGTCAGGTAGACTGTGTGGCAGTATGTGTTCACACCGCGGGTGATAGGCTGGTGTCGGGTAGACGGTGTGGCAGTATGTGTTCACACCGCGGGTGATAGGCTGGTGTCAGGTAGACGGTGTGGCAGTATGTGTTCACACCGCGGGTGATAGGCTGGTGTCGGGTAGACTGTGTGCCGTATGTGTTCACACCGCGGGTGATAGGCTGGTGTCAGGTAGACGGTGTGGCAGTATGTGTTCACACCGCGGGTGATAGGCTGGTGTCAGGTAGACGGTGTGGCAGTATGTGTTCACACCGCGGGTGGTAGGCTGGTGTCAGGTAGACGGTGTGCAGTATGTGTTCACACCGCGGGTGATAGGCTGGTGTCAGGTAGACGGTGTGGCAGTATGTGTTCACACCGCGGGTGATAGGCTGGTGTCGGGTAGACTGTGTGGCAGTATGTGTTTACACTGCGGGTGATAGGCTGGTGTCAGGTAGACTGTGTGTTCACACCGCGGGTGATAGGCTGGTGTCAGGTAGACGGTGTGGCAGTATGTGTTCACACCGCGGGAGATAGGCTGGTGTCAGGTAGACTGTGTGTTCACACCGCGGGTGATAGGCTGTTGTCAGGTAGACGGTGTGGCAGTATGTGTTCACACCGCGGGTGATAGGCTGGTGTCAGGTAGACGGTGTGGCAGTATGTGTTTACACTGCGGGTGATAGGCTGGTGTCAGGTAGACGGTGTCGCAGTATGTGTTCACACCGCGGGTGATAGGCTGGTGTCAGGTAGACTGTGTGGCAGTATGTGTTCACACCGCGGGTGATAGGCTGGTGTCGGGTAGACTGTGTGCCGTATGTGTTCACACCGCGGGTGATAGGCTGGTGTCAGGTAGACGGTGTGGCAGTATGTGTTCACACCGCGGGTGATAGGCTGGTGTCAGGTAGACGGTGTGGCAGTATGTGTTCACACCGCGGGTGATAGGCTGGTGTCAGGTAGACCGTGTGTTCACACCGCGGGTGATAGGCTGGTGTCAGGTAGACGGTGTGGCAGTATGTGTTCACACCGCGGGTGGTAGGCTGGTGTCAGGTAGACGGTGTGGCAGTATGTGTTCACACCGCGGGTGATAGGCTGGTGTCAGGTAGACGGTGTGCAGTATGTGTTCACACCGCGGGTGATAGGCTGGGTGTCAGGTAGACGGTGTGGCAGTATGTGTTCACACCGCGGGTGATAGGCTGGTGTCAGGTAGACGGTGTGCAGTATGTGTTCACACCGCGGGTGATAGGCTGGGTGTCAGGTAGACGGTGTGCAGTATGTGTTCACACCGCGGGTGATAGGCTGGGTGTCAGGTAGACGGTGTGCAGTATGTGTTCACACCGCGGGTGATAGGCTGGGTGTCAGGTAGACGGTGTGCAGTATGTGTTCACACCGCGGGTGATAGGCTGGTGTCAGGTAGACGGTGTGGCAGTATGTGTTCACACCGCGGGTGATAGGCTGGTGTCGGGTAGACTGTGTGGCAGTATGTGTTTACACTGCGGGTGATAGGCTGGTGTCAGGTAGACTGTGTGTTCACACCGCGGGTGATAGGCTGGTGTCAGGTAGACGGTGTGGCAGTATGTGTTCACACCGCGGGAGATAGGCTGGTGTCAGGTAGACTGTGTGTTCACACCGCGGGTGATAGGCTGTTGTCAGGTAGACGGTGTGGCAGTATGTGTTCACACCGCGGGTGTTAGGCTGGTGTCAGGTAGACTGTGTGTTCACACCGCGGGTGATAGGCTGGTGTCAGGTAGACGGTGTGGCAGTATGTGTTCACACCGCGGGAGATAGACTGGTGTCAGGTAGACTGTGTGGCAGTATGTGTTCACACCGCGGGTGATAGGCTGGTGTCAGGTAGACGGTGTGCAGTATGTGTTCACACCGCGGGTGATAGGCTGGTGTCAGGTAGACGGTGTGCAGTATGTGTTCACACCGCGGGTGATAGGCTGGTGTCAGGTAGACTGTGTGCAGTATGTGTTCACACCGCGGGTGATAAGCTGGTGTCAGGTAGACGGTGTGGCAGTATGTGTTCACACCGCGGGAGATAGACTGGTGTCAGGTAGACTGTGTGGCAGTATGTGTTCACACCGCGGGTGATAAGCTGGTGTCAGGTAGACTGTGTGGCAGTATGTGTTCACACTGCGGGTGATAGGCTGGTGTCAGGTAGACGGTGTGCAGTATGTGTTCACACCGCGGGTGATAGGCTGGTGTCAGGTAGACTGTGTGGCAGTATGTGTTCACACCGCGGGTGATAGGCTGGGTGTCAGGTAGACTGTGTGCAGTATGTGTTCACACCACGGGTGATAGGCTGGTGTCAGGTAGACGGTGTGGCAGTATGTGTTCACACCGCGGGTGATAGGCTGGTGTCGGGTAGACTGTGTGCAGTATGTGTTCACACCGCGGGTGATAGGCTGGTGTCAGGTAGACGGTGTGGCAGTATGTGTTCACACCGCGGGTGATAGGCTGGTGTCAGGTAGACTGTGTGGCAGTAAAGAAAAAGGGGTAGACAGGAAAAGACGGATTAACTTAGGACAACCTCTTACTGGAACAGAATTATGTTCATAAGCGATATTGCCAAGTTTCTAGGATCTTGAAGGTTACTGCCTCCCTTATAAGTAAGCTCAGGAGGTTATGGATAGGGACGTTTTGGCATCTTCTTGGAACTAGATTACTCATAAGATGTTTCGGGGAGGCAGGGGGAATGATGACTATATTGTACTGGATATGAACTTTTAATTTTTATTACTATTTTTTTATTATGTCTTGTCTATCACCTGGTCCGTCCTGTTCTTTGAGGTCTCCTCCCCTGCTTGGTACATATGTATAAATCACGGTCTTGAACATTCAGAGCAGAACAACCCTGTCTGAATTATACAGAATGACAGAATAGATGTTTACTTTTATCAAGAGGAGGAGAGATGCCTCATGTATTGTTCTCATTACTTATACCAGAAGGGAACTTATGTTCCCCCCAAAAATTCAAGGCAGGCTTCATTCTCTATGAATTGTGAAAAGGTTCCAAGGAGTCTCCACTAACTCTCCACATAAGAGTAAGCTTTCTCTAAATGGACTTTGACTTAAAGCATGGACTTCTAGTTGTATACTTCGTGTGATGTACTATAACTTTCCTGAAATAAAAGCTGCTATTAAAAAGAAAAAAAAAGAGTCTATGACAAGGCCAAGACAGGCTGCTACTGGAAGCTTGTCGGGGGCCTGTCGGGGGCCTTCCGACAAGGTTATGACAAAATTGAGCATTTTCGATTTTTGCCACAACTGGACCCTTGTCGTAGAGTGTTGTGGTTTCCTCAATATCACTGTCGTAGTGTGTCGGTACCATGGACGCCTTTTTTATGGCAACCAGTGACGTCTCTGACAGGCCCCGACAACGCTGTCACAGAGCGGCCCTTCTCACGACAATGCTGCGACAAGGCGCCGATTGGAACTTTCTTGTTTCGAGGGTGCGTCCACCAACCACGACAAGGCTACGACAAGAGCAGACAAGAAAGTTCCAATCGGTGCCTTGTCGCAGCATTGTCGTGAGGAGGGGAGTTGTCGTGAGCCCTTGTCGCAGCCTGTCGGGAAGTGCACGCTCCACCTAAATATTCTATCGACAACCTCCCGACACGCCACGACACGCCACGACACGGCTCCAAAATCGAATTTTTCGAATCGATTTTGTCGTAGCCTTGTCGGAAGGCCCCCGACAGGCCCCCGACAAGCTTCATGTCGCAGCCTGTCGTGGCCTTGTCGTAGCCTCTTGTTGGGAACGACAAGGCTTCCAATCGTAGAGCTGTCGTGGACCTTGTCGGAATGCCATTGTCGTAGCCTTGTTGTGGTTGATGGATGCACCCTCTTCTTGTCGTAGCCTTGTCGTGGTCGGTGGATGCCACCCTTTAAGGTAGATTTACACTTACTGCTGATTTTCAATGGTGGTGTGCTTTCACTTCTTCACTTTCATTGTCAAAAACAATGAGTGTGGTCTTTTGGTAACAGATTTGCCGCTGTAGGAGTTCGGGGGTTTGTATCTGATGATTCTATCTTTGGTTCATGTCAGATCAAATAGCTAAGTGCGGCCATGTTGAAATCCCTGCAGTGGACGATGGCTGTGATCCTGTTGTGGCTGGTGGTGAGAGGAGTATGGCGTTGGTTGAAGCGATTCACCAACAAATTGTCCAAATATACACAGACTACACTCAGGTTCGTTCTATGTTGAAGACAGGAAAAAGCCGGAATGAATCAGCTAGGACATCTGTGCGCAAATTGCTTTGGTTGTCTGCGATCTTCAATGTGCAATATTTCCCACTTTATATTCCTACAAGGGGAACTGTTTTCTCATTTGAAGGCTACTGATTATGGATTTAAGTTGTGTATCAGATTATCCCAAACCATTCAGTACAGAGAAAGATTGCGTGAATTACCTGTAGTTCGATCAACATCTAGTGCCCCTCATGAATGGTTCTAAATAATCGCCGTTGGTTTGCTGTTTACATTCTTCTCCTCCATTGTGAAGGTCGGGCAGCGGCGCGCTCCGGTGAAGAGGGGGTCTTGGAGTTGGAGGATGGGCTTTTTAAGTTGTGCGGATAGCATGGTTCTGTAGTAGTTGAATATTGTCTTATAAATGTTTAAGGCAGCTGCTTGTGTAATATATCTCCTGATGTTGCACAATAAATGGATCTTATACGATACTGTCTTTGTGATATGATTTACATGAGGTTTAAAAGTTAAATTCTCATCAAGCATAACACCCAGATAATTATAAATAGGTATACTCAGGAGGGTCTTACCATCGATTGTGATTTGATAATCCATATTCAAATTCATATTAACATTTCGTTTTGAACCATATGACACAATTTCTGTTTTTGGGGTATTTATAGTAAGGAGATTGTGGTTGCACCATTTGGCTAAAACATTTAAATCGGTCTGCATATTTTCCACTGCCGTATGTACATTTGGCGAGCTAAAATATAACGCAGTATCATCTGCATAATGAAGGCACTCGCAACAAGTAAATAAACGTTGAAGGTCATTTATATATAGTATAAATAGCAAAGGGTCCAAAATGGACCCCTGCGGGACTCCACATTTAATAACAGCTGAGGATGATTTGTATCAAATGCTTTCCGAAAATCAATATAAGCGCATAACGCAAGGGAAATATGGTTAGATAATTTGGAAATAGTCTGTAAAGTTGAGTGTCCCTGTCTGAGACCATTTTATTCATATGATAACATTTTATTTGTATCAATAAAGTGGTAGGTAAGAGAGTGAACTGTCTTTTCGAGTATTTCGCCTGGCAGTGGAAGGAGGGAGACAGGTCTGAGGCTGTTTACATCTTCACTTTCACCTTCCCTTTTTAAAGGAGGGAGATAGGTCTGAGGTTGTTACATCTTTACTCTCACCTTCCCTTTTTAAAGGAGGGAGATAGGTCTGAGGTTGTTACATCTTTACTCTCACCTTCCCTTTTTAAAGGAGGGAGATAGGTCTGAGGCTGTTTACATCTTTACTCTCACCTTCCCTTTTTAAAGGAGGGAGATAGGTCTGAGGTTGTTACATCTTTACTCTCACCTTCCTTTTTAAAGGAGGGAGATAGGTCTGAGGTTGTTACATCTTTACTCTCACCTTCCCTTTTTAAAGGAGGGAGATAGGTCTGAGGTTGTTACATCTTTACTCTCACCTTCCCTTTTTAAAGGAGGGAGATAGGTCTGAGGCTGTTACATCTTCACTTTCACCTTACTTTTTTAAAGGAGGGAGATAGGTCTGAGGTTGTTACATCTTTACTCTCACCTTACTTTTTTAAAGGAGGGAGACAGGTCTGAGGTTGTTACATCTTTACTCTCACCTTCCCTTTTTAAAGGAGGGAGACAGGTCTGAGGTTGTTACATCTTTACTCTCACCTTCCCTTTTTAAAGGAGGGAGATAGGTCTGAGGTTGTTACATCTTTACTCTCACCTTACTTTTTTAAAGGAGGGAGACAGGTCTGAGGTTGTTACATCTTTACTCTCACCTTCCCTTTTTAGAGGAGGGAGATAGGTCTGAGGTTGTTACATCTTTACTCTCACCTTCCTTTTTAAAGGAGGGAGATAGGTCTGAGGTTGTTACATCTTTACTCTCACCTTCCTTTTTAAAGGAGGGAGACAGGTCTGAGGTTGTTACATCTTTACTCTCACCTTCCCTTTTTAAAGGAGGGAGATAGGTCTGAGGTTGTTACATCTTTACTCTCACCTTCCCTTTTTAAAGGAGGGAGACAGGTCTGAGGTTGTTACATCTTTACTCTCACCTTCCCTTTTTAAAGGAGGGAGACAGGTCTGAGGTTGTTACATCTTTACTCTCACCTTCCCTTTTTAAAGGAGGGAGACAGGTCTGAGGCTGTTTACATCTTTACTCTCACCTTCCCTTTTTTAAAGGGGTCCCCATCGCCTCCTTCACTGGTCAGGGAAAATGCCTAGCTTTTTTCAACAATCTATCCTTTTCCTTAATCATCTCGAATAACTCATGTGTAACCCATGGTTCACGTTTTTCTTTGACTGAGAAATTCTTAAGTGGGCACATATATATATATATGTATATATCCAGATGTTTCCGAATTATTTTTAACATTTCCGGCCAGAGTACATTCGGATCCGAAGAGCAACGCCATTTAACCCAGTCTTCTGCCAAAAGATTTTTCTGAAACCTTTGTTTATCATATTTTCTGAACGACCCACCTTTGAACACCACCCTTTTTTATAATAGTTTTTTGTTTTTTCCTCACAATAAAAACACCCAAGTGATCACTCACATATTCTTTTGATACACCAAAGCTAGTGAAGTTTTGATTATTTAAAATCCAAATAGCTATCTTTGATATTGCTAAATATTGTAATCTCTTTTATCACCTGGTGCATTCCTAGGATATTTTCCATTAGTTTTAATTCCCTAAATTCCACAGTGTTAGGTGTTAGGTAATCTACATTACAGTCACCGAGGATAGAAATATCACAACTTTTGTCAGAGGTCTACTCAAATACCTGTTCTTTTATCATGTTACAAAATACCTTGATGTCACTGGCCCAAGGCCTATAAAGGGCTGCAATAAGAATAGGTTTAACCTTAGGAATTACAAAACGAGTCTATAGGATCTCCAAGATTTTACCACTGTGGTTTAGAGTAGAAACTTTAGAGTTGTCAGCATCTAAGTTATCATGTAAATACAGGGCTACACCCCCACCTATTTTACCCATCCTCACACCAACCTCTATCTCATTAGCCTATAACCTGGTAAGTCAACCAAAAAGGTTGGCATACTTTCCGTAAGCCATGAATCAGAAACAGCACAGATATCAACATCAGAGTCCACTGGGGTTCGATGAAGGCGATCTAGTTTGGGCCACAGGCTCCTTACATAGAAGTGCACCATTGATTTGCTTATCTTCAAAGTCCATGATTCCCTCCTCCCAAACTCCAACTTCTAGCAACAATTTCATAAATATTACAGAGATAGAGCCAATATTCAATTGCAGACTGGAGCTTCACCCCTCTCGAGTCGGCCACTACATCTATCAGCTTCATTCCGCAGTGAGGTGTCTCTAACTTTGGCGAGGATCTTTCCAAGAATGTTTTTACCTGGGAGACTTTCTGTGGATTTTATCGTTGGTTGCCTCGTAGAGCACACCCTTGCAGGTCAGTAGTTTATCTGCTAAGGCAGGGTTCTCGAGCCTTGCCTTGACAATATTGTGCATAATCCTTTTTTTTCTATAAACAGGAGATTCTGTCCATAGTGGACAAGTCTTTTATTCATGGGCCAGTCATGAACTTTATTCTGATTGTGTTTAATCATTTAATGAATGTTCATAATCAAAGACTTGATCAAGTCTACTCCTCCATGTAAAGTCCTGCTTGTTTTCGACCTTTCATCCCAAGGTAGCTGCAATAAATATCCTGGTCATTTCTATCAGGTAGATCTCTGATACTGAAGCAGCTAGCCTGTTTAGGCAAAAAAAAGGACCTACCAGTACTAGGAATCGACTTATAATGCCTTGCCAATTGGTTGTCTAAATGTGAATGGGGTTAGCGATGGAACAAAGAGGCGAACCTTATTCATAAAGAACTGGATATTTGTTTCATCCAAGAGACCCACTCCATGGCTGATAGATTGGTCTTATGGCAATAGGAGTGGGGAGGTACTATAGCTTACTCTCATGGTTCCACACAATCCTGTGGGGTAGCTATCCTTTTTAACAAGTTGGTCATTGAACTAATTGAGCAGGTTAGAGATATTCATGGTAATTTCATTATTACATTAGCAAAAGTCAAAGGAGATGTAAGGGTTCTAGCTTCTATATATGCTGCAAAACAAAGAACAAGATCAAACATTAAACCATAATTCATTTATTGAAGCGCTATCTCAGTTTCCTGATTGTCCTCTGATTGTCGGAGGTGATTTGAATGTCATGATTAGTCAGGTCCTAGATAGGAATACTCTTATGGCTCCCCTTTACAACAAGACATACAGGATCTTATACGGGATTTAGTTTCCAACCATGAACTCATAGATGTTTCAACAGGCTAACATCGCCCAAAAGAAAAGTGTGTTGGATATGCCTTTAAGCTCAGCTTAGCAAACCAGCATAATTTAGTTTTCAAGACGTTAGTAGTCAGGGCATTCTTTTGACAGTAATTTGCTCTCTGGTTTACATCATGATGGAGTTTGTCCCTGGCAATTCCTGCTCTGAGATTATTCACGTCAATTACAAAGAGCGTAAGTTCTGACATGACAACTCAAGGCGTTCAAACTGAATAAGACTCGTGGTCAGTAAAATCAGCTTTCAGGTTAAGACCTCACTACCTCACACTATAGACCTCACTACCTCACACTACAGACCTCACTACCTCACACAACAGACCTCACTACCTCACACTACACACCTCACTACCTCACACTACACACCTCACTACCTCACTCTACAGACCTCACTACCTCACTCTACAGACCACACACTACAGACCTCACTACCTCACACTACAGACCTCACTACCTCACACTACAGACCTCACACTACAGACCTCACTACCTCACACTACAGACCTCACTACCTCACACTACAGACCTCACTACCTCACACTACAGACCTTACACTACAGACCTCACTACCTCACACTACAGACCTCACTACTTCACACTAAAGACCTCATTACCTCACACTACAGACCACACACTACAGACCTCACTACCTCACACTACAGACCTCACTACCTCACACTACAGACCTCACACTACAGACCTCACTACCTCACACTACAGACCTCACTACCTCACACTACAGACCTCACTTCTTCACAATACAGACCTAACTACCTCACACTACAGACCTAACTACCTCACTCTACAGACCTCACACTACAGACCTCACTACATCACACTACATACCTCACTACCTCACACTACAGACCTCACACTACAGACCTCACTACCTCACTCTACAGACCTCACTACCTCACACTACAGACCTCACACTACAGACCTCACTACCTCGGACTACAGACCTCACTACCTTACACTACAGACCTCACTACCTCACACTACAGACCTCACTCTACAGACCTCACTACCTCACACTACAGACCTCACTACCTCACTCTACAGACCTCACTACCTCACACTACAGACCTCAATACCTCACACAACAGACCTCACTACCTCACACTACAGACCTCACTACCTCACACTTCAGACCTCACTACCTCACACTACAGACCTCACTATTACACACTGCAGACCACACACTACACACCTCACTACCTCACACTACAGACCTCACTACCTCATACTACAGACCTCACACTACAGACCTCACTACCTCACACTACAGACCTCACACTACAGACCTCACTACCTCACTCTACAGACCTCACTACCTAACACTACAGACCTCACTACCTCACACGACAGACCTCACTACCTCACTGGTGCCTGATATGCATTTAGACTATTAAAGTAACTGGAAATAGAAATCAGAGTAATTCTACTTTTCTATACTTGAAATAGTAAAAAATCAAACACGGAGGATTCCTTAGTTTAATTGACTATGAAATAATCTTTACTTTAAAACTTTTAGTTCACCTGATTCAGGTGAAATACATTGATGTGACCGGTTCCCTTAATCGGCCGGCACCGGTTTATAAAATCAGTTTGTGATAATAATATAACATAAATCAGTGCAGTGCGAGGGATAAAATGAATGATCATTCAAAAGTCGTTGTATTATAATATACATGTATGTGTTTATTGAATGTGTCTGACGAACATGGACATGAGTAATCTGATGAAGCCTGGACGAAACGTCAAATCGCTGCAAAGTTTATCATTAACAAAAACAGAGAAAAAAGGCCGGAACTATGAGACGATACGTAGAATCGTTGTGTCATTTATAGTACATCTTCAACATGAACTATTTCTATCATTGCGTCATCTTTAATAGTTATACGATTTCTATCAATTGACAGTCGTTGGTATAAAGTACAAAATACACGTAATGTAAAACAGCACATTTGTTTTAACCAATAGTTTGTTGACTTCATTTGCAAATAGTTCTGTACGCTTTAAGACACTTTTAAGACACTTCCCACACACTCCAGCAACCTACAGTGCATGTAACACACAAACTCCTTCTGCCTGTCTCCGTTCTGTTCATTTGCGGGTCTCCGTCTTCAGCCAGATGCCATTCTTCGCTTTGAGCCACTTTCCTTTTTCCCACTGAGGTGGGTTCTGGAGAACAATGAATATAACAACAGGGAATCATTTCAGTTTTATACGTCTCAAGTGCTCAATGCTCAAGACGAAAATGAGTAAAATTTTAATTGCATCAACAATGAGGGTGAAAATAATTTGATTTATCGAAGATTGATATTTTCGATCATGCTTATGTCTTTTTTCTACAGAGAAATGGCACTGGTTAACTGAATGAGCATATCATGACTTAAACAAAAAACTACAGTGTATGGCAAGGGGACATTTATCGCAGGGAATAATCTAGACCCGTACATGAAGACACTGTTCTATGCGCCAAGAGACCCCGCGACAGTCTGAGCTGAGCGAGCTTGACTATCATCAGACGATAAACCCTCGTACAAGGTCTCCGGTACACTGTCCTTTCACAGGTATACGTTATCAAACAGACCCCAGGAATCGCCGAGTGGGTCGCGCCCTGAACCTCAGATCATGTGCTAAGGTTGCGTACAGTGCAGTACTTGTGTTTCAGGAGCACATGGACAAGAGCCATCTTCAGTTTAATGTTAAGTCTAAGGACGTTTATACCAAGCTAAGTTAATGAGGATTTATTATTAAGATAATGTGGTAAGGTAAAGTAGATGTGGTAAGGTAAAGTAGATGTGGTAAGGTTAAGTAGATGTGGTAAGGTTAAGTAGATGTGGTAAGGATAAGTAGATGTGGTAAGGTTAAGTAGATGTGGTAAGGTTAAGTAGATGTGGTTAGGTTAAGTAGATGTGGTAAGGTTAAGTAGATGCAGTAAGGTTAAGTAGATGTGGTAAGGTTAAGTAGATGTGGTAAGGTTAAGTAAATGTGGTAAGGTTAGGTAGATGTGGTAAGGTTAAGTAGATGTGGTAAGGCTAAATAGATGCGGTAAGGTTAAGTAGATGTGGTAAGGTTAAGTAGATGTGGTAAGGTTGAGTAGATGTGGTAAGGTTAAGTAGATGTGGTTAGGTTAAGTAGATGTGGTTAGGTTGAGTAGATGTGGTAAGGTTAAGTAGATGTGGTTAGGTTAAGTAGATGTGGTTAGGTTAAGTAGATGTGGTAAGGTTAAGTAAATGTGGTAAGGTTAAGTAGATGTGGTTTGGTTAAGTAGATGTAGTTAGGTTAAGTAGATGTGACAAGGTTAAGTAGATGTGGTTAGGTTAAATAGATGTGGTAAGGTTAAGTAGATGTGGTAAGGTTAAGTAGATGTGGCAAGGTTAAATAGATGTGGTAAGGTTAAGTAGATGTGGTAAGGTTAAGTAGATGTGGTTAGGTTAAATAGATGTGGTAAGGTTAAGTAGATACGGTAAGGTTAAGTAGATGTGGCAAGGTTAAGTAGATGTGACAAGGTTAAGTAGATGTGGTTAGGTTAAATAGATGTGGTAAGGTTAAGTAGATGTGGTAAGGTTAAGTAGATGTGGTAAGGTTAAGTAGATGTGGTAAGGTTAAGTAAATGTGGTAAGGTTAAGTAGATGTGGTAAGGCTAAGTAGATGTGGTAAGGTTAAGTAGATGTGACAAGGTTAAGTAGATGTGGTTAGGTTACACTACCTCTGTCTTCTCACACGTTACAATCTTGTGTTTCAGTAGCACGTGGACAACCGCGATCTTCAGTTCAAATATGGCCAGCCTCATACCGATGCAGTTCCGAGGACCGAACCCAAAAGGAAGCCACATGATGGGATTCCTCTTCCCTTTCTCCTCAGGGCTGAATCTAGAACGAATCGGGGAAAGAGAATGAAATGTAAATGTTTATCACAGTATACAACTAAATATACAAAGAGAGATTCAAGGCTGAGGTTCTGGGTTCAGCTATTGATGGTTCAGGGAATCTTCCTCCAGGATGTGTGAATAACTGACCGGTTTAGAGACTGGCTAGGTCAGGATGAATCGTGTGATCTAAGCCAATCCTGACCGGTTTAGTGACGGGCTAGGTCGGGATGAATCGTGCGATCTAAGCCAATCCTGACCGGTTTAGAGACTGGCTAGGTCGGGATGAATCGTGCGATCTAAGCCAATCCTGACCGGTTTAGAGACGGGCTAGGTCGGGATGAATGGTGCGATCTACACCGATCCTGACCGGTTTAGTGACTGGCTAGGTCAGGATGAATCGTGCGATCTAAGCCGATCCTGACCGGTTTAGAGACTGGCTAGGTCGGGATGAATCGTGTGATCTACACCGATCCTGACCGGTTTAGAGACGGGCTAGGTCGGGATGAATCGTGCGATCTACACCGATCCTGGCCGGTTTAGTGACTGGCTAGGTCAGGATGAATCGTGCGATCTAAGCCGATCCTGACCGGTTTAGAGACGGGCTAGGTCGGGATGAATCGTGCGATCTACACCGATCCTGACCGGTTTAGTGACTGGCTAGGTCAGGATGAATCGTGCGATCTAAGCCGATCCTGACCGGTTTAGAGACTGGCTAGGTCGGGATGAATCGTGTGATCTAAGCCGATCCTGGCCGGTTTAGAGACGGGCTAGGTCGGGATGAATATCAGTTCGATTTAGTTATGCACTATTTTTTCATATGCACCACCTGGAGCATACAACATGTAAAGTTATAAGATAATAGATTATTATTCACACTCACCTTTCAGGATCAAACTTCTCCGGGTCCGGCCAGATGTTGGCGTCATGGTGCAGAGCGTACACCGGGATTCCCACAGTGGTTCCCTTTTTAAACTGGAGCCCATCAATGACAATATCCTCCTTAGTCATCCGATCAATCCTGCGGAGAAAGTAGATGAAATAGTGCGCTCTGTTAGTGTGCTGAGAGTTCTCCTTCACACCTGAAGATCCGTTACGGGGTCCAATGTAAGTACAAGTACAAGAGAGGAGACCATTTTCAGTATTTACTTCCAAACTTCACAAATAAATCTAAAGCAGAAGTTGCTATATAAAAGGCTCTATCAGTAATCCAAACAAAACTCTCATTTTCAGTATTTACTTCCAAACTTCACAAATAAATCTAAACCAGGAGTTGCTATATGAGAGGCTCTATCAGTAATCCATACAAAACTCTCATTTTCAGTATTTACTTCCAAACTTCACAAATAAATCTAAACCAGGAGTTGCTATATGAGAGGCTCTATCAGTAATCCATACAAAACTCTCATTTTCAGTATTTACTTCCAAACTTCACAAATAAATCTAAACCAGGAGTTGCTATATGAGAGGCTCTATCAGTAATCCATACAAAACTCTCATTTTCAGTATTTACTTCCAAACTTCACAAATAAATCTAAACCTGGAGCTGCTATATGAGAGGCTCTATCAGTAATCCATACAAAACTCTCATTTTCAGTATTTACTTCCAAACTTCACAAATAAATCTAAACCAGGAGTTGCTATATGAGAGGCTCTATCAGTAATCCATACAAAACTCTCATTTTCAGTATTTACTTCCAAACTTCACAAATAAATCTAAACCAGGAGTTGCTATATGAGAGGCTCTATCAGTAATCCATACAAAACTCTCATTTTCAGTATTTACTTCCAAACTTCACAAATAAATCTAAACCAGGAGTTGCTATATGAGAGGCTCTATCAGTAATCCATACAAAACTCTCATTTTCAGTATTTACTTCCAAACTTTACAAATAAATCTAAACCAGGAGCTGCTATATGAGAGGCTCTATCAGTAATCCATGGTTGGGAGTGTATTCTCCTTAATGAATGGCGGTGAGGCCCGTAATCCATGGGTTTCAAATCTGTAATAACTGGATATTCTGACGGTTGAGAGTCACTGTGCAGTGGTCTCCTGTGGCGCCGTACGTCTTCAGTGGGGGACGTTGTAAAAGGTCGATAGTAAAAGGCTCTGATATACCTATTGTCTGCAGATTTCAAGATTAGAATCGTGTGATTATTGTTTTACCTTGTTTTAAGTCTGAGACCACCTTTTTCATGACACGCTGTCCTTTAAGGTGGTTTGATTAAAACCCGTGGGTAAAGAGGAAGGGGGAAGTGAAAGACGAGGGAGCATTGGGCGAAGAGGGGCGGGGTAAAAAAGCCAGTTGGTAGCCAAAGTGAACCCGTTGCAACCACAGATAGCCGGTCACAAAATATTATTTCCCGGTATAGGCGCTCAGTACTTTGACTATGTAGGTTCGAGATTATATGTCTCATTCACCAATCTTTTAGATCCATATTTTTGATAAACTTAATAACTGTCATTGTAGCTTCGAGACAGAGTTATTCAGAGACGATAGTAATAAACTACACTACAAAAGTAACAAAAGAGACCACAAACAAAAGTCAAGCCTCAAACCTCATAGGTTTAGCACTGAGCCTCGTTCTTACTGGCCACCAGAAATGGGGTTTTGTAACCGGGTATCTGTGGTTTCAGTGGGTTCATTTTGGCTCCCTATTCATAAAAATACAAGATTTTTTCAGTCAGTGTCTGTGGAGTTACGTTGCCGTCTGTTGATACTGACACAGAGATGTCGTCCACATTAGTGCTATACGTCACCAGACTAATATCTTTTTGCTATACTAGTCTTGTATTAATATCAGACATTGATGAATAATCTATTATCTGCCGGTGGGTATTAACGTAGGGGGCGGGATGTAACCCAGGTACAGGGTCGTCTAGGAGCCTACCTTGGTGCCGGTATTAACGTAGGGGGCGGGATAAAGCCCAGGTACAGGGTCATCTAGGAGCCTACCTTGGTGCCGGTATTAAAGTAGGGGGCGGGATAAAGCCCAGGTACAGGGTCGTCTAGGAGCCTACCTTGGTGCCGGTATTAACGTAGGGGGCGGGATAAAGCCCAGGTACAGGGTCATCTAGGAGCCTACCTTGGTGCCGGTATTAACGTAGGGAATAGGATAAAGCCCAGGTACAGGGTCATCTAGGAGCCTACCTTGGTGCCGGTATTAAAGTAGGGGGCGGGATAAAGCCCAGGTACAGGGTCATCTAGGAGCCTACCTTGGTGCCGGTATTAAAGTAGGGGGCGGGATAAAGCCCAGGTACAGGGTCGTCTAGGAGCCTACCTTGGTGCCGGTATTAACGTAGGGGGCGGGATAAAGCCCAGGTACAGGGTCATCTAGGAGCCTACCTTGGTGCCGGTATTAACGTAGGGGGCGGGATAAAGCCCAGGTACAGGGTCATCTAGGAGCCTACCTTGGTGCCGGTATTAACGTAGGGGGCGGGATAAAGCCCAGGTACAGGGTTGTCTAGGAGCTTACCTTGGTGCCGGTATTAACGTAGGGAATAGGATGTAGCCCAGGTACAGGGTCGTCTAGGAGCCTACCTTGGTGCCGGTATTAACGTAGGGGGCGGGATAAAGCCCAGGTACAGGGTTGTCTAGGAGCTTACCTTGGTGCCGGTATTAACGTAGGGAATAGGATGTAGCCCAGGTACAGGGTCGTCTAGGAGCCTACCTTGGTGCCGGTATTAACGTAGGGGGCGGGATAAAGCCCAGGTACAGGGTCGTCTAGAGCCTACCTTGGTGCCGGTATTAACGTAGGGGGCGGGATAAAGCCCAGGTACAGGGTCGTCTAGGAGCCTACCTTGGTGCCGGTATTAACGTAGGGAATAGGATAAAGCCCAGGTACAGGGTCGTCTAGAGCCTACCTTGGTGCCGGTATTAACGTAGGGGGCGGGATAAAGCCCAGGTACAGGGTCGTCTAGGAGCCTACCTTGGTGCCGGTATTAACGTAGGGGGCGGGATAAAGCCCAGGTACAGGGTCGTCTAGGACCTACCTTGGTGCCGGTATTAACGTAGGGGGCGGGATAAAGCCCAGGTACAGGGTCATCTAGGAGCCTACCTTGGTGCCGGTATTAACGTAGGGAATAGGATAAAGCCCAGGTACAGGGTCGTCTAGGAGCCTACCTTGGTGCCGGTATTAACGTAGGGGGCGGGATAAAGCCCAGGTACAGGGTCATCTAGAAGCCTACCTTGGTGCCGGTGGGTATAAACGCAGAGACTCGTGCATACACTGGTCCAAATACTGCAGCTTCATCAGGTCATCAAGGGAAACGTCTTCCTGAAAGGGGTTTAACAGCAAATGGTCACAATCTAAGCATACTAATTCAGTATAACTGCACATCAAAACTCGTGGAGTATTGTTTATTTATACGATTCTCGATCCAGGTCTATATAAGTAATAGTACAGGTGAACCATGTATGTAAAAACAAAATGTTTAAATAAAAATGACTGTAGATGCTATAAACTGAATGAGATGTGACATTATTGAACTCAGAAAACAGTGTATGGAACAGGATGCCGGGTAAATAATAAAACATGTACGGAACAGGGTGCCGTACACGATGTTTACAGTATTGTGAGAAGCAGTATGTAAAGATATGTGCACAGGTAAATAATAAAACATGTACGGAACAGGGTGCCGTACAGGATGTTTACAGTATTGAGAGAAGCAGTACGTAAAGATATGTGCACGGGTAAATAAGAATTTCTTTTCCTTTAAATGAATTGGCAAGGATTAAGGCAATATGTCAAGACAATGAAGTAGGTTGACATGTGAGGTTAGATTGGCAGACCTCATCTCCGATAACTGTGTCGATCTCCTCGTGAACCTTCGCCTGTGCCTCAGGGTTACAAGCCAGGCAGTAGAATAACTGGGTCAGGCCAACTGAGGTCGTGTCAAAGCCAGCCAGGAAGAAGAGCAGCGCATTACCAAGGACCTCATTCTCAGTCAGCCCTCCTATAAATAGAGAAAAATAAACAGTAACATGTGATCTCACTCTCAGTCAGCCCTCCTACGAACAGAGAAAACAACCTCAGTAACAGGTTACCTCACTCTCAGTCAGCCCTCCTACGTACAGAGAGAACAACCTCAGTAACAGGTATCTCACTCTCAGTCAGCCCTCCTACGAACAGAGAGAACAAAAACAGTAACAGGTGACGTCACTCTCAGTCAGCCCTCCTACGAACAGAGAGAACAAAAACAGTAACAGGTGACGTCACTCTCAGTCAGCCCTCCTACGAACAGAGAAAACAACCTCAGTAACAGGTATCTCACTCTCTGTCAGCCCTCCTACGAACAGAGAGAACAAAAACAGTAACAGGTGACCTCACTCTCAGTCAGCCCTCCTACGAACAGTGAAAACAAAAACAGTAACAGGTATCTCACTCTCAGTCAGCCCTCCTACGAACAGAGAAAACAACCTCAGTAACAGGTATCTCACTCTCAGTCAGCCCTCCTATAAATAGAGAAAACAACCTCAGTAACAGGTATCTCACTCTCTGTCAGCCCTCCTACGAACAGAGAGAACAAAAACAGTAACAGGTGACCTCACTCTCAGTCAGCCCTCCTACGAACAGTGAAAACAAAAACAGTAACAGGTATCTCACTCTCAGTCAGCCCTCCTACGAACAGAGAAAACAACCTCAGTAACAGGTATCTCACTCTCAGTCAGCCCTCCTATAAATAGAGAAAACAACCTCAGTAACAGGTATCTCACTCTCTGTCAGCCCTCCTATAAATAGAGAAAACAACCTCAGTAACAGGTATCTCACTCTCAGTCAGCCCTCCTATAAATAGAGAAAACAACCTCAGTAACAGGTATCTCACTCTCAGTCAGCCCTCCTATAAATAGAGAAAACAACCTCAGTAACAGGTATCTCACTCTCTGTCAGCCCTCTTATAAATAGAGAAAACAACCTCAGTAACAGGTATCTCACTCTCAGTCAGCCCTCCTACGAACAGAGAGAACAAAAACAGTAACAGGTATCTCACTCTCAGTCAGCCCTCCTACGAACAGAGAAAACAAAAACAGTAACAGGTGACCTCACTCTCAGTCAGCCCTCCTACGAACAGAGAGAACAAAAACAGTAACATGTGGTTTATCATGTGTTACAAATTCAATCTTAATTCTTTTTCAAATTTGGTTTCCGAATTTTGTTTGATTTTCACTGATGTATGTTGAGTGAGGAGTGAAAGAATGGCACTAACAGTTACTCCGCCAGATGGAGACGACAGCTCGTCTGGATATTTACTAACAGTTACTCCGCTAGATGGAGACGACAGCTCGTCTGGATATTTACTGACAGTTACTCCGCTAGATGGAGACGACAGCTCGTCTGGATATTTACTGACAGTTACTCCGCTAGATGGAGACGACAGCTCGTCTGGATATTTACTAACAGTTACTCCGCTAGATGGAGACGACAGCTCGTCTGGATATTTACTTACAGTTACTCCGCTAGATGGAGACGACAGCTCGTCTGGATATTTACTAACAGTTACTCCGCTAGATGGAGACGACAGCTCGTCTGGATATTTACTTACAGTTACTCCGCTAGATGGAGACGACAGCTCGTCTGGATATTTACTAACAGTTACTCCGCTAGATGGAGACGACAGCTCGTCTGGATATTTACTAACAGTTACTCCGCTAGATGGAGACGACAGCTCGTCTGGATATTTACTTACAGTTACTCCGCTAGATGGAGACGACAGCTCGTCTGGATATTTACTTACAGTATTGTGATGCACAGAAGGCTTCTGTCAGATGAGTCAAACTGTTAGTACACAATACTGACCCAATTCCTGGTACTAGTGGACAGTTAGTAATATCTAAGCCTCAGCGAGGATATTCCGAAGCGTTAATCATATGAAGGCTACACAGATTAGTATCTGAAGCAGGTTAACATTTCATCAATTATTTAGCATTGCAAATTAAAGGAAACAGAGAATCGATAAAATAATTCATATCAGAGGAATAATAACTTTTGTAGCTACCAGATTTTCCTGCATTTGTTTGATGATTTTCCACTTCATCTTCATCTTCCTTGTTGAGGATGGCATCCCCATGTCTGGCGTTACTCATCAGCTGGATGAAGTCACTGCGACTCTGAGGGAACCAGGACACGAGAGGATTACATACACCTTGATCAAGTCAGGGTCATGGACGAAACGAGCGATAGCGTGGACTCATGAATGAAGTCACTGCGACTCTGAGGGAAACAGGACACGAGAGGATTACATACACCTTGATCAAGTCAGGGTCATGGACGAAACGAGCGATAGCGTGGACTCATGAATGAAGTCACTGCGACTCTGAGGGAAACGAGAGGATTACATACACCTTGATCAAGTCCAGATTATGGACACAACACAACTCAGATTGACTTGAAGGTTATCCTATTTTAAATTGAGTAAACAGGACACAACTACTATAGGATTCAACAGTACTATAAACAGGACACAACTACTATAGGATTCTACAATATTATATACCACAGACAGGACACAACTACTACAGGATTCTACAATATTATATACCACAGACAGGACACAGCTACTACAGGATTATACAATATTATATACCACAGACAGGACACAGCTACTACAGGATTCTATAATATTATATACCACAGACAGGCACAACTACTACAGGATTCTACAATATTATATACCACAGACAGGACACAACTACTACAGGATTCTACAATATTATATACCACAGACAGGACACAGCTACTACAGGATTCTACAATATTATATACCACAGACAGGACACAACTACTACAGGATTCTACAATATTATATACCACAGACAGGCACAACTACTACAGGATTCTATGATATTATATACCACAGACAGGACACAACTACTACAGGATTCTATAATATTATATACCACAGACAGGCACAACTACTACAGGATTCTACAGTAATATAAACAGGACACAACTACTACAGGACTCTACAATATTATATACCACAGACAGGACACAGCTACTACAGGATTCTACAATATTATATACCACAGACAGGACACAGCTACTACAGGATTCTACAATATTATATACCACAGACAGGACACAGCTACTACAGGATTCTATAATATTATATACCACAGACAGGCACAACTACTACAGGATTCTACAGTAATATAAACAGGACACAACTACTACAGGACTCTACAATATTATATACCACAGACAGGACACAGCTACTACAGGATTCTACAATATTATATACCACAGACAGGACACAGCTACTACAGGATTCTACAATATTATATACCACAGACAGGACACAGCTACTACAGGATTCTACAATATTATATACCACAGACAGGACACAGCTACTACAGGATTCTGCAAATATTATATACCACAGACAGGACACAACTACTACAGGATTCTACAATATTATATACCACAGACAGGCACAACTACTACAGGATTCTATAATATTATATACCACAGACAGGACACAACTACTACAGGATTCTACAATATCATATACCACAGACAGGCACAACTACTACAGGATTCTACTATATTATATACCACAGACAGGACACAACTACTACAGGATTCTACAGAATTATATACCAGACAGGCACAACTACCACAGGATTCTACTATATTATATACCACAGACAGGCACAACTACTACAGGATTCTACAGTAATATAAACAGGGCACAAGTACTACAGGATTCTACAATATTATATACTACAGACAGGCACAACTACCACAGGATTCTACTATATTATATACCACAGACAGGCACAACTACCACAGGATTCTACAGTAATATAAACAGGGCACAACTACTACAGGATTCTATAATATTATATACCACAGACAGGACACAACTACAACAGGATTCTACAATATTATATACCACAGACAGGCACAACTACTACAGGATTCTACAATATTATATACCACAGACAGGACACAACTACCACAGGATTCTACAGTATTATATACCACAGACAGGACACAACTACCACAGGATTCTACAATATTATATACCACAGACAGGACACAGCTACTACAGGATTCTACAAATATTATATACCACAGACAGGACACAACTACTACAGGATTCTACAGTAATATAAACAGGGCACAGCTACTACAGGATTCTATAATATTATATACCACAGACAGGACACAACTACGACAGGATTCAACAGTACCATTTACAGGACACAACTACTACATATTGATAAATACACAATATTATCATCATTTCGATCTGAGTGGCCATATTCTCCGCGTAGTTGACACGAAGTAAACCTCCGAGTGACAGTGAGGAGTATTAGTAGTGTCAGCTACAAGGAGAATACAACCACTCAGATCTAAATGATGGTAGTGTTGTATTTATTACTCACCATTCGACTAATTATTAGGGATACAATCTTGTAAATAATAAGAAATTCGACACAAGCGCCATGCATTATTCATATGAATAGTTCCTATAATGCCCGTCAGGTGGCCGTATTCTACTCAGTATTCTACTCAGTAGCGATCTGGAGGCTCCATAGGGTTAGCATGGTGTCTCCATATTGGGTGGGTAATAATAGCGATCTGGAGGCTCCATAGACTTAGTATGGAGACTCCATATTGGGTGGGTAATGATAGCGATCTGAAGGCTCCATAGGCTTAGTATGGAGACTCCGTATTGGGTGGGTAATAATAGCGATCTGGAGGCTCCATAGGCTTAGCATGGTGTCTCCGTATTGGGTGGGTAATGATAGCGATCTGGAAGCTCCATAGGCTTAGCGTAGAGACTCCATATTGGGTGGGTAATGATAGCGATCTGGACGCTCCATAGACTTAGCGTGGTGACTCTGTATTGGGTGGGTAATGATAGCGATCTGGACGCTCCATAGACTTAGCGTAGATACTCCGTATTGGGTGGGTAATAATAGCGATCTGGAGGCTCCATAGACTTAGCGTAGAGACTCCGTATTGGGTGGGTAATGATAGCGATCTGGAGGCTCCATAGGCTTAGCGTGGAGACTCTGTATTGGGTGGGTAATAATAGCGATCTGGAGGCTCCATAGACTTAGCGTAGAGACTCCGTATTGGGTGGGTAATAATAGCGATCTGGAGGCTCCATAGACTTAGCGTAGAGACTCCGTATTGGGTGGGTAATAATAGCGATCTGGAGGCTCCATAGGTTTAGTGTAGAGACTCCGTATTGGTTGGGTAATAATAGCGATCTGGAGGCTCCATAGACTTAGCGTAGACTCCGTATTGGGTGGGTAATAATAGCGATCTGGAGGCTCCATAGGCTTAGCGTGGAGACTCCGTATTCGGTGGGTAATAAAAGCGATCTGGAGGCTCCATAGACTTAGCGTAGAGACTCCGTATTGGGTGGGTAATAATAGCGATCTGGAGGCTCCATAGGCTTAGCGTGGTGACTCCGTATTAGGTGGGTAATAATAGCGATCTGGAGGCTCCATAGGCTTAGCGTGGAGACTCCGTATTGGGTGGGTAATGATAGCGATCTGAAGGCTACATAGACTTAGCGTAGAGACTCCGTATTATGTGGGTAATAATAGCGATATGGAGGCTCCATAGACTTAGCGTGGAGACTCCGTATTGGGTGGGTAATGATAGCGATCTGAAGGCTACATAGACTTAGCGTAGAGACTCCGTATTATGTGGGTAATAATAGCGATATGGAGGCTCCATAGACTTAGCGTGGAGACTCCGTAGTGGGTGGGTAATAATAGCGATCTGGAGGCTCCATAAACTTAGGGTGGAGACTCCGTATTGGGTGGGTAATGATAGCGATCTGGAGGCTCCATAGGCTTAGCGTGGAGACTCTGTATTGGGTGGGTAATAATAGCGATCTGGAGGCTCCATAGGCTTAGCGTGGTGACTCCTTATTCGGTGGGTAATAATAGCGATATGGAGGCTCCATAGACTTAGTATGGAGACTCCATATTGGGTGGGTAATGATAGCGATCTGGAGGCTCCATAGACTTAGCGTGAAGACTCCGTATTGGGTGGGTAATGATAGCGATCTAGAGGCTCCATAGGCTTAGCGTGGAGACTCCGTATCGGGTGGGTAATGATAGCGATCTGGAGGCTCCATAGACTTAGCGTAGAGACTACATATTGGGTGGGTAATAATAGCGATCTGGAGGCTCCATAGACTTAGCGTGGAGACTCTGTATCGGGTGGGTAATAATAGCGATATGCAGGCTCCATAGACTTAGCGTGGAGACTCCGTATTGGGTGGGTAATAATAGCGATCTGGAGACTCCATAGGCTTAGCGTGGAGACTCCGTATTGGGTGGGTAATAATAGCGATCTGGAGGCTCCATAGGCTTAGCGTGGAGACTCCGTATTGGGTGGGTAATAATAGCGATCTGGAGGCTCCATAGACTTAGTTTGGAGACTCCATATTGGGTGGGTAATAATAGCGATCTGGAGGCTCCATAGGCTTAGCGTGAAGACTCCGTATTGGGTGGGTAATGATAGCGATCTAGAGGCTCCATAGGCTTAGCGTGGAGACTCCGTATAGGGTGGGTAATGATAGCGATCTGGAGGCTCCATAGACTTAGCGTAGAGACTCCATATTAGGTGGGTAATAATAGCGATCTGGAGGCTCCATAGACTTAGCGTGGAGACTCTGTATTGGGTGGGTAATAATAGCGATATGGAGGCTCCATAGACTTAGCGTGGAGACTCCGTATTGGGTGGGTAATAATAGCGATCTGGAGACTCCATAGGCTTAGCGTGGAGACTCCGTATTGGGTGGGTAATAATAGCGATCTGGAGGCTCCATAGACTTAGCGTAGAGACTCCATATTGGTTGGGTAATAATAGCGATCTGGAAGCTCCATAGGCTTAGCGTAGAGACTCCATATTGGGTGGGTAATGATAGCGATCTGGACGCTCCATAGACTTAGCGTGGTGACTCTGTATTGGGTGGGTAATGATAGCGATCTGGACGCTCCATAGACTTAGCGTAGATACTCCGTATTGGGTGGGTAATAATAGCGATCTGGATGCTCCATAGACTTAGCGTAGAGACTCCGTATTGGGTGGGTAATAATAGCGATCTGGAGGCTCCATAGGCTTAGCGTGGAGACTCCGTATTGGGTAGGTAATAATAGCGATCTGGAGGCTCCATAGGCTTAGCATGCAGACTCCGTATTGGGTGGGTAATAATAGCGATCTGGAGGCTCCATAGGCTCAGCATGGAGACTCCGTATTGGATGGGTAATAATAGCAATCTGGAGGCTCCATAGGTTTAGTGTAGAGACTCCATATTGGGTGGGTAATGATAGCGATCCCTGGGTGGGTAATGATAGCGATCCCTGGGTGGGTAATAATAGCGATCCCTGGGTGGGTAATAATAGCGATCCCTGGGTGGGTAATAATAGCGATCCCTGGGTGGGTAATAATAGCGATCCCTGGGTGGGTAATGATAGCGATCCCTGGGTGGGTAATCTAAAAGCAGACCC
Organism: Alentia gelatinosa; assembly: GCA_950022655.1. Classification (NCBI taxonomy): domain Eukaryota; kingdom Metazoa; phylum Annelida; class Polychaeta; order Phyllodocida; family Polynoidae; genus Alentia; species Alentia gelatinosa. The sequence goes on along the minus strand of OX465579.1, from coordinate 180,445,760 downwards.
TACCTTGTCTCCTCCTGTTCGCGCCTCCAGAGTCTGTTTCGTGATCTCCGTGAAGAAGGACACCGCTTTCCTCCCCAGGATGGAGTAGCCCAGTTTAGACAGCAGCTTGGGAAACAATACTGAAAATACACGCAGCGAGGGAGATTATTACCCGAAGTGTATCCTCCGCACTCAGCCACCGAGAGGGTTCAGAAAGACATACTACCTGTATACGGCCCCAGAGGTTCCCGCCTCACACAGAGAGAGGGTTCAGAAAGACACACTACCTGCATACGGCCCCAGAGGTTCCTGCCTCACACAGAGAGAGGGTTCAGAAAGACACACTACCTGCATAAGGCCCCAGAGGTTCCCGCCTCACACAGAGAGAGGGTTCAGAAAGACACACTACCTGCATAAGGCCCCAGAGGTTCCCGCCTCACAGAGAGAGAGGGTTCAGAAAGACACACTACCTGCATACGGCCCCAGAGGTTCCCGCCTCACACAGAGAGAGAGGGTTCAGAAAGACATACTACCTGCATAAGGCCCCAGAGGTTCCCGCCTCACACAGAGAGAGGGTTCAGAAAGACATACTACCTGCATAAGGCCCCAGAGGTTCCCGCCTCACACAGAGAGAGGGTTCAGAAAGACATACTACCTGCATAAGGCCCCAGAGGTTCCCGCCTCACACAGAGAGAGAGGGTTCAGAAAGACACACTACCTGCATAAGGCCCCAGAGGTTCCCGCCTCACAGAGAGAGAGGGTTCAGAAAGACATACTACCTGCATACGGCCCCAGAGGTTCCCGCCTCACACAGAGAGAGGGTTCAGAAAGACACACTACCTGCATAAGGCCCCAGAGGTTCCCGCCTCACACAGAGAGAGGGTTCAGAAAGACACACTACCTGCATAAGGCCCCAGAGGTTCCCGCCTCACACAGAGAGAGAGGGTTCAGAAAGACATACTACCTGCATAAGGCCCCAGAGGTTCCCGCCTCACAGAGAGAGAGGGTTCAGAAAGACACACTACCTGCATAAGGCCCCAGAGGTTCCCGCCTCACACAGAGAGAGGGTTCAGAAAGACATACTACCTGCATACGGCCCCAGAGGTTCCCGCCTCACACAGAGAGAGAGGGTTCAGAAAGACATACTACCTGCATAAGGCCCCAGAGGTTCCCGCCTCACAGAGAGAGAGGGTTCAGAAAGACACACTACCTGCATACGGCCCCAGAGGTTCCCGCCTCACACAGAGAGAGGGTTCAGAAAGACACACTACCTGCATAAGGCCCCAGAGGTTCCCGCCTCACAGAGAGAGAGGGTTCAGAAAGACACACTACCTGCATAAGGCCCCAGAGGTTCCCGCCTCACACAGAGAGAGGGTTCAGAAAGACATACTACCTGCATAAGGCCCCAGAGGTTCCCGCCTCACACAGAGAGAGGGTTCAGAAAGACACACTACCTGCATAAGGCCCCAGAGGTTCCCGCCTCACACAGAGAGAGAGGGTTCAGAAAGACACACTACCTGCATAAGGCCCCAGAGGTTCCCGCCTCACAGAGAGAGAGGGTTCAGAAAGACACACTACCTGCATAAGGCCCCAGAGGTTCCCGCCTCACAGAGAGAGAGGGTTCAGAAAGACATACTACCTGCATACGGCCCCAGAGGTTCCCGCCTCACACAGAGAACACAGCGAGTGACCTGTCGACTTTATAGACGAGCCGAGTTACGTCATCCGGGCAGACCCGCGGTACTTACGTGCACGGGCTCTCCCGAACCACCACCCCGCATCTTATAGTGAAGCGTGCACACACCCGACCCCTACACATTCAACATAACTGTAAGAGCCAATGTTGGTTTACACTGTCTGGAGCACAACAAACTTATCATATACGTGTCTTCTAACGTTACTGTGTAGGAGGAGGAAGACACACATGGGAATAGATATGTTCTGATGATCTGTATCAAGGCATTCTCTGTTTAATAACAGAAGGGATTTATGGAAGTCAACTTACGAAAAAGGACAAACAGCGGGCTGGTGAATGAGATGTCCAGGACCTTCTTGCCATTGACAACAAACGGGTTGTCTTCGCTGTTCTGAGAATCCACTCTTAGACCGAAGGCTGTACTTGCAATGACATCCATGGTGTACGCCCCAACGCACCTAAATGGGAGAGATAGGAAAAGGTCTGAGACGGTGAGTCGATGAAACCAAACGGAGAACAGAATTAGATCTGTTATTACACATGTGTGTTGATGCTGTGACTTGTACATACTTGTGTAGCGGTCCGTCGGTTCTAGAGTGCTTAACTCACTACCCTAGATTAGATTAGTCTATCGGGCGGAGTGAGACGAGTCGCTACCCTATGAGGTTTCCCGCGTAGGTTGGTTCGGATAGTCCCCGGTATGTACAGGGAGATGCGCGATCTACTACTCGATACAAGCCTACTGACATGAAACTAGACTCGGCATGTTTCAGGTATTACTGAATCTTTATTCAGCCTGACAAAAAGTTACAGTCCCCTAGCACGGAATGTGCTAGGTAGCGTAAGGTGAGGGGTTCTGTGCCCTCAACCACTGAAAGGCTGCGTGGAGAAACCTAACCAGTCTGTGAGGTTCCAAGCAGTTCGATTGACGCAGAGGAACGTACAAGTAACCTGTCGACCTGCTGCGGACTCAGCCTATATATACTGACTGAGTTACGTAATGCGGGCGACCCCGTAGTATTTGCATATACTGGTACGCCGGCTTTACCGCACAGCAGGGATCGGCACTCGTGTCACCTAGCGTAAATCAAACCAACCACTGCTCGGCTACCCTGACCCCTACACTTGTATATGCTCTACTAGTTCCCTGCTCTTTAGCCGCTGGCGGTGACTGGGCAGGTGTTACCTGTCGGCGGTGACCGGGCAGGTGTTACCTGTCGGCGGTGACCGGGCAGGTGTTCCTCTCACTATTGTCAGCCGATGGAACACACCCATAACCTGGGTACTGGATATACATGGGTCTACGCTCACTAGACCTCTATGTGTGAAAATGCAGCCCTACATAGATATACCAGCAGCATTACAGATCTACAAATCTACCATATTACCATACCTAGATTACTCTGACTTTATTTATGATAATTCCACACACCATACCTCACACCAATTGCAAATCCTTCAGAATAAAATTTTACGCATCATTTATAAAGTTAAACAAGAGCCTAATCCAAGATTTACAACTGAACGACTCCATGAACTAGCAGACCTCCGCCCCTGTATGATAGAAGAAACATTCACTTATATATTTGTCCTACTCCTTTGCTCAAATACCGGAATTAATTGATACAAGAGACTTACCAACTAGACGGAACCAAGGAATCCGTATCTTACAACCCCCTCTTAAAAACCCGGTCTTTAATCGAAGCTTTTACACAAGGGCCATAGAAAAGTGGAATGATTTAAATGACGAATATACATACATTAATTGAAAAGAACAGTTTTCAACTAATAACCAAAACATTTTGCCCCAGATGCCTCAAGGCAAACCGTCTTTTACGAAGCTCACCTGAGGAGTTCCTGATAGTTGACGAAATAAAACCTACACGACTGACTTTATACTTCTGTAGGCACAATCACCCTTTGGACTGATCCCGCTATTCGTACACTTAGATTGCGTCGCAACTAACTACTTCCTGCCATTATACTGTAAAACAAGAATCCTGTAATATATGCCAATCAATTACTGCAAAGTATAGTACTTAAAAACCTAGTAATGTGTAATTAGCCTAATACTGGGTGTTATATAATGAATTATAACTGGAGATGAAACAATCTATGTGTATTCTATAATCTCACGACGAAATACTTTGTAGAAGTCCAGATACTAATTTGTCATCAGATACTAGATATCTACTGCTGAAATGTGTTACTACTCCTTTGTACCACCAATATCTGTTGGTAATTGTCAATGCGAATGAAACAAAGATGTACAAACAACTGTGAACCTTACATGTTTAACTACGTACGTGAAATCTTGTTCAATCCCACCTCATTAATAGACCAGCCATAGAGTAGTTTGTTCCTGATTCACTAAGACCGAGATGTATTGATGTGCTAAGTACTCTGGTAACCCTAGAGGGACCAGGTGGCAGATCGGCTGGTGCAGAACCTGGAAAGCGTGTCAGTTTGTAACCCTAATAAAAACCATGAAAAAAGAAGAAAGTGTGATCCTACACGTGAATTATCAGAAAGTCTCACACAGAGACCTTGTCAGTGTGGTCCTACACGTGAATTATCAGAAAGTCTCACACAGAGACCTTGTCAGTGTGATCCTACACGTGAATTATCAGAAAGTCTCACACATAGAGACCTTGTCAGTGTGATCCTACACGTGAATTATCAGAAAGTCTCACATAGAGACCTTGTCAGTGTGGTCCTACACGTGAATTATCAGAAAGTCTCACATAAGAGACCTTGTCAGTGTGGTCCTACACGTGAATTATCAGAAAGTCTCACATAGAGACCTTGTCAGTGTGATCCTACACGTGAATTATCAGAAAGTCACACACAGAGACCTTGTCAGTGTGGTCCTACACGTGAATTATCAGAAAGTCTCACATAGAGACCTTGTCAGTGTGGTCCTACACGTGAATTATCAGAAAGTCTCACATAGAGACCTTGTCAGTGTGGTCCTACACGTGAATTATCAGAAAGTCTCACACATAGAGACCTTGTCAGTGTGGTCCTACACGTGAATTATCAGAAAGTCTCACACATAGAGACCTTGTCAGTGTGGTCCTACACGTGAATTATCAGAAAGTCTCACACAGAGACCTTGTCAGTGTGATCCTACACGTGAATTATCAGAAAGTCTCACACATAGAGACCTTGTCAGTGTGATCCTACACGTGAATTATCAGAAAGTCTCACATAGAGACCTTGTCAGTGTGGTCCTACACGTGAATTATCAGAAAGTCTCTCACACAGAGACCTTGTCAGTGTGATCCTACACGTGAATTATCAGAAAGTCACACATAGAGACCTTGTCAGTGTGATCCTACACGTGAATTTTCAGAAAGTCTCACATAGAGACCTTGTCAGTGTGGTCCTACACGTGAATTATCAGAAAGTCTCACACAGAGACCTTGTCAGTGTGATCCTACACGTGAATTATCAGAAAGTCACACATAGAGACCTTGTCAGTGTGGTCCTACACGTGAATTATCAGAAAGTCTCACATAGAGACCTTGTCAGTGTGATCCTACACGTGAATTATCAGAAAGTCTCACAAAGAGACCTTGTCAGTGTGATCCTACACGTGAATTATCAGAAAGTCTCATATAGAGACCTTGTCAGTGTGGTCCTACACGTGAATTATCAGAAAGTCTCACACAGAGACCTTGTCAGTGTGGTCCTACACGTGAATTATCAGAAAGTCTCACACAGAGAGACCTTGTCAGTGTGGTCCTACACTTGAATTATCAGAAAGTCTCACACATAGAGACCTTGTCAGTGTGATCCTACACGCGAATTATCAGAAAGTCTCACACAGAGACCTTGTCAGTGTGGTCCTACACGTGAATTATCAGAAAGTCTCACACATAGAGACCTTGTCAGTGTGATCCTACACTCGAATTATCAGAAAGTCTCACACATAGAGACCTTGTCAGTGTGATCCTACACGTGAATTATCAGAAAGTCACACACAGAGACCTTGTCAGTGTGATCCTACACGTGAATTATCAGAAAGTCTCACATAGAGACCTTGTCAGTGTGATCCTACACGTGAATTATCAGAAAGTCTCACATAGAGACCTTGTCAGTGTGGTCCTACATGTGAATTATCAGAAAGTCTCACACACAGAGACCTTGTCAGTGTGATCCTACACGTGAATTATCAGAAAGTCTCACACATAGAAACCTTGTCAGTGTGGTCCTACACGTGAATTATCAGAAAGTCTCACATAGAGACCTTGTCAGTGTGGTCCTACACGTGAATTATCAGAAAGTCTCACATAGAGACCTTGTCAGTGTGGTCCTACATGTGAATTATCAGAAAGTCTCACACATAGAGACCTTCTTAGTGTGATCCTACACGTGAATTATCAGAAAGTCTCTCACATAGAGACCTTGTCAGTGTGGTCCTACACGTGAATTATCAGAAAGTCTCACATAGAGACCTTGTCAGTGTGGTCCTACACGTGAATTATCAGAAAGTCTCACATAGAGACCTTGTCAGTGTGGTCCTACACGTGAATTATCAGAAAGTCTCTCACATAGAGACCTTGTCAGTGTGGTCCTACACGTGAATTATCAGAAAGTCTCACATAGAGACCTTGTCAGTGTGGTCCTACACGTGAATTATCAGAAAGTCACACATAGAGACCTTGTCAGTGTGATCCTACACGTGAATTATCAGAAAGTCTCACACATAGAGACCTTGTCAGTGTGGTCCTACACGTGAATTATCAGAAAGTCTCACATAGAGACCTTGTCAGTGTGATCCTACACGTGAATTATCAGAAAGTCTCATACATAGAGACCTTGTCAGTGTGGTCCTACACGTGAATTATCAGAAAGTCTCACACAGAGACCTTGTCAGTGTGATCCTACACGTGAATTATCAGAAAGTCTCACACATAGAGACCTTGTCAGTGTGATCCTACACGTGAATTATCAGAAAGTCTCACACAGAGACCTTGTCAGTGTGATCCTACACGTGAATTATCAGAAAGTCTCACATAGAGACCTTGTAAGTGTGGTCCTACACGTGAATTATCAGAAAGTCTCACATAGAGACCTTGTCAGTGTGGTCCTACACGTGAATTATCAGAAAGTCTCACACACAGAGACCTTGTAAGTGTGGTCCTACACGTGAATTATCAGAAAGTCTCACATAGAGACCTTGTCAGTGTGATCCTACACGTAAATTATCAGAAAGTCTCACATAGAGACCTTGTAAGTGTGGTCCTACACGTGAATTATCAGAAAGTCTCACACACATAGACCTTGTCAGTGTGATCCTACACGTGAATTATCAGAAAGTCTCACATAGAGACCTTGTCAGTGTGGTCCTACACGTGAATTATCAGAAAGTCTCACATAGAGACCTTGTCAGTGTGATCCTACACGTGAATTATCAGAAAGTCTCACATAGAGACCTTGTAAGTGTGGTACTACACGTAAATTATCAGAAAGTCTCACATAGAGACCTTGTCAGTGTGGTCCTACACGTGAATTATCAGAAAGTCTCACACACAGAGACCTTGTAAGTGTGGTCCTACACGTGAATTATCAGAAAGTCTCACACAGAGACCTTGTCAGTGTGATCCTACACGTGAATTATCAGAAAGTCTCACATAGAGACCTTGTCAGTGTGATCCTACACGTGAATTATCAGAAAGTCTCACACATAGAGACCTTGTCAGTGTGATCCTACACGTGAATTATCAGAAAGTCTCACATAGAGACCTTGTCAGTGTGATTCTACACGTGAATTATCAGAAAGTCTCACATAGAGACCTTGTCAGTGTGATCCTACACGTGAATTATCAGAAAGTCTCACACATAGAGACCTTGTCAGTGTGGTCCTACACGTGAATTATCAGAAAGTCTCTCACATAGAGACCTTGTCAGTGTGATCCTACACGTGAATTATCAGAAAGTCTCACACATAGAGACCTTGTCAGTGTGATCCTACACGTGAATTATCAGAAAGTCTCACACATAGAGACCTTGTCAGTGTGGTCCTACACGTGAATTATCAGAAAGTCTCACACACAGAGACCTTGTCAGTGTGGTCCTACACGTGAATTATAAGAAAGTCTCACACATAGAGACCTTGTCAGTGTGATCCTACACTCGAATTATCAGAAAGTCTCACACATAGAGACCTTGTCAGTGTGGTCCTACACTTGAATTATCAGAAAGTCTCACATAGAGACCTTGTCAGTGTGACCCTACACGTGAATTATCAGAAAGTCTCACAGAGACCTTGTCAGTGTGATCCTACACGTGAATTATCAGAAAGTCTCACACATAGAGACCTTGTCAGTGTGATCCTACACGTGAATTATCAGAAAGTCTCACACATAGAGACGTTGTCAGTGTGGTCCTACACGTGAATTATCAGAAAGTCTCACACATAGAGACCTTGTCAGTGTGATCCTACACGTGAATTATCAGAAAGTCTCACACAGAGACCTTGTCAGTGTGATCCTACACGTGAATTATCAGAAACTTTGAATCGTCTTCTCCAAACCGTCACGAAACATAAAACAAATGATATCAATCAGTGTGCCATGCTTGAGGTAAGGTTACAGTATGGACAAAGTCAGTGTTATAAATACAGTAGTACATTTAACCAATAAACATAAACCAACATTTAAACGCATTTAAGGAGGTATCAGTGCAACAGGACAAGAACGGATTCCCATAGGAGTATATTTAGATCCACATGAGAATGATACGAATTCAGAAACAACCTTGTAAGCAACGATAACATCGAGTTCTTATCTAAATGGAAAGATAGATATTCATACCCTCTGGTTTCAAAGGCTTCCCCATTGGTCATTTTCTTGGCAAGTTCTTTCGCACTTCTGTTGATTTCTGGCGCCATCTGCTCCAAAAGGAAACTGTGTTACAAACACGTTTAAGGTATATCCTCATGGAGGGACCAGGGGGCTGTTTAATAATCTAACATCCTACATGGAGGGACCAGGGGCCTGTTTAATAATCTAACATCCTACATGGAGGGACCAGGGGCCTGTTTAATAATCTAACATCCTACACGTAGACCAGGGGCCTGTTTAATAATCTAACATCCTACATGGAGGGACCTGGGGCCTGTTTAATAATCTAACATCCTACATGGAGGGACCAGGGGGCCTGTTTAATAATCTAACATCCTACATGGAGGGACCAGGGGGCCTGTTTAATAATCTAACATCCTACACGTAGACCAGGGGCCTGTTTAATAATCTAACATCCTACATGGAGGGACCAGGGGGCTGTTTAATAATCTAACATCCTACATGGAGGGACCAGGGGGCTGTTTAATAATCTAACATCCTACATGGAGGGACCTGGGGCCTGTTTAATAATCTAACATCCTACATGGAGGGACCAGGGGGCTGTTTAATAATCTAACATCCTACATGGAGGGACCAGGGGGCTGTTTAATAATCTAACATCCTACATGGAGGGACCAGGGGCCTGTTTAATAATCTAACATCCTACATGGAGGGACCAGGGGCCTGTTTAATAATCTAACATCCTGCATGTAGACCAGGGGCCTGTTTAATAATCTAACATCCTACATGGAGGGACCAGGGGGCTGTTTAATAATCTAACATCCTACATGGAGGGACCAGGGGGCTGTTTAATAATCTAACATCCTACATGGAGGGACCAGGGGCCTGTTTAATAATCTAACATCCTACATGGAGGGACCAGGGGCCTGTTTAATAATCTAACATCCTACATGGAGGGACCAGGGGCCTGTTTAATAATCTAACATCCTACATGGAGGGACCAGGGGGCTGTTTAATAATCTAACATCCTACATGGAGGGACCAGGGGCCTGTTTAATAATCTAACATCCTACATGGAGGGACCAGGGGCCTGTTTAATAATCTAACATCCTACATGGAGGGACCAGGGGGCTGTTTAATAATCTAACATCCTACATGGAGGGACCAGGGGGCTGTTTAATAATCTAACATCCTACATGGAGGGACCAGGGGGCTGTTTAATAATCTAACATCCTACATGGAGGGACCAGGGGCCTGTTTAATAATCTAACATCCTACATGGAGGGACCAGGGGCCTGTTTAATAATCTAACATCCTACATGGAGGGACCAGGGGCCTGTTTAATAATCTAACATCCTACATGGAGGGACCAGGGGCCTGTTTAATAATCTAACATCCTACATGGAGGGACCAGGGGGCTGTTTAATAATCTAAGATCCTGCATGTAGACCCTTTTCTGTACGCCATAGAGACCTAGGGACGATGTGGGTCAACTGTATCTAACACTTATGGACGACCTTATGAACGGCTGATACTGTCATAAGCAGGTATTCCACCAAACAGGTGTTCCGCAGGCGGGTTTTTACCTTCCAGTCGATGTCGCTCGCTGAGGCTGGCCGCCGAGCCGCCCCTAACTTTGTCTGTTTCAAGTTTAGGGCCAGAGCTTGTATCCCATCTCGTAATTCACGCAGCTTCACCTTGTGAATTACTACACGATTCAAACTTGATGGGACATGAGCTCTGACCCTCAACTTTCATGGGTTTCCTCTACAGTAGAAGATTGTTTCGTGTTAATTATAAAAACAGTAGAATGCCGATCTCACCTTGTTTTGTGTTAATTATAAAACAGTAGAACGCCGATCTCACCTTGTTTTGTGTTAATTATAAAACAGTAGAATGCCGATCTCACCTTGTTTTGTGTTAATTATAAAACAGTAGAACGCCGATCTCACCTTGTTTTGTGTTAATTATAAAACAGTAGAACGCCGATCTCACCTTGTTTTGTGTTAATTATAAAACAGTAGAACGCCGATCTCACCTTGTTTTGTGTTAATTATAAAACAGTAGAATGCCGATCTCACCTTGTTTTGTGTTAATTATAAAACAGTAGAACGCCGATCTCACCTTGTTTTGTGTTAATTATAAAACAGTAGAACGCCGATCTCACCTTGTTTTGTGTTAATTATAAAACAGTAGAACGCCGATCTCACCTTGTTTTGTGTTAATTATAAAACAGTAGAATGCCGATCTCACCTTGTTTTGTGTTAATTATAAAACAGTAGAACGCCGATCTCACCTTGTTTTGTGTTAATTATAAAACAGTAGAATGCCGATCTCACCTTGTTTTGTGTTAATTATAAAACAGTAGAACGCCGATCTCACCTTGTTTTGTGTTAATTATAAAACAGTAGAACGCCGATCTCACCTTGTTTTGTGTTAATTATAAAACAGTAGAACGCCGATCTCACCTTGTTTTGTGTTAATTATAAAACAGTAGAACGCCGATCTCACCTTGTTTTGTGTTAATTATAAAACAGTAGAATGCCGATCTCACCTTGTTTTGTGTTAATTATAAAAACAGTAGAATGCCGATCTCACCTTGTTTTGTGTTAATTATAAAACAGTAGAACACTGATCTCACCTTGTTTCGTGTTAATTATAAAACAGTAGAACGCTGATCTCACCTTGTTTCGTGTTAATTATAAAAACAGTAGAACGCCGATCTCACCTTGTTTTGTGTTAATCATAAAACAGTAGAATGCCGATCTCACCTTGTTTTGTGTTAATTATAAAACAGTAGAACGCCGATCTCACCTTGTTTCATGTTAATTATAAAAACAGTAGAATGCCGATCTCACCTTGTTTCGTGTTAATTATAAAAACAGTAGAACGCCGATCTCACCTTGTTTTGTGTTAATTATAAAACAGTAGAACACTGATTTCACCTTGTTTCGTGTTAATTATAAAAACAGTAGAACACCGATCTCACCTTGTTTCGTGTTAATTATAAAACAGTAGAACGCCGATCTCACCTTGTTTTGTGTTAATCATAAAACAGTAGAACGCCGATCTCACCTTGTTTCGTGTTAATTATGAAACAGTAGAATGCCGGTCTCACCTTGTTTTGTGTTAATTATAAAACAGTAGAACGCTGATCTCACCTTGTTTTGTGTTAATTATAAAACAGTAGAACGCCGATCTCACCTTGTTTTGTGTTAATTATAAAACAGTAGAACGCCGATCTCACCTTGTTTTTGTTAATTATAAAACAGTAGAACGCCGATCTCACCTTGTTTCATGTTAATTATAAAAACAGCAGAATCTGACCTGGCGTAACTTGCCCGTCGTGAAGGTGGGCGACATGATCGAGCGGACGCGCTTCCACTGGTCGTCTTCTATTGAAGTCAATCCAGCTTCAAGAATGGGGTCGCCAGAGCGAAAAACCTGAAACATGCATAAAGTGTATTAGTTTCCACACCAGTGAAGATAAACCGTCGAGGGACAAGAGAAATGCGTCTGACAGGGACTGAAGATGAGCGGACTTTTAGGCATTTAGCACGTCAAAACTACTGTATATACCAACACGTACCACCATAGTGTGCCGGTATGGCGTGGTACCACCACACTTTGCATACCACTGGTTGCACTTAATAGATATCATACGGTCTAAAGATTCAGAGCGAAAATTTCAAAATAATATCATGATTGTAAATAACTCAGAAAAATTATCGTAAAAAGGTTTGAAATTTGTTTACAAAAATGCAGCTGTACACATAGCGTCTAGTGAGATTCGCGCATGCGTGTAGTTCACAGCAGAGTGACTTCCGCCCGCCGAACACCCTCTGAGGCGCGCTTTGATTCCGAGGTACGTGGTACCAGTGAAACTTGTTCACATTATTCAGACCACCTCTCCTACCTTATATCTTTTTGAGATAAAAAATATCACACAAGCGATATTTTTATCGAAAGAAATGCAGTACAAGAGGACGTCCCAATGAGGTAAACATGGTTCACTAAAGTATCACGGTTTAAAAGCAAATAGGTCAGTATTAATGACTATAAATATACGGAGACATGGTTCGTGTGGCTATAGACGAAACCTATCAAAGTTTAGGGTTAGAGCTCGATCCCATCGAGTTTGAATCGCGTATTAAATCACAAGGTGAAGCCGCGTGAATTACGTAGCGATTCAAAGGAGATGGGATCGGGCTCTGACCGTAAACTTGAATAGGTTTCTGAATTTATCTCACCCTTCACATTGTCTAATGGACTAATATTTACCTACTATATTTAAAACGGTAGAATTCCGTCGAATCCGCTTGAAGTTGCTCCCATACATAGAGACATAGTGAACCAGACCTAGGCCTGGAGATTGAAGGGCCACGAGAGTGAGATTCTCGTACAGTACTTAACTGAATCTTGCTACTATTTTTTGTTTTTCTCTACACAGATGTACTTCTATTCTTATGATTTGTTTCTAGATGTACTAAAAACATTATTTGGAAGTGTAGTTTTCTAATCTACCTTTCTCGTGAGAAACCAATGAGATTACATTTCGCTGGTTCCCTACCATGGTTCTGGTAGCCCTTTCAAAACTCCGCTGACAACTTCCCCCTACCCACCACCACTCCAGCGACCAGTCTAAGTATTTGAACCACCTCAGACATCTGGCTCTGTGGAGCAGTCAGCAGAGTCTTCGGCTAGGGATGCGGGTGTAGGGAGTTCGATTCCCGTATTGGCTTTTGATTTTTCGGGGTTTTTCGGACCCGACGAAGTCGCTAGTTGTGATACAATCCCCGTTGGATATTTTTCCTAATTACATAATGGGCGTTGGGTATGAGTTCACAATGTTCACAAAGTCTATGGAGATATTCCCCGAGGTCGACCTCAGGACAGATGGCAGCTGCTACGGAGGACAGATGACCTCAGGACAGATGGCAGGACAGGACAGAGGACAGGACAGGACAGAGGACCTCAGGACAGATGGCAGGACAGAGGACAGGACAGGACAGGGCAGAGGACCTCAGGACAGATGGCAGCTGCTACGGAGGACAGAGGACCTCAGGACAGATGGCAGGACAGGACAGGACAGGACAGAGGACCTCAGGACAGATGGCAGCTGCTACGGAGGACAGATGACCTCAGGACAGATGGCAGCTGCTACGGAGGACAGAGGACCTCAGGACAGATGACAGGACAGGACAGAGGACAGGACAGAGGACCTCAGGACAGATGGCAGCTGCTACGGAGGACAGATGACCTCAGGACAGATGGCAGCTGCTACGGAGGACAGATGACCTCAGGACAGATGGCAGCTGCTACGGAGGACAGATGACCTCAGGACAGAGGGCAAGACAGGACAGAGGACAGGACAGGACAGAGGACCTCAGGACAGATGGCAGCTGCTACGGAGGACAGATGACCTCAGGACAGATGGCAGGACAGAGGACAGGACAGAGGACAGGACAGGACAGAGGACCTCAGGACAGATGGCAGCTGCTGCTGAGAGGAGAGCGCCGACTGCTCTGATTCAGTTTGTTTACTAATAAATAGACAATTTTGATGAATCGATGTTTTGTAGTATTTTTATAGAGGAAACCTATCAAAGTTTCAGGTCAGAGCTTGCATCCCATCGAGTTTGAGTCACGTAGTAATTCACAAGGCGAAGCCGCGTGAATTAGGTAGAGATTCAAACTTGAATAGGTTTCTGAATTCCTCTCATCCTTCACATTGGCTAATGGGCTTACAATTGAGTATTTTTTATGAATACTCCATGGGCGATGGGTACGAGTTCCCAATGTTAAGTTACATATGTCTCTACACATAAACGATGGCGAACCTGAGCCAACTCCCAGTCCAGGACGGGTTTATTATCAGATCAATGACAACTACATGTAAAAAATACAAGGCGTAGAGAAAGTTTAGGTGAAACATCTGTCTACATCGTGTTACTCTAGGAAGTAGTCTTACCGTTCTATTCTGGAAGTAGGCAAACTGTTTCACAGTCACTTGTGAAATCATTTCCTGGTCGCTTATGAGCATGAAAGGAACGTTTGCCGTGAACATCCTACAGTAAAATAAGGACAGATTAGTCATCAGAAACCATAACGCCGTCACACACCTACAACACACAGGACAGATTAGTCATCAGAAACCATAACGCTGTCACACACCTACAATACACAGGACAGATTAGTCAGAAACCATAACGCTGTCACACACCTACAATACACAGAACAGATTAGTCAGAAACCATAACGCTGTCACACACCTACAACACACAGGACAGATTAGTCATCAGAAACCATAACGCCGTCACACACCTACAATACACAGGACAGATTAGTCATCAGAAACCATAACGCCGTCACACACCTACAATACACAGGACAGATTAGTCATCAGACACCATAACGCCGTCACACACCTACAACACACAGGACAGATTAGTCATCAGAAACCATAACGCTGTCACACACCTACAATACACAGGACAGATTAGTCAGAAACCATAACGCTGTCACACACCTACAATACACAGGACAGATTAGTCAGAAACCATAACGCCGTCACACACCTACAATACACAGGACAGATTAGTCAGAAACCATAACGCCGTCACACACCTACAACACACAGGACAGATTAGTCATCAGACACCATAACGCTGTCACACACCTACAACACACAGGACAGATTAGTCATCAGAAACCATAACGCCGTCACACACCTACAACACACAGGACAGATTAGTCATCAGAAACCATAACGCTGTCACACACCTACAATACACAGGACAGATTAGTCATCAGAAACCATAACGCTGTCACACACCTACAATACACAGGACAGATTAGTCAGAAACCATAACGCCGTCACACACCTACAATACACAGGACAGATTAGTCATCAGAAACCATAACGCTGTCACACACCTACAACACACAGGACAGATTAGTCAGAAACCATAACGCCGTCACACACCTACAATACACAGGACAGATTAGTCATCAGAAACCATAACGCTGTCACACACCTACAACACACAGAACAGATTAGTCAGAAACCATAACGCTGTCACACACCTACAATACACAGGACAGATTAGTCATCAGAAACCATAACGCTGTCACACACCTACAATACACAGGACAGATTAGTCAGAAACCATAACGCTGTCACACACCTACAACACACAGGACAGATTAGTCATCAGAAACCATAACGCTGTCACACACCTACAATACACAGGACAGATTAGTCATCAGAAACCATAACGCTGTCACACACCTACAATACACAGGACAGATTAGTCATCAGACACCATAACGCTGTCACACACCTACAATACACAGGACAGATTAGTCATCAGAAACCATAACGCTGTCACACCTACAATACACAGGACAGATTAGTCAGAAACCATAACGCTGTCACACACCTACAATACACAGGACAGATTAGTCATCAGATACCATAACGCCGTCACACACCTACAATACACAGGACAGATTAGTCATCAGAAACCATAACGCTGTCACACACCAACAATACACAGGACAGATTAGTCATCAGAAACCATAACGCTGTCACACACCTACAATACACAGGACAGATTAGTCAGAAACCATAACGCTGTCACACACCTACAACACACAGGACAGATTAGTCAGACACCATAACGCTGTCACACACCTACAATACACAGGACAGATAAGTCATCAGAAACCATAACGCTGTCACACACCTACAATACACAGGACAGATTAGTCATCAGAAACCATAACGCTGTCACACACCTACAATACACAGGACAGATAAGTCAGAAACCATAACGCTGTCACACACCTACAACACACAGGACAGATTAGTCAGAAACCATAACGCCGTCACACACCTACAATACACAGGACAGATTAGTCATCAGAAAGGATAACGCCGTCACACACCTACAACACACAGGACAGATTAGTCAGAAACCATAACGCCGTCACACACCTACAACACACAGGACAGATTAGTCATCAGAAACCATAACGCTGTCACACACCTACAATACACAGGACAGATTAGTCAGAAACCATAACGCCGTCACACACCTACAACACACAGGACAGATTAGTCAGAAACCATAACGCCGTCACACACCTACAATACACAGGACAGATTAGTCAGAAACCATAACGCTGTCACACACCTACAATACACAGGACAGATTAGTCATCAGAAACCATAACGCTGTCACACACCTACAACACACAGGACAGATTAGTCATCAGAAACCATAACGCCGTCACACACCTACAATACACAGGACAGATTAGTCATCAGAAACCATAACGCCGTCACACACCTACAATACACAGGACAGATTAGTCATCAGAAACCATAACGCTGTCACACACCTACAATACACAGGACAGATTAGTCAGAAACCATAACGCTGTCACACACCTACAACACACAGGACAGATTAGTCATCAGAAACCATAACGCCGTCACACACCTACAATACACAGGACAGATTAATCAGAAACCATAACGCTGTCACACACCTACAACACACAGGACAGATTAGTCAGAAACCATAACGCTGTCACACACCTACAACACACAGGACAGATTAGTCATCAGAAACCATAACGCCGTCACACACCTACAATACACAGGACAGATTAGCCATTAGAAACCATAACGCCGTCACACACCTACAATACACAGGACAGATAAGTCAGAAACCATAACGCCGTCACACACCTACAATACACAGGACAGATTAGTCAGAAACCATAACGCCGTCACACACCTACAATACACAGGACAGATTAGTCAGAAACCATAACGCCGTCACACACCTACAATACACAGGACAGATTAGTCATCAGAAACCATAACGCCGTCACACACCTACAATACACAGGACAGATTAGTCATCAGATACCATAACGCCGTCACACACCTACAATACACAGGACAGATTAGTCAGAAACCATAACGCCGTCACACACCTACAATACACAGGACAGATTAGTCAGAAACCATAACGCCGTCACACACCTACAATACACAGGACAGATTAGTCAGAAACCATAACGCCGTCACACACCTACAATACACAGGACAGATTAGTCATCAGAAACCATAACGCCGTCACACACCTACAATACACAGGACAGATTAGTCAGAAACCATAACGCTGTCACACACCTACAACACACAGGACAGATTAGTCATCAGAAACCATAACGCTGTCACACACCTACAACACACAGGACAGATTAGTCATCAGAAACCATAACGCTGTCACACACCTACAACACACAGGACAGATTAGTCATCAGAAACCATAACGCTGTTACACACCTACAACACACAGGACAGATTAATCCATCAGAAACCATAACGCTGTCACACACCTACAATACACAGGACAGATTAGTCATCAGAAACCATAACGCTGTCACACACCTACAACACACAGGACAGATTAGTCATCAGAAACCATAACGCTGTCACACACCTACAATACACAGGACAGATAACTCAGAAACCATAACGCCGTCACACACCTACAATACACAGGACAGATTAGTCAGAAACCATAACGCCGTCACACACCTACAATACACAGGACAGATTAGTCAGAAACCATAACGCCGTCACACACCTACAATACACAGGACAGATTAGTCATCAGAAACCATAACGCCGTCACACACCTACAATACACAGGACAGATTAGTCATCAGAAACCATAACGCTGTCACACACCTACAATACACAGGACAGATTAGTCAGAAACCATAACGCTGTCACACACCTACAATACACAGGACAGATAAGTCAGAAACCATAACGCCGTCACACACCTACAATACACAGGACAGATTAGTCATCAGACACCATAACGCTGTCACACCTACAACACACAGGACAAATTAGTCATCAGAAACCATAACGCTGTCACACACCTACAATACACAGGACAGATTAGTCATCAGAAACCATAACGCCGTCACACACCTACAATACACAGGACAGATTAGTCAGAAACCATAACGCTGTCACACACCTACAACACACAGGACAGATTAGTCATCAGAAACCATAACGCTGTCACACACCTACAATACACAGGACAGATTAGTCATCAGAAACCATAACGCCGTCACACACCTACAATACACAGGACAGATTAGTCATCAGAAACCATAACGCCGTCACACACCTACAATACACAGGACAGATTAATCAGAAACCATAACGCCGTCACACACCTACAATACACAGGACAGATTAATCAGAAACCATAACGCTGTCACACACCTACAACACACAGGACAGATTAGTCATCAGAAACCATAACGCCGTCACACACCTACAATACACAGGACAGATTAGTCAGAAACCATAACGCCGTCACACACCTACAACACACAGGACAGATTAGTCATCAGAAACCATAACGCTGTCACACACCTACAATACACAGGACAGATTAGTCATCAGAAACCATAACGCTGTCACACACCTACAATACACAGGACAGATTAGTCATCAGAAACCATAACGCTGTCACAGACCTACAACACACAGGACAGATTAGTCTTCAGAAACCAAAACGCTGTCACACACCTACAATACACAGGACAGATTAGTCATCAGAAACCATAACGCTGTCACACACCTACAATACACAGGACAGATTAGTCAGACACCATAACGCTGTCACACACCTACAACACACAGGACAGATTAGTCAGAAACCATAACGCTGTCACACACCTACAACACACAGGACAGATTAGTCATCAGACACCATAACGCTGTCACACACCTACAATACACAGGACAGATTAGTCAGAAACCATAACGCTGTCACACACCTACAATACACAGGACAGATTAGTCATCAGAAACCATAACGCCGTCACACACCTACAACACACAGGACAGATTAGTCATCAGAAACCATAACGCTGTCACACACCTACAATACACAGGACAGATTAGTCATCAGAAACCATAACGCTGTCACACACCTACAATACACAGGACAGATTAGTCATCAGAAACCATAACGCTGTCACAGACCTACAACACACAGGACAGATTAGTCTTCAGAAACCAAAACGCTGTCACACACCTACAATACACAGGACAGATTAGTCATCAGAAACCATAACGCTGTCACACACCTACAATACACAGGACAGATTAGTCAGACACCATAACGCTGTCACACACCTACAACACACAGGACAGATTAGTCAGAAACCATAACGCTGTCACACACCTACAACACACAGGACAGATTAGTCATCAGACACCATAACGCTGTCACACACCTACAATACACAGGACAGATTAGTCAGAAACCATAACGCTGTCACACACCTACAATACACAGGACAGATTAGTCATCAGAAACCATAACGCCGTCACACACCTACAACACACAGGACAGATTAGTCATCAGACACCATAACGCTGTCACACACCTACAATACACAGGACAGATTAGTCATCAGAAACCATAACGCTGTCACACACCTACAATACACAGGACAGATTAGTCAGAAACCATAACGCTGTCCCACACCTACAACACACAGGACAGATTAGTCAGAAACCATAACGCTGTCACACACCTACAATACACAGGACAGATTAGTCAGAAACCATAACGCTGTCACACACCTACAATACACAGGACAGATTAGTCATCAGAAACCATAACGCCGTCACACACCTACAATACACAGGACAGATTAGTCAGAAACCATAACGCTGTCACACACCTACAATACACAGGACAGATTAGTCATCAGAAACCATAACGCTGTCACACACCTACAATACACAGGACAGATTAGTCATCAGAAACCATAACGCCGTCACACACCTACAACACACAGGACAGATTAGTCAGAAACCATAACGCCGTCACACACCTACAATACACAGGACAGATTAGTCATCAGAAACCATAACGCTGTCACACACCTACAATACACAGGACAGATTAGTCATCAGAAACCATAACGCTGTCACACACCTACAACACACAGGACAGATTAGTCATCAGAAACCATAACGCTGTCACACACCTACAACACACAGAACAGATTAGTCATCAGAAACCATAACGCCGTCACACACCTACAATACACAGGACAGATTAGTCATCAGAAACCATAACGCTGTCACACACCTACAACACACAGAACAGATTAGTCATCAGAAACCATAACGCCGTCACACACCTACAACACACAGAACAGATTAGTCATCAGAAACCATAACGCTGTCACACACCTACAATACACAGGACAGATTAGTCATCAGAAACCATAACGCTGTCACACACCTACAATACACAGGACAGATTAGTCAGAAACCATAACGCTGTCACACACCTACAACACACAGGACAGATTAGTCATCAGAAACCATAACGCCGTCACACACCTACAACACACAGGACAGATTAGTCATCAGAAACCATAACGCTGTCACACACCTACAACACACAGGACAGATTAGTCATCAGAAACCATAACGCTGTCACACACCTACAACGCACAGGACAGATTAGTCATCAGAAACCATAACGCCGTCACACACCTACAATACACAGGACAGATTAGTCATCAGAAACCATAACGCCGTCACACACCTACAACACACAGGACAGATTAGTCAGAAACCATAACGCCGTCACACACCTACAATACACAGGACAGATTAGTCATCAGAAACCATAACGCTGTCACACACCTACAATACACAGGACAGATTAGTCATCAGAAACCATAACGCTGTCACACACCTACAACACACAGGACAGATTAGTCATCAGAAACCATAACGCTGTCACACACCTACAACACACAGAACAGATTAGTCATCAGAAACCATAACGCCGTCACACACCTACAATACACAGGACAGATTAGTCATCAGAAACCATAACGCTGTCACACACCTACAACACACAGAACAGATTAGTCATCAGAAACCATAACGCCGTCACACACCTACAACACACAGAACAGATTAGTCATCAGAAACCATAACGCTGTCACACACCTACAATACACAGGACAGATTAGTCATCAGAAACCATAACGCTGTCACACACCTACAATACACAGGACAGATTAGTCATCAGAAACCATAACGCCGTCACACACCTACAACACACAGGACAGATTAGTCATCAGAAACCATAACGCTGTCACACACCTACAATACACAGGACAGATTAGTCAGAAACCATAACGCTGTCACACACCTACAACACACAGGACAGATTAGTCATCAGAAACCATAACGCTGTCACACACCTACAACACACAGGACAGATTAGTCAGAAACCATAACGCTGTCACACACCTACAACACACAGGACAGATTAGTCATCAGAAACCATAACGCTGTCACACACAGAGTGAATACACAGACGTCTAGTTCACCTAACATCCACCAGATGGCTAGTGAATACATGCTAGTCTAGTTCACCTAACATCCACCAGATGGCTAGTGAATACACAGACGTCTAGTTCACCTAACATCCACCAGATGGCTAGTGAATACACAGACGTCTAGTTCACCTAACATCCACCAGATGGCTAGTGAATACACAGACGTCTAGTTCACCTAACATCCACCAGATGGCTAGTGAATACATGCTAGTCTAGTTCACCTAACATCCACCAGATGGCTAGTGAATACACAGACGTCTAGTTCACCTAACATCCACCAGATGGCTAGTGAATACACAGACGTCTAGTTCACCTAACATCCACCAGATGGCTAGTGAATACATGCTAGTCTAGTTCACCTAACATCCACCAGATGGCTAGTGAATACACACAAGTCTAGTTCACCTAACATCCACTAGATGGCTAGTGAATACACACAAGTCTAGTTCACCTAACATCCACCAGATGGCTAGTGAATACATGCTAGTCTAGTTCGCCTAACATCCACCAGATGGCTAGTGAATAAACACAAGTCTAGTTCGCCTAACATCCACCAGATGGCTAGTGAATAAACACAAGTCTAGTTCGCCTAACATGCACCACATGGCAGGCGAGTCACCACAGCGTGTAGTTCAAGATTCACCCACTAGGGGGGGATCACACTCTGAACACGGGGGGCGTGGCGCCACCTGTACACCAAGCTGGTGTTCATTGGTTGAGAGGTTTTCCCGCGTCTGTCAGAATCCTCAGAGAATCCTCATAAGTGGTCAGCTGACCATCTAAACGATTGGGGGTCATTTACTGTTTAAGTATTTACATGTAATGAATATTAATGTACCTGAGAATACCGACCACAAGTGATTGGACAGTCAAGTGCTCAGTAATCGCCAAGTCTAACCTCAAAGACGGAAAACACAAGTCACTAAGTCTAACCTCAAATAGCGAACACACAAGTCACTAAGTCTAACCTCAAATACAGAACACACAAGTCACTAAGTCTAACCTCAAATAGCGAACACACAAGTCACTAAGTCTAACCTCAAAGACGGAACACATAAGTCACTAAGTCTAACCTCAAAGAGGAAAACACAAGTCACTAAGTCTAAACTTAAATACAGAACACACAAGTCACTAAGTCTAACCTCAAAGATGGAACACATGAGTCACTAAGTCTAACCTCAAATACAGAACACACAAGTCACTAAGTCTAACCTCAAAGAGGGAACACACAAGTCACTAAGTCTAACCTCAAATACAGAACACACAAGTCACTAAGTCTAACCTCAAAGAGGAAAACACAAATCACTAAGTCTAACCTCAAAGATGGAACACATGAGTCACTAAGTCTAACCTCAAAAACAGAACACCAAGTCACTAAGTCTAACCTCAAAGAGGGAACACACAAGACCAAGTGATAAGAATAAAGTCGTTACTCACCCGACAACTGGACCATATTCTTTCAGTAAATCCCTGTCCACCGTCCTAAAGTCCTACAAGTAAAAGAGAATGTGACGAGTTAGAGGAGGAAGAATACTGAGCTTTAAAAACATCCTACAGCCTATGAATTGTTAGATAGGTTTTATTCTGATGGTAATATCGAGTGGCGTGTGTATTCCCTTGGGTATATGTTGTGAGATTTTATTCTGATAGTAATATGGAGTGGTGTGTATATTTTATTGGGTATGAGTTGTTATATATATGTTTTATACTGATAGTAATATGGAGTGGTGTGTATTTCATTGATTGTGAATTGTTAGATATGCTTTACATTGATAGTAATATGGAGTGGTGTGTGTATTTCACTGGGTATATGATGTGAGATTTTATACTGATAGTGATACGGAGTGGCGTGTATTTTATTGTTAGATATGTTTACATTGATAGTAATGTGTTTGTATTTCATTGGGTATGAGTTGTTAGATATGTCTTATACTGATAGTAATATGGAGTGGCGTGTATTTTATTGATTGTGAATTGTTAGATATGTTTTATATTGATAGTCATATGGAGTGGTGTGTATTTCACTGGGTATATGTTGTGAGATTTTATACTGATAGTAATATGGAGTGGTGTGTATTTTATTGGGTATGAGTTGTTAGATATGTTTTATACTGATAGTAATATGGAGTGTGTATTCTATTGGGTATATGTTGTGAGATTTTATACTGATAGTAATATGGAGTGATTCATGCGTACTTTATTGGGGATTGCACAACATGTACTTTGATCTATGGTCGAGCACATAAGATAAAATCCAGATGCCGCCCGCGGTCAGCACTGATAAACGTTGGCACCGGTCACCAATAGAAACGCCACTGATAAAATGAAGCCAGGTAGACTTTGTCATTGATGCAATATCTGGCGATTTATTATTATTCACCTCTGGCCAAACGTCCTGTTGCTGGGGTGTAGTATGAATAACGTTCGGGCTCACTGAGACGTAGTGACTGTTCGGGCACACTGTGCCCGTAGTGTACTTCACCAGTACCGGTACATAAAACGACATTCTTGTTTTAGAGGAGTATAATGATAGAGCGCAGTGAGGGAACCCGCAGTGATTTACAAGTACCGGTACATAAAACGACATTCTTGTTTTAGAGGAGTATAATGATAGAGCGCAGTGAGGGAACCCGCAGTGATTTACAAGTACCGGTACATAAAACGACGTTCTTGTTTTAGAGGAGTATAATGATAGAGCGCAGTGAGGGAACCCGCAGTGATTTACAAGTACCGGTACATAAAACGATGTTCTTGTCGTGTTTTAGGAGTATAATGATAGGAGAGGGCAGTGAGGGAACCCGCAGTGATTTACAAGTACCGGTACATAAAACGACGTTCTTGTCGTGTTTTAGAGGAGTATAATGATAGAGCGCAGTGAGGGAACCCGCAGTGATTTACAAGTACCGGTACATAAAACGATGTTCTTATCGTGTTTTAGGAGTATAATGATAGAGCGCAGTGAGGGAACCCGCAGTGATTTACAAGTACCAGTACATAAAACGATGTTCTTGTCGTGTTTTAGGTGTATAATGATAGAGCGCAATGAGGGAACCCGCAGTGATTTACAAGTACCTGTACATAAAACGACGTTCTTGTCGTGTTTTAGGAGTATAATGATAGAGCGCAGTGAGGGAACCCGCAGTGATTCACAAGTACCGGTACATAAAACGATGTTCTTGTCGTGTTTTAGAGGAGTATAATGATAGAGCGCAGTGAGGGAACCCGCAGTGATTTACAAGTACCGGTACATAAAACGACGTTCTTGTCGTGTTTTAGGAGTATAATGATAGAGCGCAGTGAGGGAACCCGCAGTGATTTACAAGTACCGGTACATAAAACGATGTTCTTATCGTGTTTTAGAGGAGTATAATGATAGAGCGCAGTGAGGGAACCCGCAGTGATTTACAAGTACCAGTACATAAAACGATGTTCTTGTCGTGTTTTAGGTGTATAATGATAGAGCGCAATGAGGGAACCCGCAGTGATTTACAAGTACCGGTACATAAAACGACGTTCTTGTCGTGTTTTAGGAGTATAATGATAGAGCGCAGTGAGGGAACCTGCAGTGATTTACAAGTACCGGTACATAAAACGACGTTCTTGTCGTGTTTTAGGTGTATAATGATAGAGCGCAGTGAGGGAACCCGCAGTGATTTACAAGTACCTGTACATAAAACGATGTTCTTGTCGTGTTTTAGGAGTATAATGATAGAGCGCAGTGAGGGAACCCGCAGTGACTCATTTCTCTGCCTTTTGTCCGATAAGATATGTCCCTCCACCTCTTGTGTCAGGACGTATTATATGGGACAAAAGACCTGGAACGGCAATCGCTGCGAGCTCACTAACCACGTTTTCTCTTTTCCCTGTCTGGCAGGGGGCCGTGAGCGGTGTTTTAGCAGTGTTTGTCAGTAGCCTGCTTCAGGGAGTTCTCCACCAGTGTAACGACCGTGTTTACAGATAGTCATCTAGAAGAGTGACTTCGTCCCTTAACGAGTTTATCGCTGGTATCATAACAGTGACCGCTAGCTGCAGACTAACTGGCGATACATCTAGATCACGGTATAACCTGACTACACACTTACTGTGAGGGGGCCAACGTGTGGATATAACAGTGCCTCTATCCCATATTATTATATACCTGTGGTAGTATATCCTACACATACTGCCCGCTCCTACCCATGTCGTATTTATACCCGTACGACACCTAGGTGACGTACGGGGTATGTATGTGGCGTACGGGTCATGTACGGCGGCGAAATCCAAATATTCCCCCAGTAGCAAAGTTAAAAATTCGATATTTTAAGGTATATAATAATAGAGAAACAGGCTGACTGTCTCCGTACGGATAAAATACTTGGTAAAATCGGCGATCAGATGAACCTCTGCCTCCGGCATCGGTTCATCTGATCGCCGATTTTACCGCCGATTTTATCCGTACGGAGACAGTCAGCCTGTTTCTCCATAGTATCAACTGTAGGAAGGTGTTATATACTACATAGCCTTACTGTGTGAGGGCCGCCGTGTGGATATAACAGTGTCTCTATCCCATAGTATCAACTGTAGGAAGGTGTTATATACTACATAGCCTTACTGTGTGGGGGCCACCGTGTGGATATAACAGTGTCTCTATCCCATAGTATCAACTGTAGGAAGGTGTTATATATACTACATAGCCTTACTGTGTGGGGGCCGCCCTGTGGATATAACAGTGTCTCTATCCCATAGTATCAACTGTAGGAAGGTGTTATATATACTACATAGCCTTACTGTGTGGGGGCCGCCGCGTGGATATAACAGTGTCTCCATCCCATAGTATCAACTGTAGGTAGGTGTTATATATGTGGTGGTCGCCGCCTGTCTAGCAGGTTGGATGACCCCAATCCGGAACGCTAGTTCCAGGCAGGATCCCACCCTACGCACTCACGTAGGTTGGTTCGGTTTTCGGTTAGTTTGCACAGACCTAATCACACACAACACAACAACGCCATTTAATAAACAGGGATGTTTATTAATCACTTACTTCCCGGAAAGATCTGGAAGATCTTCCCCACAAGTACAGTACCCTAGCACATGGGTGCTAGGTAACGCTGGATAGGCTAATCCGGAAGATTCGCCTAACCACCAGGAAGGTTACGAGAACCCGCCTGCAAAGTGAGGGCCCAAGGGTCCGTTCCATAGAAGAGACGCGCGAGGACAGCCTGTCGACCTACTGTGAACACTGAGTATATATACTAAGCGTTACGTAATCCCGGTCTCCGCCGCGCCACTCTCGTGTGCGGCGTTGCCCGGAATCACTACACAGTAAGGATCGGCATATCGCGCCACCTTCCGTGAAACAAACGAACACTGCTGGATTCCCATCCCACTACATTACCCCTCCCAGTTTTTACTAAGGGGGGAACCAAGGCAGCCATTTTGCTGCTAAGGGACTACCCAATTAAAAATTACAATATAAATCCAGCAGTTCTTGGTCTACTCTCTAGCTTCCTGGTGTTCACAAGAATTCACTGATACCAATGTATAAGTGAAAAAGGTGGAATTGTAAGATGGAGAAGTTATTAAAAATATGGAAGATACGACATTTAGGAAAGAAGAAACGACATTGGAAGAATGAAGGACTAGCCTGGCTAGCACCTTGAATAAATGTGATATTCACCCATCTTCAGCCGGGGAGCGTATTCTTGAGCATTGGGCAGGGAAGACTCGACAGTCTCGGACCTACAGGTGGTCAGCCCGGCCTGTCGAGCACTCTGCCTCCAGCTGTTCCGGATCTTGTTGAAGTCCTTTGTTGGCTCCCGGCGAGTGAAGTGTCGTTTTCTTTCTCATCTTGGAGTATCGAGCCCAGCTGGCCCACCGGCGTAGCAGACCTACTACATTCAGCCCAATGCCGGCGGGTGCTGGGCTTCCCACTGTTCTTCAGTTTGGAAGACATCCATATGTAGAGAAGGGTCAGCCTCGCTAGACACCTTCTGTGTTGAAAAGTTTCCGAATACGGAAATAACGGCCAAAAAGGCAAAACAATTCTCCATCCACCTGGTAAGAGTGTGTGGTATCAGTGTTCTTTCATTTGGCTCCAGCTATACTGGCATATCTTTTTCTCGGCTCAAATCGAGTACCAATTAAGGCCCCAATTCTAAGCCGGATTCAGAACTTACGATCACCGACCCAAGGTAGAAATAGCCGGCGTAATCCAACAGAACAGGGATTACGTCTACTATCTCATTATCGAGTCGATGAACTCAGTTCCGACATAGACCTGGTAAGTCAGACCTATACCCGAAAGGCATAGTCTTCCTTACCCGGTACCAGGGACTAGTGTGGACAGTATCCACACCACAGGCCGGAGGTTTTCGTGATGGGGGCCTATCATGGGCCTGACCATCGAGAGAACCTTCAGCCGTCTGAAACCAGGGTTGTGCCTTAGGGAAGTCATTTTACTGGCTTTCCCCAGCCCCAACCCAGGATCGCTTATCATTGGTCGCTCCTAACGTTCCCTCTACCCCTCCCAGCGATCCTTGCAGTTCGCTGAGAAAGTGCAGAATTCTGGCTAGGGGGCCACATTCTGGAAGTAGCTAGGTCGGAAAAAAAATTTCTTCCCCGGGTCTTCCCATACCCGTCTGACTTCGGATCCAGGAGAGTTGTTGGCTCTGCCGGGTACGAGTTTAGACGGCGTCATCCCGGCCTGTTAGGCACCAGCCGAGTCGGTTGTTGTCAACCTCTAGATATCCTCGTCAGAGTATATCCTGAGGTCGAGAAGTTCCGACTGGCTCGGTGTGCTAACCGTTGGTGGAACCGACGTTGCCGGGCCGTCCTCTGTGGTCGCAGTGGACTCAGCGCAGACGTAGGCTGCAACTGAGACATCAACTGCTGCAGAGAGGTTGGTCCGGTATCTAAAAAGATTCCAGACTCCAACGGGATGATGTTGGTATTCATCCCCAGTGCCCCACTCTGTTCCTCGGGCTGGTCTATCGGCTTAGCCTTGGAGGGCTTTGCTGATTTCTCAGCCCGTGTCACGGCGGGAGGCATCCTCGACTGTAGGACTTCAGTCTGATCCTGTTGGGTCTGACCGGGTCCTGACAGCTGAGTGTCTACACTGACATCCATAGGCTGGGCCTTTCTGGATGTAGTGTCCTGGTGGGAAGTTTCTTCCACGGGTGACCATCCCAACATGCCGGCGAGTTGCTGACGTGTCGGGTTTGATTCTTCCGTGGTGAACTGAAGAAATCTTCCCCGGCTCCTTTGTCGGGCCAACCACGCTTCCTCAAGGGCTTACGGGTCGTCACCGATGTCATAGAGCGACATACCCAAGTGCCGAAGACAACGTTCATCTTGGCGATGGGTCTGGGCTTCCGCCCGGGCAAACCTCGATTGGGCCGTGGTTTTAGCAATACGCGAGTCCTCTAAGTCCAACGCGTACTGTTTAGCCAGGCCCTTCGTGGCTTCCCTCACCTCGAACCGGGCTAGGTTTACGAACTGGCATCGCTATTGCTATCGCCTCGAACTGGCACACCCGGCCTGGCAAGAACCACCCTTCTTGCCAAGGCACTGTAGCCACGGTCGCTCAGCTAAGTGTACCTCTACGAGGTGCCTAGCGTAACGACCTTCAGTCGCGTAGGTCGGTGACAATTTCTTGTCCCTGCCATGGCAACACAGAAAGACACAATGATTGCCGTTACCAAACTTGTGCCATGCGTACGCGATCAGGTCTTTGACCTGATCCTCGTACTTCAGCCGGCTAACTCGGGACACTCCTTTCACCTGGTCGATGTACCAGGCATTGGGAGAACCCTCGTCAACCAACCATTCCTCGTCGTCAGAGGTTCCATCTAAACCGACACCATCTGGGATGTAATGCCGGTTCCCATGACGGAGATCTTCTAGACAAGTATAAGTCTTGCCCAGCAAAGAGGCGGGTATCTGTCTAGCTACCGTTCTCTTCCCAGCCCGCTTTACGCCAGGTTGGAAATCACCGTCATCATTGTCGGGGTTAGATTTGGCCAGGGGTTTAGCCTTGTCCATCTCCGTTCCCCAACACTTGACATCTTCGCCACCCGTGGCACCTGTTGAGGTACTCGGTGTAGCGTCAGCCGCACTAGGTCCAGCCTGTGCCGCGATTTGTCCGAGCCTTTCGACTCAGCCCCCTTTGACTCCTCGTGCTTCCCGGGTTGAGGTTTCCCTTTCCCCGAGTCACGCGATTCCGGCTGACCTTCAGTCTTCTCCAACTCCGCTTCAGCCCGTTTCCGGGCTGCACGACGGAGTCGCTTCCGGTTCTGCTTCGACAGCTGCGGTTCAGTCTTATTAGCATCCTGAGGTTTTGACACCTCAGTGTTGCTGACAGACTTCCCCGGCGCGGGTTTAGCCGGTTGTGACACCGGTTTTTCACCTTTGCTGGACAACCCCGTTACAGAGTCGCCCCCAACTGACGAATCAGTCTCCATAGCTGTCTCTGTACCAGCCTCGGACCTTCCGGGTTTTGCTACCGGACCCGGGGCCAAAAAGGTCCCGGCTTCCGCCAGCTCCACTCCAGGTGGAGTCCAATTTTGGTACATTGACTGTACTATGGCACGTGTTTTGGGATCTGGGATCCCAGCCAACATCTGTTCCAGGCTCTGAGTTGAAACCTCATGCCTGGAACCCATCTCTTCGGAGGACTTCCTCGGAGAGCGACGACGCGGGCGGGCTCGGCCTCGCCTTGGCGTATCGCGCTCCGATTCGGAACCTTCGGCCATAACCACATCCGAGTCAGAGGCCTCAGTTTTCACTGAGCTCGTCTTCGGACGGGCACCAGAAGAACCCTTAGCGGCCGGGGCCGCCTCGGACTTCTTCCCAGTGTGACTTTTTCCCTTTCCGGGTTGTTCATCTCGGGTTACCCCAAGAAGAACAGAGTCCTCAGACTCGTCCCCTTCCAGGTCAAAATCACCATCATCTGACCCGATGAGCAAAGCATCATCGTCCAGATCTGCCCCCCGCTCAGCCGAAGCTGAGGATCCGGGCAGAGGTGAGGGGAGCTCGCGCTCACCCTCCGTAGACGGGGCATGGTCAGCCATGCTGCTACCGCCCGACTCCTGTGGTGCTAGGCACCACTCCGATCACAGAGTGAAGACTACTGAAAAAACAGGGTCTTATATACTCCTAAGTGACCTAGATTCGCAGTAGCGAACCAATCAACCGTGTCGAGACTGGCTCATCTTGAGCGTCTCAACACCGCATGCGTGAAGAAACCAAAGGTCAGCGTTACGCTCGACTTGATTCGTTCATGCCTTCAATCACCCAGCACAGGTTCCGAAACCCGGGGAAACCCCTTTTTGAGCTCCACCCCGAGTTCTCCACCGCGTGGATTTTCTTATCGCCGTCGTGTATCTCGTTGATAGTATGGGAGACTTGTACAATTTTCATATAAATGGATCAGACCTTACAGAGCGTTCGGCAATTCTGCAGCCTCTAGAGGGTCCTCGACGGGGTCCCTTAGAGCAACGTCTGGGCTGCGGCACACAACGACTGATTTTAAGGTAACTGTTTGATCAACATTCATGTATAATTGACACGCCACTGACTACCAACGATCTACATTTCGTACCATTGCTTCTCGTTGTGTTTTCGACAACCCAGGCACCACTACTCTTTGTAGCTAACCACAGCCTTCGATTTTAGTCGAGAGCTGCGGCGGGGTTTTGAGTCTATTTTAGACTCCATTCTACATCTCGAACCATGTTTATTATACACAGCTCGATTTGTAGCAAATTTAGACTTTTCCATGTCAGGTTTTTCTTCTACCCACACTTCCCTTTTTAGGTTAGCGTAAGTAGGAATCACCTTCCGCGGACGTCCCAGTTTTCGCCGTGTAGGCGAGCACCCACTCGGAACCCCGGTAACCTTTGACCGGGACTTCCCTGTCGGGGTCTGCCTCCGCCGTGTTGACGGGGGTTTGACACCCGGCTTCCCGGCTCTTTGAACCCGGGACCTCTCTGGTTCCCCAGTAGGACCCGTGTTCAGTGACACATCCCGCTTTGTAGCAAGGTGTGAAACTTCAAAGTCGGAACATTCGCGCTTTCCTTCCCATAGTCGTAAACGAGCTACATGGGATTTATAACGCCTACTTGACCATTCATCTTCTATCACTACTGTCATTTCTGACAATAGTTGAACAATTCTGAATGATCCGTCCCAGTTAGGAGCGAGTTTTACATTTACCAACGGAGTGTGGTATCGTACAACCCGGTCTCCTACTCGGAACTTACGTGGTTTAAGATTGACGTCATGGCCAGTCTTTTGCCACTCTGCAGCTTTCGTCAGATTCCGTCTCGCGAGGTAATATCCCTCTATAAAACGTTCTCTGAGTTTTTCGACAAATCCTATGGGACAAGGATCATCCGTAGACATTCCAGGAACCCCATAGACTATGTCAGCGGGCATCACTATTTCCTCGCCAAAGACGAGTAAATTAGGTGAACACCCCGTGCTTGAATGAATGGTCCCATTGTACGCATGAGCTATAAATGGTGCCAATTCATCCCAATTCTTCCGATTTTCATCTACCAGGGTCCGAAGACACTGGATCAATGTCCGGTTGAATCTCTCCACCATACCATCTGATTGTGGACGATATGGATTCGTATGTGTCTTTTTAATCTCGAGTATCCTACACATTTCTTTCCAGATCTGGGATTCAAATTCCCTTCCCTGGTCGGAATGTAGTACGCTCGGAGTTCCAAAAGGCAACATCCAGTTTTTCACTAAAGCTTCCGCACACGTGGCAGATCTGCACATATTTTGTGTAATAATCCATCACCACCATCATACAGGTATTTCCTTCCTCTGACTCGTCGATACCAGATATGATATCTAGAGCGATTCTGGCAAACCTGACACCAAACAGTTCCTGGTGTTTGATCTGGCAGTTTGTCAACCCGAATTCGGAGAGAGCTGCCAGCCATCTTCCAATCATTCCCTCGGCGTCTTTAAAGTTAAAGAGCCATTTGAGAGAAGAATGGTCGGTACGTAAGATGAAATCTCCACCTGCTAAGAAGTGTCGATATTTTCTTACATACACCACAACTGCTAAGAGTTCCCTCTTAGTAGTACAGTAGTTCCGCTGGCTTTTACTTAAGCTGTTGCTGGCAAAAGCTATTGGAACTTCCACACCATCCTGTATCTGAGACAACGCCGCTCCAATACTCTCGTTACGTCAGTATCAAGAATGAACCGACCCTGGGGTAGAGGGTATTTCAACACGGGGGTCTCCATAAACTTTCTTTTTAGTCCCAGAAAAGCGTGTTCAGCTTCCGGAGTCCATTGGATCTCTTTTTGCTTCCCTGGCTCATCTAGTACTACATACTGTTGCATAGGGTGTGCAATTTCAGAAAAACCCGGGATAAAGTCGCGGTAATACGAACAAAATCCTAGGAAAGACCTTATGTCTTTTATATTCTGGGGGCGTGGCCAATTAGCCACTACCTCCAACTTGGAAGGATCTGCCCGGATTCCATTTCCGGAAACTATCCGTCCCAAGTATTCCACAGATTTGCGAAACAGTTTGCATTTTTGAGGTTTGAGCCTAAACCCATAAGATTGAATACGCTCAAATACCTCCCTTAGGTTTTCTAGACATTCGACATAATTCTTTCCGAAGATGATTATGTCATCCAGATAAACCAAACACTTTTTCCACTGTAGACCCTGCAACATCTGACCCATCATGGATTCGAAAGTCGCAGGAGCGTTACAGAGGCCAAATGGCATTACTGTAAACTCGTAAAGCCCTTGATGAGTGGTGAACGCCGTTTTCGACTGATCGCCACTGTTCATCTTTACTTGCCAATATCCAGACTGGAGATCCAGAGTACAAAACCACTGGTTCCCTCCCAGAGAGTCGAGACTCTCATCGATCCAGGGTATTGGATAAGCATTCTTCCGGGTGATACCATTCAATTTTCTGTAATCAATACAGAATCGGCAAGTACCATCCTTTTTAGTAACCATTACCACCGGGCTAGCCCAAGGACTTGCACTGGGGATGATTACTTTCTGGTCCATCATTTTCCCTACTTCCTCTTCTAAAGCTTCCCGTTTTACCGGAGGTAGCCGTCGATAAGGAAGGCGGAAAGGTTGATGACCTTCAGTGTCAATCGTGTGTTCTACTCGATCCGCTCTTCCCAAGGGATCTCCAGGTTGAGCAAAGATTGACTCCATTTTCTTCAGAAGAATTCTTAGTTCATGTCGTTACATGTTCATAGCACTTACCCGTACTTCTTCATAATCATTTCCTATTAAGTCCAACCTTCCCAGTTCAGATTGTTCATCTTCCCCGGTTATTTCGGAAACTGGAATAGGTGTGATTCCCTGTGGACTGGAGTCCACTAGGCCATCTACATGAGCTAGGGTTACCCAGCCCAATGTATCACCCTTCTTCAGTTTAATCAACCCGGAGGTATGATTACTTATAGGAATTGATCCTTCTCTGGCACTTCCGATCAAGGTATCCCAGGCCTGTATTCCTTTTTTAGAAAACAGTTCCAGGTCTGGCTCGAAGAGTGCATCTCCACGTGGTAAATCGCCTTCCCCAGCTATCAGGACATTAACCATCTGCTGAGGTGGGATGCCCACATCTTGTCAAACAGAAATCAAAGAAGAAATCCTTCGACAACTACATTCCACTTCCATTAACTCAGGAAATTTGAGTCGGAGAGTGCCATCTGGTAGATCCACAGAACCTCCATAGAGGGTGAGAAAATCTACGCCTTATATTCCACTCTCTTCAATATCACTGAGTATGGGACCCCATACGAATTCAGTGTTACCTATTGAGACTGGAATAATCACACTACCATAGCATCTCATGTGAGTGCCATTAGAAGCTTTTGCCGAAGCTCCAGGAACATGACATTCCTGTGCAAATCCAAGAGACTGATAGAGTCCATTGTTTAACACAGAGCGACTAGCGCCAGTATCTAATAATAGATCTACCTTTCTTCCTTGAATTCTAGCCGGCACATACCAACGTCGTCCTCCTAAGGGGGACGGCTGTCGTATAAACCGTGAGATCCATCTAAGGTTCCAAGATCCCATCCACGTTGACAAAGCCATTGCAGACAGGGGTGCCCGGGTGAAAGATACTTACTACAGATCGTTGCGACCGTATTTTGTATCTTTCCCTTTTCTGGTAAGTTGGAAATATTTTCCTTCTTATAGATCTCACAGGTTTGTGTTTCCTGGCACTTTCCTTCCCGGACCGCAGTGTTGCCACTCGCTACAGTCCTTTGTTTTCCGGTTCTCTCTGAGAGGCAACCATCAACGCAGGCAAACTACGAGGTGTTTCCACTGTAGTAACGTTCCGGGCTTCAGGACAATCTGGAGAGATATGTCCCATTTTGTTGCACCGCCAACAACGTCGGACATCCAGCTGGTTTTTCTCCACCTGATTCAGTCTTTCGTTGATTTTGGTCAACAACTTCATAACCTCTGAGGAATTTCCTTCAGGATCAGTGGTTATTGGTTTTGCCTCTGCCACAGAAGGTACATCGCTGTTCCTTCCAAAGCTAGGGGTTCGACCTCTCCCACGTCCCCGTCTATTGAAACCTCCTCTTCTGAGTACCATTGAGCGGACCTTAGAGAGTATATCCTCTATTTCTGCTTCCTGACACTCGTAGGTATCTTCTTCTACTTGTGACCAAGTAGAACCCACTATGTTAACCCGGGAAGTTTTTCCTGGATTAGCATATTTTCCGAATAGTATACACCGTTGTTCATAGGCATCTACTATTCGCAACACCTGCATGAAGTTCATACCGGGCTCCCATTTAGAGATGACTTCCGCTCTCACGTCATCATCTCGAAGTCCTTTCACAAACTGAGTTTGTAGATCTTCATGTAGCGCAGGAGAATCTAATCCCGTCCCTGGGTAAACCTCTAACAACATTTGTTGCAAGGCTAGCCCATAGGCGCGAGTTGTCTCTTCTTTACCCTGGATCCTCTTTAGAAAAGTGGATCGGGGGTTCAGCGTTACCAACTGACCACAGTAGTATGAGGCTACCTCCACTAGCTCATCCCATTCCGTACCACCGGAACGGCGAAAAGCGCGAAGTGCAGCTTCTCCGGGTCCATCTCGTAACGCTCTTTTGAGGTATGGCAATGCATCGACTTTATTCCAGCCATTACATTGTATATCCTCACAAAATCCCGCGAACCAGTGTTCCCACTCCATTCCTTTCCCGTAAGGTTTTGGAATGACAGCGTTCTTTCTGGCTGCGTTCTCTGGGCGCATCATCGGAACCTTGTCAGCTCTCGCCATTGACAAGTTAAAGATCCGATCTTGTTCCCGGATTTGGTTGAACGAGTTGAATCCTAGTTCAGCTATAGCTTTACTAGTATGTTCGGAACTCGGAGAACCCATTCTTGGCTCAGAGGGTAGCCGGAAGCTAACCAAAGGAGTCTTCACACCCTTTGTTCCAGATATGAATCTGTTAGGGGTCTTCTCTAGATCTTCTACTTTCCCTGGTGGGGAATATAGGTGATCTCTCACATTACTCCAGCCAGCTTGTGACATTGGCATCCGTTGGGATGATTCTGTCTCTGCTAGTCGAACTTGGTCCTTCATGTATTCTACATGTTGGTCCAATCGCTCGATTTTCTCTAGAGTCTCAATCTCGCGAACCGAAAGTTCTTCCAAGTTATGGTGCCTTTGGGCTACCTTCTCGGCGATCTCACGGTTTCGAGCTTCTAGTTCCCGACACATGTCTCTGGCTTCCCTTTCCCTATCAAACTCGGCTAAGAGTTCTGGTCCAAGGAAACCTACAGGAACTTCATCGGAAGGTACTCTTAAGGTATCTTCCGACCTATTCCGGGGAGTACTAGACTCTCCGGGACTATCTGTCTGAGACCCAATTTTACTGAGTCCCTCCAGATCCCTCGCGGGGCCATGTCGGCTGTTGGCCCCCGGACTGAAACTCTTCAGGACCGTCGAACTCAGATTCTGAGCGGCGGTTCTCTTCCGAGATTTCTCCTTACCGGACTTCTGGGTTTCACCCCCTCTCTCTGGTTTTGGAGACTTGTCGTCATTCCGGGCCGGAAGAGTTTGTTGAGAAGTTACCTCCCCATCTTCACTCTCCTGTTCAGCCTGAGATCTGGTTTTTATTCCAGATCCGTGCATTTACCGAGAATCCCGGGTTGTGCAAGCAACCTAGGATCCTGGTCACGGCACCAGTGTGGTGGTCGCCGCCTGTCTAGCAGGTTCGATGACCCCAATCCGGAACGCTAGTTCCAGGCAGGATCCCACCCTACGCACTCACGTAGGTTTGTTTGGTTTTCGGTTAGTTTGCACAGACCTAATCACACACAACACAACAAGGCCATTTAATAAACATGTGCGGCATTGCCCGGAATCACTACACAGTAAGGATCGGCATATCGCATATAACAGTGCCTCTATCCCATAGTATCAACTGTAGGAAGGTGTTATATATACTACATAGCCTTACTGTGTGGGGGCCCCCGTGTGGATATAGCAGTGTCTCTATCCCATAGTATCAACTGTAGGAAGGTGTTATATACTACATAGCCTTACTGTGTGGGGGCCGCTGTGTGGATATAACAGTGTCTCTATCCCATAGTATCAACTGTAGGAAGGTGTTATATACTACATAGCCTTACTGTGTGGGGGCCGCCGAACAGTGTCTCTATCCCACAGTATCAACTGTAGGAAGGTGTTATATATACTACATAGCCTTACTGTGTGGGGGCCCCCGTGTGGATATAGCAGTGTCTCTATCCCATAGTATCAACTGTAGGAAGGTGTTATATATACTACATAGCCTTACTGTGTGGGGGCCGCCGTGAAGATATAGCAGTGTCTCTATCCCATAGTATCAACTGTAGGAAGGTGTTATATATACTACATAGCCTTACTGTGTGGGGCCACCGTGTGGATATAACAGTGCCTCTATCCCATAGTATCAACTGTAGGAAGGTGTTATATATACTACATAGCCTTACTGTGTGGGGCCACCGTGTGGATATAACAGTGTCTCTATCCCATAGTATCAACTGTAGGAAGGTGTTATATACTACATAGCCTTACTGTGTGGGGCCACCGTGTGGATATAACAGTGCCTCTATCCCATAGTATCAACTGTAGGAAGGTGTTATATATACTACATAGCCTTACTGTGTGGGGGCCGCACTGTGGATATAACAGTGTCTCTATCCCATAGTATCAACTGTAGGAAGGTGTTATATACTACATAGCCTTACTGTGTGGGGGCCGCCCTGTGGATATAACAGTGCCTCTATCCCATAGTATCAACTGTAGGAAGGTGTTATATATACTACATAGCCTTACTGTGTGAGGGCCGCCCTGTGGATATAACAGTGTCTCTATCCCATAGTATCAACTGTAGGAAGGTGTTATATATACTACATAGCCTTACCATCGGCAGACTCAAAACCCCGCTTAAGGGGTCACCCCCCTGAAGAGGACAGTTTGCCCAGAACGGAGGGTAACCCCTTAAGCGGGGTTTTACTGTATAGAGAAATTGGAAGGTAACCTTATTACCCAACTATTACAGAATTATAATGCGCCTGTAATCCATCAACAGCCGGAATCTACGGTTGGAGAATATGGAAAATAAGTCCCTCCAACAAATCAATTTAACTCCAAAATTAACTTGAATCTTCATTTGATATTCATTAATTAAAATCATTAATCATAATAATCTAATCTAATATGATAGAAAGCAGTCATAAAACATTCTGCACTAGAAAAACGCGAATAATCTACAAATGTATTTGACAGTGAAGTGGCGACGTCATCTGGAGTTGTGTCACGATAGTGTCACGTCGTCATCCTAAGTCCATCCGGGATCCATTCCGCTCAGCGATCAGGAAGGTGGGTAATAACTTCAACCATGACCGGTTCACTGACAGAGTGTATTCACCCTCCACCTAGTAGATAACACGAGGGTCGTGTGTACGGATAACTTCAACCATGACCGGTTCACTGACAGAGTGTATTCACCCTCCACCTAGTAGATAACACGAGGGTCGTGTGTACGGATAACTTCAACCATGACCGGTCGACTGACAGAGTGTATTCACCCTCCACCTAATAGATAACACGAGGGTCGTGTGTACGGACATACCCGGAGCATACCCATCTGTTGTATGCTCCGGGCTGGGATAAAGGGCGAATACGGGAAAATAGTGCGTACCTAAATGAACTAATATTAGTACGCCACTTGTCAGGAAAAGGTGGATAATAAATACAGATATAGACAGAAAGACGGGTTTCAGATAGAAGCGGTTGTGTGCTCCTCTGAGTTGACTCAATATCCTCGCATGAGCTCAGATATTACTACGCGTCCACTCCTCGGAGCATACGGCGGCTTCTATCTGAAACCAGTCAATTTTGTCACAGACTTGATATTGGGCATCCTCGCTTACACTCAGATATTACTACACGTCAACTACTCGGACATAAAGGACCAGTCAGTATTGTCTATACGTAATGATACATAGTTGACTCAATATCCTCGCTTACACGCAGATATTACTACACGTCAACTACTCGGACATACAGGACCAGTCAGTATTGTCTATACGTAATGATACATAGTTGACTCAATATCCTCGCTTACACTCAGATATTACTACACGTCAACTACTCGGAGACTACCAGTCAGTATTGTGTATAGGTAATGATATCTTATGCTACAAACTGTAAAGAGGAATATGATCCTACCCCTGAGAGCAGGGTCAATATATTCCCAACGAAGGGCAATGGTCGGGGGCCTGGGATTCCAAGACGCTTGAAGTGGTTGTGATTCCGGGTGCCATACCTTGAAGATGAGAAACAGAAAAGTAGTCATTTAAAACACAAAACAGGTCATGTCACTTTTACCATAATTAACCAATATTAGCATGATTTTGATCTGCATTGTCGTAACTTTTTCTCCTTCTAGAATCAAAATTTCCTTTTTATTCTCAATACAGGGCTGTCCATAATAAATGAAGTCACAATTTTAGGATTCCTCATCCCCTGTCGTGCTAACATCGACACAAATAGTTATTATGACAATCACGTCTAGCACCGTCCCTTCACATTGGAAATTTACATCTCAAATTATAATCCGTTTCTCCAGTTACACAGGCGTCCTCAGTGCACTGCGGTCAGCGTGCCCGGACCGGAGAACACGGACCGGACCCCGGACAGGTCCCCGGACCGGACCCCAGACCGGCCCCCAGACCGGACCCCGGACCGGAGAACACAGACCGGACCCCGGACAGGTCCCCGGACCGGCCCCCGGACTGGAGAACACGGACCGGACCCCGGACCGGACCCCGGACCGGAGAACACAGACCGAAGTACACAGACCGGAGAACACAGACCGGCCCCCGGACTGGAGAACACAGACCGAAGTACACAGACCGGCCCCCGGACTGGAGAACACAGACCGGAGAACACAGACCGGACCCCGGACAGGTCCCCGGACTGGCCCCCGGACTGGAGAACACAGACCGGAGTACACAGACCGGACCCCGGACCGGACCCCGGACTGGAGAACACAGACCGGACCCCGGACCGGACCCCGGACCGGCCCCCGGACTGGAGAACACAGACCGGACCCCGGACCGGACCCCGGACCGGACTGGACCACGGACCGGGACCACGGACCGGGACCCCGGACCGGGACCCCGGACTGGACCCCGGACCGGGACCACGGACCGGGACCACGGACCGGAACCCCGGACCAGAACCCAGACCGGACCCCGGACCAGAACCCGGACCAGAACCCGGACCAGAGTACACAGACCGGACCCCGGACCGGACCCCGGACCGGAACTCGGACCGGAACCCGAACCCGAACCCAGACCGAAGTACACATACCAGGACCCCGGACCAGAGCCCAGACCAGGACCTGGACCAGAACCCGGACCGGACCCCGGACCAGGACCCGGACCGGAATACAGACCAGGGGTACAGACCGGAGTACAGACTGTAGACTGGCTTCAGTCCCTGTATCACTTCACCTACCCCACCTCTCCTCACCAGGATACCTGGACCAGTCATATTGCAACATACTTTATCCTGATTGTGTTAACCCATTTAATGAATGTCCATAATCAAAGACTTGAGCAAGTCTACCCAGACCGGATCCTGTAGGTACCCGGGCGATAATAGGGAGTTTAGTAAGGCCTGGAAGATGGCGGAAGTTGGTGATCTACTACGACTAACAGTGTATTTACACGATACTCACCAATAGAGCATGACAAGGACTGCCAGTAGCAGTATGAGCCACATGGGTACGTCCACCAGTCCCAGCACCAACATGGTGAGTGGTCGTGCCTGAAGTCCGTGAAGTCCGCTGACTGGAGGTGTAGAGGTGTCGGCCCTTCTGTCAGTGTACAGAGAGTACTTCTCTACTCTGTACCCCGTCACAGTGTCAGTCCGCCTCACACGGCGATATGTACACACAATAACACATACACTCGTCTGATCTGTCAGTCAGCCTCACACGTCTATATGTACACACAATAACACATACACTCGTCTGATCTGTCAGTCCGCCTCACACGGCTATATGTACACACAATAACACATACACTCGTCTGATCTGTCAGTCCGCCTCACACGGCTATATGTACACACAATAACACATACACTCGTCTGATCTGTCAGTCCGCCTCACACGGCTATATGTACACACAATAACACATACACTCGTCTGATCTGTCAGTCCGCCTCACACGGCTATATGTACACACAATAACACATACACTCGTCTGATCTGTCAGTCAGCCTCACACGGCGACAGGTAAACACACAGTACTTCTCTGATCTGTGGCCGACATATCTAATTAACCGTGTCGCACTCTCCACGCACAGATCCTGCGCGCTGTAGAACACCAAGCCGCACCACAGATCGGCGGGGAGAGTGTCTCTGCTATTATTACACAATTGTTACACAATCTGCGATACGGCTCCAGGGACCTTTCCCGACCACTCGAGGTGCACAGGGCACGCTGACTTCAGCCGGACTCTGTCTCTCAACACAAACTCCAAACAGGATTTAACGAGGCCGAGATAGACCGTCAGGGCACACTGCGCCGCTCCGGTCTATGGTTTCGCAAAAACGAGTTTCCGAAGGTTGCTCTAGCGGTGCAGTGTGCCGTGAGGGAGGGGGGGGGGGGTCCCTCCTGTAGAACTTCACCATATGTAGATAGCACCATGAGGGGGGGGGGGGGGGTCCCTCCTGTAGAACTTCACCACATGTAGATAGCACCGTGAGGGGGGGTCCCTCCTGTAGAACTTCATCATATGTAGATAGCACCGATAGCACTAACACCATCCATTGTAAGGCCCAGGCAGCAATGTCACTATGTCACCAACAGTGAACTAACACACCACCCCAATAGTGACAGGCCTTATGAAACAAGACTTAGATTTTTTCGCTATTCCTGTCACTTTTGGGGTCACTAATCACGTCACTAAGTGGCTTAATGACACATTCTATTGAAACGGGTGCCTGGCTACGGACTGTACTAGTCTCTTTCACAACCAATTGAGGCGCACAGGGCAGCCTCGGAACTTGGCTGGGTTCCGCCTGTGTTCACCGTACACTGGTTCCCGGGGTATCCGCTAGGGGGCTAGGGGGAGATAAGAAGCCAGCGGCGATCTCAGGCGGAACCAGACGAGTCCGACCCTATACACTAGTATAACGGCAATGTGTAGTCTCTTTCACGACCGCTTCAGGCGCACGGGCACACTAGGAAGGGTCTGTGGGAGGGTCTCAGGAGTCGGCTGCTGATTGGCAGGATGTGGGAATTTTCTCGTTGGGCCTGCTAAGAATAGTACGGATTAAAATCAGGGAAACCCAAACAAACCTCAACGTGTGGGCTGTCAGATGAGTAAGCTTCTCACACATCCACTAGCAGTGTGTGTTAAGTATTTTACAATGAATAAAGTAGTGTGGCACTTTAATTTCCCACCAGCTTTGTGACAAACTATTCAGTGGTAGTACAGAATTTCATCTTGACAGTACATCCGCCATATTGTTTGTTTTGAAACTTGTGAGGAGTAATTAAATCAGTGCATACAGTATAGGAATACCCTGTCATTATATGTGACATAGTTAACATTGGAGGCGCTTATCTGGTTCATCAAATTGATACAAGATCTGTGATATATTCACAAGCAAAAGCATGAACTAAGTGCTCCTTACAATCCATCGGGTTCCCTCGCCAGCTTGTTTGTTTTTATTCTACTGCCTGCGCATGCGCTTATAGAACAACCACAATACTGCTTCCGGGCAGCTCTCAGCCTGCCTCAGCCAGGACCCTCCAACAGGCCCACCTGGTGAGTGGTGCCCGCACTACAGGCTAGGCAACGTACTGTTAGGGTCCACCACACGCTGGAAGCCTGCGCATCTACCACTCGCGTCGCTACGATTAGCGCAGGTAGTGCTCTGTCAGAACGTAGGCCACTGAAGGGGGACGTTATAACGATGTGTAGCAGTGGTGCAGTGGTGGGCGTTTTTCACGTTATTTCATGCGACACAGCATCGCTCACCAACACACACAAGCATCAAATAACTCTTCTCTCTTTGCTGATAGTAGCTTCTACAAGTATTTAGTTAGAATTGTCACATTCTGACAGCAATTTGTTATAATATCGGGTTGAGTGCAGTTTATTGATCGGTAATTGCTGGGGAAAATGCCGCGAAAATAGAACGTCAGTCCGTTGCTAAACAAACAGAGTAGGAACATGACAACAACTTTATTTTTGAAGACAGAAACAACAGGTATCATCAATCATACTTTTACTATGAATGTAATAGTAGATTAAGATAGAATTGGTTCTTAACTCCTCAGAAATCGCCCTACGCCTCTGACAGAGGAGCACTGAGACATTACGATCACTTCAGCCCTGGAGTTGACGGCATTGTTCTGCGCGCATGTTGGGGATAGCTCGGGTAGCGACAGGTGAAGCGTCTGGATGCAACCAGACGCACCCTCACGAGATGTCTTCAATTCACCAGACGTTCAGCCATGGAGGGACACAACTACAGACCCTGGAGCAAAACACCCAGACTCTGACAACTGAAACTGATCAACGACAACCTCGCACAAGTACACCTATCAAGCTTCGGCCCACCGATGCTCCTCAACTCATGAGTTTTGAAGTAGACGCACAGGTTTCGGGCCCTTGGAAGGAGGCGCGAGGGCGAGGAGATGCGGACCTAAGAAGTATAGTGAAACGATCCTTAGGAGCTGGCCACACCCATCTATGGAAGCTAACAGCACAGCCATGTGTCACATGGACATATACAAAGCGGTCAGAGCCACAGGCGTTCCTAATTATTTGGGAGCTCAGATCACTATACCATCCGCAATGAAATGCGACAACTGGGACAGAGTCTTGCAAAACTACCACGACCGGGATGTTTGCAAGTTCATGAGATATGGGTGGCCTTCTTCGTATTATGCGAAGGAGATTCCAACATCCACCAACGTCAAT
Organism: Alentia gelatinosa; assembly: GCA_950022655.1. Taxonomy (NCBI): domain Eukaryota; kingdom Metazoa; phylum Annelida; class Polychaeta; order Phyllodocida; family Polynoidae; genus Alentia; species Alentia gelatinosa. The sequence continues at coordinate 180,401,279 of OX465579.1, read as the reverse complement.
CACGCATCTGCTAGAGCCTTCCCTAACGCCGTGAAAGGATTTATCCTCAAGAAGACGAGTCTGGGAGCCATGTTGGGGCCATTTAAAAACGACCCATTCGCACCGTGGACACAGTTCAGCCCGCTGCTAACTAGACCAAAGCCCGGGGCAGGTGAAGAACGTAGAGTTATAATGGACCTCAGCTTTCCTCAAGGGGAAAGCGTCAATTATGGTATTGGTAGATCGTTTTTCCAAGGTGTCGACCGGCAACACACACTGCCAACTGTCCAGGATCTCGTCACACTGGTCGTTGAGGCGGGGCCGGGAGCGCTCCTATGGAAGGCTGACCTGCGACGCGCGTACCGCCAGCTTAGAGTAGATTCCCTGGATTACCCTCTCTTGGGCCTACAGCACGGCGGCATGAAATACATAGACATTTGCCCATCTTTCGGGTGTCGGTTCGCGGGAGGGGCGCAACAGCGTGTGTCGAACGCGATGGCCTGGATCATGTTTCAGAGATTCAACGCACACGTTCTGGCATACGTGGACGATTTTGTTGCGGTTCACAAAGATTTCGACATGGCGGCCAAGGCTTTCGCTGGCTTTGAGCAAACTTGCAGCGAGCTTGGCGCCGAGCTAGCAGGAGGAAAGTCTGTCTACCGAACAACCAACATTACTTGGCTCGGATTCCAGATAGACACGATCTCCATGCAACTCACAATTCCTCAAGACAAACTTCGCGCAGTAGTTGAAGAATGTAACCTCTGGATTACCTGCGATCGGGCCACCAAAAAGGAACTACAAAGCCTCTGCGGTCGGATTAACCACGTTAGTCAGTGTGTCCCTGCAGCCAGGCGCTACGTGTCTCGCTTGCTAGAAACGCTCAGGATGTCTTTTCGAATGGATAGCGTTCCGATCGATGACGAATGCAAGAAAGACATTAAGTGGTTCACAGACTATGCGGAACAGACCAATGGTACACACCTCCTGGTTAAAGACCGGCCTCATATCACTATCGAGTGTGACGCGTGTCCATCGGGGCTCGGAGGTGTATGCCCCGCAGCCAAAACGTACTACTCACTGGAGCTGCCGGCTCACTACGCGAATACATATCACATCAGTCAAATCGAGGCAATAAACTGTGTCCTTGCGGTAAAGTCCCTCGCCCCTGCAGCCATAAGGGGGCACGTCATACATGTCATTACTGACAACAGCGCTTCCATGCATGTCCTCAACACCGGGAAAACTAGAGACATGGTGTTAGCAGCATGTGCTCGGGAAATCGCCCTACTAGAGGCTACTATGGACATTATCGTAAGGGTCCACCACCAACCAGGCGCAACTCTGGTTCTACCCGACGCTTTATCGCGCATGCATAAGGATGGAGATAAGGCCAGTGTAGCTGCCAAACTTATTAACGAGTTTAATCTAAATCGTATTAAACCAGCCAAGTTATTATATGTGCTATCACCAACTTAGTTATATGTTTTATGTCTTGACAGAAATCGTACACCCAGAGCTAAGACGACAACTGATCAGTACATGGGAAGCTGCAACAGCGCCCGGAACAAGAGATAATCTACGGCGACAGGCAACCGCCTACCTCAGCGTGATGGAAATTCACGGTTTCAACTACACACAGCCATCATCACAGCAACTAGCCATCTACATCCAAATTTTGGCTAACTCAATGAAAAGTGCAACATCCGTTAAAAACTATCTGTCAGGAGCGAAGACGTTTCTACAACTGCTGGGGGCTGATGTCTCAGTCTTCTCAGCACACGTTATCTCCAGGACCCTCGCAGGGATTGTGCGGCAATCCTCCCACTCCCCAGTGCAGGCTCCTGAGGTACCGATTACGCTCATAAGAGCAGTAGCTGATGCGCTCACGGAGGCCGGACCGGCCGGACTACCGGCCAAAGCAATACTCCTGATCGGCTATACCTCGCTTCTTAGACAGTCGAATTTATTGACGACCTCCGGACTTGGGGGCGGAAACCACACCCTACGGCGTAATGATGTTGTAGTGACAACAGAAGGCATGAACCTCCAGGTGTTATCCACAAAGACTACGCGTGGCCCCAAAGCAGCGTTCACATTACCAGTGAGGCGGATAGGGGGTCTGCACTGCCCGGTCGCGGCGTGGACGGACTATATATCAGAATACCCGGCAGGCCCGACGGAACCTGCTTTTGTCGACGCTTCACATCGACCCATCAAGGCTGACTTGGTAATCCCAGTCTACAGAGCAGCGCTCAAGGCGGCCGGTTTCCCCGGAGCTCAAGCTTTCACCCTACACAGCCTCCGCAGATCGGGGGCGCGACATGCGGCAGCCAGAGGCGTGTCGGAGGACCGCATCATGGCTCACGGTGCCTGGAAGTCAGTCACTGGACTACGACACTACATCCCAAAACAAATCTCCAATGCGACCGCATCCGCGCTCGCAACATCTTTTGCTAAATAATCAAAGACAATGGACAAGTTCCTTTTATCTTTAATTACATGTCATTTATATTACAATGTCAATCCTTCATGTCAATGTATGTTGGTGTAAAAAAAAATTATTTCCATTCGCTCTCCCGCGCGGGTATCAGCGTTTGGGAAAAAAATTTCCCAATAACCCTCCAACTAACTAAATAAACAAACCCCCTGGAAAAAGAATCCCCATAGTACAACACCCACACACTTGGAGCCCCATAAATACAACAGTGCAGGCACCAGAAACTGGCGCCAAACCCGAGGCGACTCAAACCAATCACAGTCAAGCTCTCATAAAGGACACGGAAATGATCCAATAGGAACCAGCGTAATGGGGTCGGTCGGCTACAGCGCGGGACCTAAATGCGCCTGGCCCAGCTCCCTACATTGTGGTCGTGATAGCGGTAGGGGAAAGATATACGCCTTCGTCTTCGCAATCTTCATGTCAATGTATCATCACATACATATATGTTTTACATGTTCTTAACATTTCATGTTTCTACTGTATCACAGAAAATATTATCAACATGTTTTAATAATATTTATAGGTAACTCGTTACACAACGTTACCCAATTTTATAAAGTAATGTTTCAAATAAAATTACTTTAAGGCATTCCCGTCTTCGTCATAATTGTGTACAAATTGTAAATTGGTTGTAATTTTGTGACGGGATGCCTACCCATGTTCATACCTTTTAAATTACTACTGTGATACCTGAACTTTCAATCACACCCACGTGATCACGGGACTCCCGCACCTTACGCTTCGCTGTGCGACACTACGGACTTATAAAACCCACCCACCACTCCCTTTAAATTTTACAAATATGTCAAATGGTGGCTAAATAATCAAAGACAATGGACAAGTTCCTTTTATCTTTTATTACATGTCATTTATGTGATGGTCTAGAGTTTCCGAAGGTTGCTCTAGCGGTGCAGTGTGGGGAACACACTGCACCGCTCCAGTTTATCGCAAAACCTGTATGTTGCTCGAGCGCTGCAGTGTGGTGTGTTCCCTACCTCAGCTGAGCCGTGTACACGCCGTCTGGTGAATGGTGGCCGCACTACAGGCCGTGTACACGCCGTCTGGTGAATGGTGGCCGCACTACAGGCTAGTTGTACACGCCGTCTGGTGAATGGTGGCCGCACTACAGGCCGTGTACACGCCGTCTAGTGAATGGTGGCCGCACTACAGGCTAGTTGTTCACGCCGTCTGGTGAATGGTGGCCGCACTACAGGCTAGTTGTACACACCGTCTGGTGAATGGTGGCCGCACTACAGGCTAGTTGTACACGCCGTCTGGTGAATGGTGGCCGCACTACAGGCTAGTTGTACACGCCGTCTGGTGAATGGTGGCCGCACTACAGGCCGTGTACACGCCGTCTAGTGAATGGTGGCCGCACTACAGGCCGTGTACACGCCGTCTGGTGAATGGTGGCCGCACTACAGGCTAGTTGTACACGCCGTCTGGTGAATGGTGGCCGCACTACAGGCTAGTTGTACACGCCGTCTGGTGAATGGTGGCCGCACTACAGGCTAGTTGTACACGCCGTCTGGTGAATGGTGGCCGCACTACAGGCCGTGTACACGCCGTCTGGTGAATGGTGGCCGCACTACAGGCCGTGTACACGCCGTCTGGTGAATGGTGGCCGCACTACAGGCTAGTTGTTCACGCCGTCTGGTGAATGGTGGCCGCACTACAGGCTAGTTGTACACACCGTCTGGTGAATGGTGGCCGCACTACAGGCTAGTTGTACACGCCGTCTGGTGAATGGTGGCCGCACTACAGGCTAGCTGCCTTGCCCGTAGTTTGGCAACCAACCCCTTCTACGATATAGGGGTTGGTCGGCTTAAATCACACACAGTATCCCCTGGGTATCCCTTTGTGTAGGCCTCAAACCTAGTTGTATTCTATGTATACTGTAAAAGCAGATATACTTATTATGAAATATCCATTGCTAACAAATTGACAAAGATACCACAAATTAGATTCAAAATATTATGAGATAGTACACAGGAAAGGAATTAAGAAAATGGAAAATTGGGTTCGAGGTTATGACATAGAATAACAAACATAGTCTACCATGTAATGCAGCCAATATTCACCAGATGGGGTATTTATAAGAACCATAAGGTATAAGGTATAAGTACTACAGAGGTGGGAACCAGCAAAGGGTCAAGGCGACATCAGGGAGCTGTTTCAAAACGTGGGTTAAGTCTATGGTTTTGAAACAGCTCCCTGGATTGAACCCGACCAGAGCTATTTTTTAGCTCTGGTTGCCAGTGTACCTTGCCCGCCTCCAAGTGTCCGTGAAACAGATTAAGACGGTACCTGCGGTGGCGCCATCTGTCGAATGAGACGGGAACTATCACGGCGAGCTACTTCCGGAATTCGCTGGTTTCTCGGTAGACGCTGAATACAGGCGGGAACCAGCTAAGTTCCGGAAGTGACTCCCGGCGAGCCACAACAACTTGAGCCGATGTTTGTGTCAACTTAAAGGACCAGCCTTGTTTCTGTGTTTACTAGAGATGTGTCAATAATTCCACATCAAGAAAACGGTAAGTCCAAAGCAGCATGTGAACGTGTCGATGTGTTTTAGGATCCAGGAGGCAACATGTTGTAGCAGGCACTGACTCCAAGTCTGTCTTTACTGGACACTGCAACAGGTGGACTTAGACTTAAGTTAGTTATCATAACTGTTATGGTTCACAACCCAAACGTATTACTAGTCAGTCTAGTGAATAGGGTCGTGGGCGACCCTAACACTGTAACAGTACGTTCCCAGCGTATAGGGTCGGACTCGTCTGACTAAGTGAATAGGGTCGGACCCATCTAAGTTAAGGCCCCTCCATTCCCAGCAAGGTGTCGACTTCTCCTAGTCGTGGGCGACCCTAACGATTGCCTGACGATTCACGGTGGGAATACGGACTATTCGCGGTCATATTCTGACGGGAGCAGGGGGCCACAACTCGGCCAGGCTAGTGTTGTAGTAGGGCTTGGTGGTGGTGAGGGAAATTGAGGGACTGGGGAGGGAGTGGTGAGGGAAATTGAGGGAAATTGAGGGAGTGGTGAGGGAAATTGAGGGACTGGGGAGGGAGTGGTGAGGGAAATTGAGGGAAATTGAGGGAGTGGTGAGGGAAATTGAGGGACTGGGGAGGGAAATTGAGGGAGTGGTGAGGGAAATTGAGGGACTGGGGAGGGAGTGGTGAGGGAAATTGAGGGAAATTGAGGGAGTGGTGAGGGAAATTGAGGGACTGGGGAGGGAGTGGTGAGGGAAATTGAGGGAAATTGAGGGAGTGGTGAGGGAAATTGAGGGACTGGGGAGGGAGTGGTGAGGGAAATTGAGGGAAATTGAGGGAGTGGTGAGGGAAATTGAGGGACTGGGGAGGGAGTGGTGAGGGACAGTGGGGGAATGGTTAGGGACAGTGAGGGACTGGTGAGGGACAGTGAGGGATTGGTGAGGGACAGTGAGGGATTGGTGAGGGATTGGTGAGGGACTGCCGCCGCGGAAATTCACACCTATACCGCGAATGGTCTTCCCGACCTCCGGGAGCCGTCGGGGATTTGACCGCGAATCGTCCGCCGCGAATCGCCCGCCGCCGCGAATGATCTGCATACCACCCTGACAGTACGTTCCCGTATTACAGCGTAGGGTCGGACTCGTCTGACTAACTTCTTCGGGCCGGGGTTTCAGTCTGTCGATGGCTTCTTGATTGTTGTTTTTTGTGGGTTTATGTCAATGGTGGTGCACATTGTCTGACCTAGTTAACCATGGACGCGGTCACGACCCACTGAGCACTGAGGGACGGGCTGCATGGAGAGCGTTATCAGCGTGATATCACGAGAGACTGCTGTAACTCTTATATAACTGATAACCACTAAGTTAATGTGGACAGAGGTGGCAGGTTCACGATAACGACTAAGTTAATGTGGACAGAGATGGCAGGTTCACGATAACCACTAAGTTAATGTGGACAGAGGTGGCAGGTTCACGATAACCACTAAGTTAATGTGGACAGAGATGGCAGGTTCACGATAACGACTAAGTTAATGTAGACAGAGATGGCAGGTTCACGATAACCACTAAGTTAATGTGGACAGAGGTGGCAGGTTCACGATAACGACTAAGTTAATGTGGACAGAGATGGCAGGTTCACGATAACGACTAAGTTAATGTGGACAGAGATGGCAGGTTCACGATAACGACTAAGTTAATGTAGACAGAGATGGCAGGTTCACGATAACGACTAAGTTAATGTGGACAGAGATGGCAGGTTCACGATAACGACTAAGTTAATGTGGACAGAGATGGCAGGTTCACGATAACGACTAAGTTAATGTGGACAGAGATGGCAGGTTCACGATAACCACTAAGTTAATGTGGACAGAGGTGGCAGGTTCACGATAACGACTAAGTTAATGTGGACAGAGGTGGCAGGTTCACGATAACCACTAAGTTAATGTAGACAGAGGTGGCAGGTTCACGATAACCACTAAGTTAATGTGGACAGAGATGGCAGGTTCACGATAACGACTAAGTTAATGTGGACAGAAATGGCAGGTTCACGATAACGACTAAGTTAATGTGGACAGAGGTGGCAGGTTCACGATAACCACTAAGTTAATGTAGACAGAGGTGGCAGGTTCACGATAACCACTAAGTTAATGTGGACAGAGATGGCAGGTTCACGATAACGACTAAGTTAATGTGTTAATGTAGACAGAGGTGGCAGGTTCACGATAACGACTAAGTTAATGTGGACAGAGACGGCAGGTTCACGATAACCACTAAGTTAATGTGGACAGAGGTGGCAGGTTCACGATAACCACTAAGTTAATGTGTTAATGTGGACAGAGATGGCAGGTTCACGATAACGACTAAGTTAATGTGTTAATGTGGACAGAAATGGCAGGTTCACGATAACGACTAAGTTAATGTAGACAGAATTGGCAGGTTCACGATAACGACTAAGTTAATGTGTTAATGTGGACAGAAATGGCAGGTTCACGATAACGACTAAGTTAATGTAGACAGAGACGGCAGGTTCACGATAACGACTAAGTTAATGTGGACAGAGATGGCAGGTTCACGATAACCACTAAGTTAATGTGGACAGAGATGGCAGGTTCACGATAACCACTAAGTTAATGTGGACAGAGATGGCAGGTTCACGATAACCACTAAGTTAATGTGGACAGAGATGGCAGGTTCACGATAACCACTAAGTTAATGTAGACAGAGACGGCAGGTTCACGATAACCACTAAGTTAATGTGGACAGAGATGGCAGGTTCACGATAACCACTAAGTTAATGTGGACAGAGATGGCAGGTTCACGATAACCACTAAGTTAATGTGGACAGAAATGGCAGGTTCACGATAACGACTAAGTTAATGTGTTAATGTAGACAGAGATGGTAGGTTCACGATAACGACTAAGTTAATGTGTTAATGTGGACAGAAATGGCAGGTTCACGATAACGACTAAGTTAATGTAGACAGAGATGGCAGGTTCACGATAACCACTAAGTTAATGTGTTAATGTAGACAGAGGTGGCAGGTTCACGATAACGACTAAGTTAATGTGTTAATGTGGACAGAGATGGCAGGTTCACGATATATATATTCTTGTATTTATGATATAATTTACTGCAGTATATTTTGTATTTACGATGTAAATCTCTTGCTGTCCCCAGATGTCGGATGGTAGCAGCCCGCACCCGGCTCTTGGCAACTCCCCGGGCATGTCCCTCATGTCGGCTCACTCAGCGTGGACCGACTCGTGGAAGACCCCGCAGGACGACAACCCCGCCCCGCCCGGAGACCCGGAAACCCCGCAGCAGGAGGTACGCATCTCCGTGGAGCTGCTGGAAACCCTCGAGTCAGAGGACCCTGGAGCACATGGCGACTACTCGCCCAACGTCTTCGTGGCCACGTTGCCTGTGTTCGGCCGGGTGCACCTGCTCAAGTCTAAGTGGGGCTTCCTGCCTGTCGCCTTTATCGTCTTTTACTGGGTCTACGGCTCGTGGAGCACGCTCTTTGTGATACTCAAGCCGCAGTATGACGACGGCAACATATCACTGCTCCCCCTAGTATGTAAGTATGATGCAGCATTATTATTCTTATCTTCATTATTATTATCCTTATTATTATCCTTATTATTATCATCATTATTATCATTATTATTATTATAATTATTATCGTTATTATTATTATTATTATTATTATTATTATTATTATTATCATCATTATCATTATTACTATTATTATTATATTTATTATTATCATTATTTTCATTATCATCATTATTATCATCATTACTATTAGCATTATCATTATTATTACCATCATTATTATCATCATTACTATTAGCATTATCATTATTATTACCATCATTATTATCATTATTATCATCTTTATTATTATCAATATTGTTATCATTGTTATTACTATTATCTTCTTTTTTTTCATGACTGAATAAAAATCTCCAACAACACCCCACAAGGTGTGAGGGATACGAAGAAGTTAGGGAGAAAAATGAAACCCATATTATTATCATTATTATTAGTATTATTATTATCAAATTGGTTCACGGTCCACAATTATTATTATTATCACTATTATCATTATTACTATTATCATTATTACTATTATCATTATCATTATTATCATTATCATCACTATTATCATCATCATTATCATTATAATCTTCTTCGAGTGCATCTTAACCTTCTTCAAGTCTTGTTTAACGCTGTTTGTGTATTATCAGATAACAGTATCGTGTCCATGTTCTCCACCTTCTTCAAGTCTCGTTTAACGCTGTTTGTGTATTATTAGATTACAGTTTAGTGTCCACGCTCTGCATCTCGCCTTCTTCAAGTCTCATTTTAACGCTGTTTGTGTGTTATCAGATTACAGTATAGTGTCCACTCTCTGTATCTCCGCCTTCTTCAAGTATCATTTAACGCTGTTTCTGTGTTATCAGATTACTGTATCGTGTCCACTCTCTGTATCTCTGCCTTCTTCAAGTCACTTTAACGCTGTTTCTGTGTTATCAGATTACTGTTTAGCGTCCACGCTCTGCATCTCGCCTTCTTCAAGTCTCATTTAACGCTGTTTCTGTGTTATCAGGTTACTGTATAGTGTCCACACTCTGCATCTCGCCTTCTTCAAGTCACTTTAACGCTGTTTCTGTGTTATCAGATTACTGTATCGTGTCCACGCTCTGCATCTCGCCTTCTTTAAGTCTCATTTTAACGCTGTTTCTGTGTTATCAGATTACTGTATCGTGTCCACGCTCTGCATCTCGCCTTCTTTAAGTCTCATTTTAACGCTGTTTCTGTGTTATCAGATTACTGTATCGTGTCCACGCTCTGCATCTCTGCCTTCTTCAAGTCGGTCACCTCCAATCCCGGCAGGATCCCCTTCTCCCGGGAGCCCGTCGCCTCGCCCGGTATGTACCGCCTCTTTTTACTCTTGTCAAACACATTTCGTTCAAACAAAGTTTGGTCAAAGTCGTCGTTCTCCACTAGCTTCATGCGGAGTGACATGAACGAGGCGACGAGTGAATATCGTGTAGCATTCAAACCAGTTGGAGAATGATGACTTTGACCAAGACGAGTTGCTTTCTGTATCTATGTGATAAAAAAGATTTCGATACGGTTCGTACGTCTCCTCGTTCCCTGTGGGGTGTGGGCGACGGAAGCAAGCGTAGCAGAAAAATACCAGCAGTCGCTCGCCGATCGCACGTCGTAAACACCTGCTTTCTGTATCTATCTCGCCCTTGTGTACACTAAAAGAACAGAAGACACATTGGATATATAATGTCATAGACCATGGAGAACGGACTGTAATTCTTGTAGGGTCATGGAGAGCGAGTTACCAATCTTTAAAAAGCTGAAAACACCAGGGGTGAGATAAGATACTGTCCATAAAGTAGAGACATTTGTAGTCATGCTATAATCTTTTGTTTTCCATCCCTACTTTTTGCCCGCGTTGTTAGATGGGTGACACAGGAACGTGTCTCCATCCTGACCCTGACTGACGCCTTATTGAATGCATCGTTTTACATAAACTGGTTCCAAAAGCGATGACGGACGGTCATTGTGATGTCTACCGGGAACATGTCCCTGTCTTATTTAACGTCTCTCATTACAGATAACGGGACATTGTGAGATGTGCCGGGAACACTTGCCTGTCTCATTTAACGTCTCTCGTTACAGATGACAGTCATTGTGAGATGTGCCGGGAACACGTCCCTGTCTTATTTAACGTCTCTCGTTACAGATAACGGGACATTGTGAGGTGTGTCGGGAACATGTCCCTGTCTTATTTAACGTCTCTCGTCACAGATAACGGAACATTGTGAGGTGTGTCGGGAACACGTCCCTGTCTTATTTAACGTCTCTCGTCACAGATAACGGGACATTGTGAGGTGTGTCGGGAACACGTCCCTGTCTTATTTAACATCTCTCGTTACAGATAACGGGACATTGTGAGGTGTGTCGGGAACACGTCCCTGTCTTATTTAACGTCTCTCGTTACAGATAACGGGACATTGTGAGGTGTGTCAGGAACACGTCCCTGTCTTATTTAACGTCTCTTGTTACAGATAACGGGACATTGTGAGGTGTGCCGGGAACACGTCCCTGTCTTTTTTTACATCTCTCGTTACAGATAACGGGACATTGTGAGGTGTGTCGGGAACACGTCCCTGTCTTATTTAACGTCTCTCGTTACAGATAACGGGACATTGTGAGGTGTGTCAGGATCATGTCCCTGTCTTATTTAACGTCTCTCGTTACAGATAACGGGACATTGTGAGGTGTGTCGGGAACATGTCCCTGTCTTATTTAACATCTCTCGTTACAGATAACGGGACATTGTGAGGTGTATCAGGAACATGTCCCTGTCTTATTTAACATCTCTCGTTACAGAACAGATGACGGACGGTCATTGTGATGTCTGCCGGCGCCGTCGTCCGCAGCGCTCTCACCATTGCCGGAGGTGCGGTCAGTGCATCCTCAGAATGGACCATCACTGCCCCTGGTGAGTCTCCCCTTACACCCGCTGCGGGAAGTTGGCAAAAACAAACTGACAATAAACGATGGTTTTGTGGACAGGCGGCTGTCAAACAACAGACGGTGAACCCGAGGTTACTATGCGTCAAACTTGAGTGGTTTACAGAGCCACAAAACCATCGTTTATTTGTTATTCATATTCTCAAGTAAATTAAGCCCAGGAATTGCCATATTTAAGGGTATATTAGTAGGGACTATTTTTTATCTATAGCACTAAGGGACTATTTTCCCGTATAGAATGCCTTTGAGATTGTATACCGTGGATTTGAATCAGTATACCATGGTTGTGGTATCTGACGGTTTTTAAACAATACAGTAAAACACCCTCCGTTCCGGGCCAAGTGGCCCCTTAAGCGGGGTGTCCCTTTAAGCGGGGTTAAAATAAACTCTTAATAGTGGGGAAAATGTCCGTTCCGAGCAAATTGTCCGCTTAAGCGGGGTGTCGGTGCCCCGGAAGAGGGGTTTACTGTATGTTGTGGTTTACATTTTCAAAAAGGAATGTGTATACGATGGTTTATGAAAGAAAATACACTTCCAAATATATATAAATCAAGTTAAAGGAAAGGACAGATATTATCTTTTTTAAGGAGTTTCTTCATTCAAAGTATGTCTGAAATCAATTTTTGTCATCTTTTTCGTGGTGCAGTGTTTCTTAGTTTTAAAGAAATATAGAAATGCGGTGTTTTGTTTTCAGGATCAACAACTGCGTGGGCGAGGAGAACCACTGGTTGTTCCTGCAGCTGCTGTGGTACGCCTTCCTCATGAGTGTGTCTACGCTGGTCTTCTGTCTATGTCAGGTCTACTACTGGCCGCAGTGCGTGACATGCAACAAGGTGACTACCTCCTTCCTCGTTATCACCGGGCGGGGAGTTCAGTGGTAACGAGCTCTGGACTCGTGATCACTATCACCGGGCGGGGAGTTCAGGGGTAACGAGCTCTGGACTCGTGATCACTATCACCGGGCGGGGACTTCAGTGGTAATGAGCACTGGACTCGTGATCACTATCACCGGGCGGGGAGTTCAGTGGTAACGAGCTCTGGACTCGTGATCACTATCACTGGGCGGGGAGTTCAGTGGTAACGAGCTCTGGACTCGTGATCACTATCACCGGCAGTTCAGTGGTAACGAGCTCTGGACTCGTGATCACTATCACCGGGAGTTCATTGGTAACGAGCACTGGACTCGTGATCACTATCACCGGCAGTTCAGTGGTAACGAGCACTGGACTCGTGATCACTATCACCGGCAGTTCAGTGGTAACGAGCTCTGGACTCGTGATCACTATCACCGGGAGTTCAGTGGTAACGAGCACTGGACTCGTGATCACTATCACCGGCAGTTCAGTGGTAACGAGCTCTGGACTCGTAATCACTATCACCGGGAGTTCAGGGGTAACGAGCTCTGGACTCGTGATCACTATCACCGGGAGTTCAGTGGTAATGAGCTCTGGACTCGTAATCACTATCACCGGGAGTTCAGTGGTAACGAGCTCTGGACTCGTGATCACTATCGCCGGGCGGGGAGTTCAGTTGTAACGAGCTCTGGACTCGTGATCACTATCACCGGGAGTTCAGGGGTAACGAGCTCTGGACTCATGATCACTATCACCGGCAGTTCAGTGGTAATGAGCTCTGGACTCGTGATCACTATCGCCGGGAGTTCAGTGGTAACGAGCTCTGGACTCGTAATCACTATCACCGGGAGTTCAGTGGTAACGAGCTCTGGACTCGTGATCACTATCACCGGGAGTTCAGTGGTAACGAGCTCTGGACTCGTGATCACTATCACCGGGAGTTCAGTGGTAGCGAGCTCTGGACTCGTAATCCCAAGGTTGTCAGACTTTGTGGGTTCGAGTCACACTGCAGCCACTGTTCTCCTTCACCCACAGTAGTGGCGGATTTACTGCGATATCAAAGGCCAGGCCTTCTCATACCATGTATGTGTGGTGTGGGAAGTAAAAGAGCTTTCACCTCGGTAAATGTGTAGGGATGAGATTTCTACATAAATTTATCTCATGATTCAGTCAAACCCAAAGTAAGTCTAATAGAACATGTTGGACGATAAACTAAACAAACGAACAAACAAAATATCACTATTGCACTGGTTTATATTCCTTTCTCATTAAATCTGCCTAATTAAATGTTTGTAGTTTTATCATGTTCATTTTGTTTTTGTTTATTCTTGTCTCGGCTCTGTTTTAGAACCGAAGTTGTGTGTTAGTTTGCGTAGATCAAGTTTTAATTTTCAATATAATTGTTTCGTCCAATGAGTCTTTGTCTGTCTGACCAGTATCGCGCTAATGTCTCATTAGAGTCACGCATATATTGCTATACAAGGGGTAAGGGGCAATGCATAAAGTACCTATGCAAAATTACAGAGAAAAGTAACTGCCCAGTCCCCTTTCTCCATCTTGTACGCGATGTATTAAATACATAAAATGTTCACCCCCCTCACTGCGTACGTACATTATGGACGGCCCCTTGTGACACTGCAGAAAACCAGAGATCCGATAAGGGCCACATCAGGGGGACGTTGCTCCATGCTTTGCAAATCGCAGAATAGTCACCAGAGGGCGAAAGCGTTGCTCCAGATTCTTTGCGGATCACATTATAACTATGCTGCCATCTGTATTCAATTAGAAATCTAATGAACCTTTCACCTATGTCACTGAAAGTGTGGTGTCGTAAAAATGTAGCGATGCAACATGAAAAAAAACCCATAGCACACAACACAATCTGATATTAGAGGAGCAATGCTTTTCTCACATGTTAATAAGTATTTGATTTACACAGATATGACAGCTTTCTACGGAAATCCAGTCTTCAGTATGTAACATTCATTTGACTTGTGTACAGCAAAGATAATGTAAACTGCCTTCACACCAAACAAACAGTAGGTTAAACCTGCCCACACACCCTCAGCCCCACGTCGTGCCCGACACCCGCCTCTTTTCCACATGTTCCCATGCCCCGAATCACATCGCTGTTCATACTTGCTGAGAATCAGTAGAAAGGGTGCTGGTTTCATAATTACCCTAATTAGTGGAACGACAAAGTGCTTTAAGCAGAGCTTGTATTGAGTGCGCTTCACTATTGTAATGTAGAAGTACAGTTTTAGTATAAGTTTGTAAGATGAAAACTAGCATATGAAAAGTACCTCAAGTGGTTTTCTGAGTAGTTAAAGCCCACACACAAAACAACTTTACGGGATAAGGCATTTGTTATCGTGTTTGGTATAAATAATTTGTTTATCTAAACTCTCGCCCAATGGCAGGTATTACAGTAGATAGTATACGAACTTCATCAAAGTGAATGGTAGACGACTCGTCATGACTCCATATTACCGCATGATATTGACCCAGAAATCAATTTACAATACAAGTCCCAGTCACACTGCCGTAAACTCTGTCTAATTTCAGTTTACGCCAGTTTACGTTTAAATACAATAAAACCTTTACCTGCTTCAAGTCCCAGTCACATTGCCGTAAACTCTATCTTATTTCAGTTTACGCCAGTTTACGTTTAAATACAATAAAACCTTTACCTGCTTCAAGTCCCAGTCACATTGCCGTAAACTCCCACATATTTCAGTTTACACCAGTTTACGTTTAAATACAATAAAACCTTTACATACCTCAGGTCCCAGTCACACTGCCGTAAACTCTGTCTAATTTCAGTTTACACCAGTTTACGTTTAAATACAATAAAACCTTCACATGCCTCAGGCCCCAGTCACACTGCCGTAAACTCTGTCTTATTTCAGTTTACGCCAGTTTACGTTTATTTACAATACAACCTTTACATGCCTCAGGTCCCAGTCACACTGCCGTAAACTCTGTCTTATTTCAGTTTACGCCAGTTTACGTTTAGTACAATACAACCTTTACCTGCTTCAAGTCCCAGTCACATTGCCGTAAACTCTATCTTATTTCAGTTTACGCCAGTTTACGTTTAAATACAATAAAACCTTTACATGCCTCAGGCCCCAGTCACACTGCCGTAAACTCTGTCTTATTTCAGTTTACGCCAGTTTACGTTTATTTACAATACAACCTTTACATACCTCAGGTCCCAGTCACATTGCCGTAAACTCTGTCTTATTTCAGTTTACGCCAGTTTACGTTTAAATACAATAAAACCTTTACATGCCTCAAGTGAGGAAACCCTATTCAAGAATAGGGAAACCACATACAGGTGGAAATAAGTCAAAGTTACTCGGTAAGGCATGGAAACATTACTGCCTGTGGCTACGCCTTGGGCAGTAATTTTTCCAAGCCTTACCCAGTAACTTTGACTTTTCTCCTTCACCCCCAGCAGTGGTAGATTTAGTGCTATATCAAAGACCAATCCTTCTCATACCATGTATGTGTGGTGTGGGAACTAAAAGAACTCTCACCTCGGTAAATGTGTAGGAGTGAGATTTCTACCTACATTCATCTCATAGAGACGGTAAAACCCGAAGTAAGTCTAATAGAACATATTGGACATTAAACTACCCTAACAAACAACAAACAAGATTGTGTCTCACATGTTCAAACCACATGGACCTAAGACTGTCTTCGTTCACAGGACTCGTTTACGTCAGTTCACGGCACAGGACTGTTGGCGGGCGGCTTTATTATCTCCATCTTCATGAGTATCTTCTCGTCAATTCTAATCACTCAACAAACCATCAGCAGTCTCTTTGTGAGTCAGGCTTTTGACTCCTCCTACTAATAATGTTCTCCCCGTTCACGTTTAGCATCCCCGTGCTGATAACATTTTGCCCCGTCAGTTTTAAATATCCTCACCTCAATAATGTTCTCCCCGTTCACGTTTAGCATCCCCGTGCTGATGACATTTTGCCCCGTCAGTATTAAATATCCTCACCTCAATAATGTTCTCTGCCTTCACGTTTAGCATCCCCGTGCTATTAGCATTTTGCCCCATCAGTATTAAATATCCTAACCTCAATAATGTTCTTCCTGTTAGCATCCCCGTGCTGATAACATTTTGCCCCGTCAGTTTTAAAAATCCTCACCTCAATAATGTTCTCTCCGTTCACGTTTAGCATCCCCGTGCTGATAACATTTTGCCCCGTCAGTTTTAAATATCCTCACCTCAATAATGTTCTCTGCCTTCACGTTTAGCATCCCCGTGCTGATAACATTTTGCCCCGTCAGTTTTAAATATCCTCACCTCAATAATGTTCTCTCCGTTCACGTTTAGCATCCCCGTGCTGATAACATTTTGCCCCGTCAGTATTAAATATCCTCACCTCAATAATGTTCTCTGCCTTCACGTTTAGCATCCCCGTGCTGTTAGCATTTTGCCCCATCAGTTTTAAATATCCTCACCTCAATAATGTTCTCCCCGTGCACGTTTAGCATCCCCGTGCTGATAACATTTTGCCCCGTCAGTATTAAATATCCTTACCTCAATTATGTTCTCCCCGTTCACGTTTAGCATCCCCGTGCTGTTAGCATTTTGCCCCGTCAGTTTTAAATATCCTCACCTCAATAATGTTCTCTGCCTTCTCGTTTAGCATCCCCGTGCTGATAGCATTTTGCCCCGTTCAGTTTCAGCAGCCTCACCTTAATAATGTTCTCCACGTCAGGTTCAGAATCCCGATGATATTCTCCGGCTTCACATTCTGCATCCCCATGCTGATACCATTTTACCCCGTTTCAGAATCCTGATGTTGATGATATTCTACGGCTTCCCGTTCAGTATCCCCATGCGAATAACATTTTCATTCTTCAGGTTTAGCATCCTTGTACCAATAATGTTCTAGTTTCTCCGTACTAATAATGTTCTTATCCTTTAGGTTTAACATCCCCAAACAAATTACATTGTTACCTTTCAAGTTTAACATTCACATACAAATTACATTGTTACCTTTCAAGTTTAACATCCACATACAAATTACATTGTTACCTTTCATGTTCAACATCCACATACAAATTACATTGTTACCTTTCACGTTTAACATTCACATACAAATTACATTGTTACCTTTCACGTTTAACATCCACAAACAAATTACATTGTTACCTTTCAAGTTTAACATCCACATACAAATTACATTGTTACCTTTCACGTTTAACATCCCCACACAAATTACATTGTTACCTTTCAAGTTAAACATCCACAAACAAATTACATTGTTACCTTTCACGTTTAACATTCACATACAAATTACATTGTTACCTTTCACGTTTAACATTCACATACAAATTACATTGTTACCTTTCACGTTTAACATCCACAAACAAATTACATTGTTACCTTTCATGTTTAACATCCACAAACAAATTACATTGTTACCTTTCATGTTTAACATCCACAAACAAATTACATTGTTACCTTTCATGTTTAACATCCACAAACAAATTACATGGTTACCTTTCACGTTTAACATCCACAAACAAATTACATTGTTACCTTTCACGTTTAACATCCACAAACAAATTACATGGTTACCTTTCACGTTTAACATCCACATACAAATTACATTGTTACCTTTCAAGTTTAACATCCACAAACAAATTACATTGTTACCTTTCAAGTTCAACATTCACATACAAATTACATTGTTACCTTTCAAGTTCATCCTTTCCCAATGTTGTGTTTGTAACTCAGTTGTGTTGTTTCTGTTTGATGTGGATAGCCTTTGGCTATCTGATTATTCATCAACTGTTTTCTTTATTTGTGGTATGTCGTGTGGTTTTGATGTGTGCGTAACAGATGTCATTCGCATGTTCGTCACCAGGAGTCCTGGCGAGCCGGGGACGCTGGTGATGCCATCTGGTGGCTGAGCACCGGCATGGCGTTGGGGATGATGGGCGGTGCGGGGCTTCTGCTTTTCCTCCATCTGATGGGTGCAGTACGAGTGAGTAGCACGCTTCACCCAGTTCGGTGCTGGAAATTACAACCCCACCCCAGTGAAATAAATGCCTGACGACTGATGAAGCTACTGCTTTTCTTAATGTTTATTACCCGACTGTGCATGCTATCTAAAAGGGGTCTTCTATCGGCTGACTGCACAAAAGAGCCGGCGGTTATCGGAATCGGTGTAGTGGAGCAGGCCACATGCTCAATGACCACCGCCGTTCAGTCGCCGTGTGTCAGGAGGTTATCGGAATCGGTGTAGTGGAGCAGGCCACATGCTCAATGACCACCGCCGTTCAGTCGCCGTGTGTCAGGAGGTTATCGGAATCGGTGTAGTGGAGCAGGCCACATGCTCAATTTCAGCTACTGCATGGTGGTGTATTGGGCTACAGCCCATGAATAAGTTTCTCCCGGGTGCCTGTAAAAGTCGCCCCTACAGCCGCTGTGTGACGTCAGACCTGGGACAAGTTTGTCAGATGCCGGATGGCGTCTGATTCACGGCCAGCGTGGTAGAAGACCCTTTTAGTCACTCTGTCTGCCTGTTCAGCTTGGTAGAAGACCCCTTTAGTCACTTACTCTGCCTGTTCATCTTGGTAGAAGACCCCTTTTAGTCACTTACTCTGCCTGTTCAGCTTGGTAGAAGACCCCTTTAGTCACTTACTCTGCCTGTTCAGCTTGGTAGAAGACCCCTTTAGTCACTCTGTCTGCCTGTTCAGCTTTGTAGAAGACCCCTTTAGTCACTTACTCTGCATGTTCAGCTTGGTGGAAGACTCCTTTAGTCACTTACTCTCCCTCTTAATCAAATAACAAATTCTACTCTTTAAGTTAACCAGCCTGATTTTTACTCACTCTACTTGTAAACACTGAATGACATATCTCTCTCCCAGCGAACTTAGTTAAATAGTCAGGTCTGTCGACTGTTCATAACCCACTCTGCCTACTTCATCCACGAAACACTTTAGAGTCTAATAGAATGGACTTTAAACTACCCAAACAAATAAACAAAATGTTGGATAATGAACTGTGAAAAGTGGCTCTATAACCTGCTTTGCCTCCCCATTAAATCATGGGTAGATTACTGATAACACGTAGATTACTGATTATCACGGCTCGGCTCTCCGCCCGGGGTTCGATGTTTATCTCTCAGTCTCATCTCCTAGATTCATCCTCCTGTGACGTGACAACCTCGACTGTTTCTGTGATAGAAAACCTCTCCGACCAGCCAATCCAACCTCCACCTAAATAGTCAAATTGCCCATCTTTGTGCCTACAGGTTTTATAACCCACTCTGCTTACCTAGTCAGGAAGTCCACCCTGTTTCAAAGCGCCCTCTGGCATCTCCCTTTGTTGAAACCAGCCCTGACTGGTGGCGCCACCTATTGTCACCTTGTGTTACAGGGGTGCGTTTCGCTGGTGACGAGCATGTTGGCTGTCGTTATGGCGGTCACCAGCCTCGTCCTAGTTTGTGCGCATGTCCTCGGTATCCAGACAGTAAGTGCGCATGCGCAGTAGTGATCACTTCATAGCAAACACCACCAGAAGTGATTAGCGAGATAGAACATGTGAATGTTTACTTTTTTTCAAATTTTGTTTAAATACATAAACTTTTTATCAGTGATTAGCAATTTATCTTCCACACCTTCATATAATCTTAACATTTTTCACTTTTTATCAAATATTTCTCCTGCCTCTTCTTTCATTAAGAGCATGTTTATATGATTATTCATATCTCTCACTTTTCATGTACACAAAAGATAAGGCCATATATCAGTTGGCGTGTTACTAGTCTTTGGAGACTTTGTATAGGTATAGAGAAGGAGAAAGATAAGGCCATATAGCAGTTGGCGTGTTACTAGTTTAGGGAGACTTTGTATAGTTATAGAGAAGGAGAAAGATAAGGCCATATATCAGTTGGCGTGTTGCTAGTTTTTGGAGACTTTGTATAGGTATAGAGAAGGAGAAAGATAAGGCCATATATCAGTTGGCGTGTTGCTAGTTTAGGGAGACTTTGTATAGGTATAGAGAAGGAGAAAGATAAGGCTGTAAATCAGTTGGCGTGTTGCTAGTTTTTGGAGACTTTGTATAGGTATAGAGAAGGAGAAAGATAAGGCCGTAAATCAGTTGGCGTGTTGCTAGTTTTTGGAGACTTTGTATAGGTATAGAGAAGGAGAAAGATAAGGCCGTATAT
This sequence comes from Alentia gelatinosa, assembly GCA_950022655.1. Taxonomy (NCBI): domain Eukaryota; kingdom Metazoa; phylum Annelida; class Polychaeta; order Phyllodocida; family Polynoidae; genus Alentia; species Alentia gelatinosa. Next base: position 180,380,683 of record OX465579.1, on the reverse strand, counting down.
CAGTTGGCGTGTTGCTAGTTTTTGGAGACTTTGTGTAGGTATAGAGAAGGAGAAAGATAAGGCCGTAAATCAGTTGGCATGTTGCTAGTTTTTGGAGACTTTGTATAGGTATAGAGAAGAAGAAGTCAAACCCCGATCCTGAAGATTGGTTTACGATGCAGATGTCAGAGTAAAACCTCCATTTGTTTTTATCAACCACGGGCCAGCCATTATTCATGAAGGATACCTCAGACGTCTAATAATTAATACTAACAACATGGGCCAACCATTATTTATGAAGGATACCTCAGACGTCTAATAATTAATACTAACAACATGGGCCAACCATTATTTATGAAGGATACCCCAGACGTCTAATAATTAATACTAACAACATGGGCCAACCATTATTTATGAAGGATACCTCAGACGTCTAATAATTAATACTAACAACATGGGCCAACCATTATTTATGAAGGATACCTCAGACGTCTAATAATTAATACTAACAACATGGGCCAACCATTATTTATGAAGGATACCCCAGACGTCTAATAATTAATACTAACAACATGGGCCAACCATTATTTATGAAGGATACCTCAGACGTCTAATAATGAGTATTAACAACATTATTAGCTGGTGGACAGTTGGTCTTTAGGTATGGCTATAGCCTACTGTAGTACAACTGCTTGTAAAGTCACTAAGTGACCTGACCACATTTTTGCCTTTTATAGCTAACTAGGTACAGATAGGAATATGATTTCTGTTTTGGACAGAAGGTTTTATGGTGGTTCAATGCCATACAGTTTTGATATTTAGTATTTTGGTATGGATTTTAAAATAATAGTGAATTCAGTTTGGGAGGGACATTTGTAGTCACAGGTCCATTTTTAAGAACTCCTTGATGCACATATTTCTACCCCTTAAACTGGCTCAATCATAATATGATATGCCTCATTAGAAAGAGAATAAAAAGCAGTAGGTGCTAGGAAGTGGAATTTTCAAGGTAGATTCTATATTTACAGAGATATTCAAGTATTTGTTGAAAGTGGGGGGGATTTTCAGTGAAATGGGCATGCTCAAACAGATGTTTACTCAATATTGATTTACAGTGAGCATTGGTGTAACATTTACCATCTCCATAAGTGGCACTGACAATTGGTTACCCTCTATGAAGTGTCATTATTTAGGTTAAACTTGTATTTGGCATGATATTCATGTATTTTTGCCAAATTTCAGAGCATGGGGTGGGGGTAGCAGCCATCTTCGAATTTTAGTGCAGTCATGTTCCCCCAGAGGACTCTAGTTCCTGTCACTCTCCAAGCATATTGGCACATGATCTATACCTATATCCTTATAAGAACACTGAGTATCTGGTTGAAGCTCAGCCTCACTTTGAACATGGAGCCTGTAGTATGTCAAACTAATACTAGATGGAGCCATGACTAAGTACAGAATGGTATATGATTTCTTTTTTTCTGGACAAGTTTTATGGTAATGCAGTATTAGTATTTTGACATTGATTTAAAAAAAAAAAAACTACTTTATGAACTTCCCCAAACACCTGACAGGCCTAGTAATCAAAGATTTGTAAGATATGCACAAAACTTGTATAAGTTTCTCCTATGGTATCCCAACACCTCTCTTTCCCCCTCCCCTATACCTCCAATTCATTCCAACTCCTGGGGGGCTTCCTTGATCTCATAGTAATTAATTATTGGTGGACCTTGTATAGAGTTTTAAATGCGTTCACCTGTTAATTTGGCCTTTAAAGGCCAATATTTCTATTTTAAAATGCACTCATAGCTCTTGTTCATGACGGATACCTCAGACGTCTAATAATGATTACCAACAACTATTGGACGTTAAATAAACCACGGACTTGGAACACCTGGATTAGAAACAACCAGCCTCTGGCGTATATATCTATGCCTCGGCATTGTTAGGGTTCCGATAACGGCCGCTAGACGGGGCTAGCATCAATTTGCGTTAGTTCCACATTTTCCCACCAGGATTGCCACAGTCGCTGCTGGTGGCATCAGCATAATCAGAATGTTCATATAAATTGTTTACATTTGTCTACAAACGTTCACCACACTTAGCACCGTAATTCCGACTCTTCTGTAAAGGTATATACTTGGACCTTTTGATGAAATAGTTTATTAAGGTCTGTTGAGGTTGAAGAAATGCCAAAATCTGGATTTCCTATGTCAACATCTCTTCAAAATATGCCTATTGTCTAGAACCCCCAGCCAACTTACTGCCATAAAATTTACTTTACTGCCGATTCCAGATATATACTATATGGGACAGTTGGAATTAGGGTCCTAAGTGCAATAGATTTTTTTAAAGTTACGGCACATCTTGTCTTAGAATAGTTGGGGCCGGCAGGCAAATTTCCCTGATTTCCAGGCAGTCAGTCTTGGGAAACAATTATTTTAAATTCATTCCCACGCCCCTAGGCCTTAATAAAGTATTTGTCAGTCGATTCCAGGTATGTACCTACATGGGACAGTTGGAATTAGGGTTCTAAGTGCAATAGATTTTTTCAAAGTTACGGCACATTTTGTGTCAGTTTGGGTTGGGTCGGCAGTGAAAATTCCCAGATTTTCAAGGGGAAAATCCAGAAAATCCAGATTCTGAAATTGTTCCCATGCCCCTAGGCCTTAATAAAGTATTTGTCAGTCGATTCCAGATATATAGCTACATGGGACAGTTGGAATTAGGGTTCTAAGTGCAATAGATTTTTTTTAAGTTACGGCACATTTTGTCTTGGAATAGTTGGGGCCGGCACACAAATTTCCCTGATTTTCAGGAAGTCAGTCTTGGGAAACAATTATTTTCAATTCATTCCCACGCCCCTAGGCCTTAATAAAGTATTTGTCAGTCGATTCCAGGTATGTACCTACATGGGACAGTTGGAATTAGGGTTCTAAGTGCAATAGATTTTTTTAAAGTTACGGCACATTTTGTGTCAGTTTTGGTTGGGATGGCAATGAAAATTCCCAGATTTTCAAGGGAAAAATCCAGAAAATCTAGATTCTGAAATTGTTCCCATGCCCCTAGGCCTTAATAAAGTATTTGTCAGTCGATTCCAGATATATAGCTACATGGGACAGTTGGAATTAGGGTTCTAAATGCAATAGATTTTTTTAAAGTTACGGCACATTTTGTCTTAGAATAGTTGGGGCCGGCACACAAATTTCCCTGATTTTCAGGAAGTCAGTCTTGGGAAACAATTATTTTCAATTCATTCCCATGCCCCTAGGCCTTAATAAAGTATTTGTCAGTCGATTCCAGGTATGTACCTATATGGGACAGTTGGAATTAGGGTTCTAAGTTCACTAGATTTTTTTAAAGTTACGGCACATTTTGTGTCAGTTTGGCTTGGGTCGGCCGTCAAAATTCCCTGATTTTCAAGGGGAAAATCCAGAAAATCCAGATTCTTAAATTGTTCCCATGCCCCTAGGCCTTAATAAAGTATTTGTCAGTCGATTCCAGATATATACCTACACGGGACAGTTGGAATTAGGGTTCTAAGTTCACTAGATTTTTTTAAAGTTACGGCACATTTTGTGTCACAGCCTGCCTGAAAATTAGGGAATTTTGCCTGCCGATCCAACCCAAAATGACCCAAAATGTGCCGTAACTTCAAAAAAATGAAGTGAACTTAGAACCCTAATTCCAACTGTCCCATGTAGGTACATACCTGGAATCGACTGACAAATACTTTATTAAGGCCTAGGGGCATGGAAACAATTAAAGAATCAGGATTTTCTGGATTTTTCCCTTGAAAATCTGGGAATTTTGACTGCCGACCCAACCCAAACTGACCCAAAATGTGCCATAACTTTAAAAAAATCTATTGCACTTAGGACCCTAATTCCAACTGTCCCATGTAGGTACATACCTGGAATCGACTGACAAATACTTTATTAAGGCCTAAGGGCATGGGAATGAATTGAAAATAATTTGTTCCCAAGACTGACTGCCTGAAAATCAGGCAAATTTGTCTGCCGGCCCCAACTATTCTCAGACAAAATGTGCCGTAACTTTAAAAAAATCTATTGCACTTAGAACCCTAATTCCAACTGTCCCATGTAGGTATATATCTGGAATCGACTGACAAATACTTTATTAAGGCCTAGGGGCATGGAAACAATTTAAGAATCAGGATTTTCTGAATTTTCCCCTTGAAAAATCAGGGAAACTTGCCCGCGGACACCAACTATTAAAAGACAAAATGTGCCGTAACTTTTAAAAAATCTATTGCACTTAGGACCCTAATTCCAACTGTCCCATGTAGGTATATATCTGGAATCGACTAACAAATACTTCATTAAGGCCTAAGGGCATGGGAATGAATTGAAAATAATTTTTTCCCAAGACTGACTGCCTGAAAATCAGGCAAATTTGTCTGCCGGCCCCAACTATTCTAAGACAAAATGTGCCGTAACTTTAAAAAAATCTATTGCACTTAGAACCCTAATTCCAACTGTCCCATGTAGCTATATATCTGGAATCGTCTGACAAATACTTTATTAAGGCCTAGGGGCATGGAAACAATTAAAGAATCAGGATTTTCTGAATTTTTCCCTTGAAAATCAGGGAATTTTGACTGCCGACCCAACCCAAACTGACCCAAAATGTGCCATAACTTTAAAAAAATCTAATGCACTTAGGACCCTAATTCCAACTGTCCCATGTAGGTACATACCTGGAATCGACTGACAAATACTTTATTAAGGCCTAAGGGCATGGGAATGAATTGAAAATAATTTGTTCCCAAGACTGACTGCCTGAAAATCAGGCAAATTTGTCTGCCGGCCCCAACTATTCTCAGACAAAATGTGCCGTAACTTTAAAAAAATCTATTGCACTTAGAACCCTAATTCCAACTGTCCCATGTAGGTATATATCTGGAATCGACTGACAAATACTTTACTAAGGCCTAGGGGCATGGAAACAATTTAAGAATCAGGATTTTCTGAATTTTCCCCTTGAAAAATCAGGGAAACTTGCCCGCGGACACCAACTATTAAAAGACAAAATGTGCCGTAACTTTTAAAAAATCTATTGCACTTAGGACCCTAATTCCAACTGTCCCATGTAGGTATATATCTGGAATCGACTAACAAATACTTTATTAAGGCCTAGGGGCATGGAAACAATTAAAGAATCAGGATTTTCTGAATTTTTCCCTTGAAAATCAGGGAATTTTGACTGCCGACCCAACCCAAACTGACCCAAAATGTGCCATAACTTTAAAAAAATCTAATGCACTTAGGACCCTAATTCCAACTGTCCCATGTAGGTACATACCTGGAATCGACTGACAAATACTTTATTAAGGCCTAAGGGCATGGGAATGAATTGAAAATAATTTTTTCCCAAGACTGACTGCCTGAAAATCAGGCAAATTTGTCTGCCGGCCCCAACTATTCTAAGACAAAATGTGCCGTAACTTTAAAAAAATCTATTGCACTTAGAACCCTAATTCCAACTGTCCCATGTAGCTATATATCTGGAATCGACTGACAAATACTTTATTAAGGCCTAGGAGCATGGAAGCAATTTAAGAACCGGGATTTTCTGAATTTTTCCCTTGAAAATCAGGGAAATTTGCCCGCGGACACCAGCTATTCTAAGACAAAATGTGCCATAACTTTTTTTAAATCTATTGCACTTAGGACCCTAATTCCAAATGTCCCATATAGGTATATATCTGGAATCGACTGACAAATACTTTATTAAGGCCTAGGGGCATGGAAACAATTTCAGAATCTGGATTTTCTGGATTTTTCCCTTGAAAATCTGGGAATTTTCACTGCCGACCCAACCCAAACTGACACAAAATGTGCCGTAACTTTGAAAAAATCTATTGCACTTAGAACCCTAATTCCAACTGTCTCATGTAGGTACATACCTGGAATCGACTGACAAATACTTCATTAAGGCCTAGGGGCGTGGGAATGAATTGAAAATATTTTTCTCCCAAGACTGACTGCCTGAAAATCAGGCAAATTTGCCCGCCGACACCAACTATTCTAACACAAAATGTGCCGTAACTTTAAAAAAATCTATTGCACTTAGAACCCTAATTCCAACTGCCCCATGTAGCTATATATCTGGAATCGACTGACAAATACTTCATTAAGGCCTAGGGACATGGGAATGGATTGAAAATAATTTTTTCCCAAGACTGACTGCCTGAAAATCAGGGAAATTTGCCTGCCCCAACTATTCTAAGACCATAGATTAGGTCTTATTAATCCCTTTCACTGTTAAGTCTATTGAAAAAAAGGACTGCAAATAAACATCCAGTCAAACACTCATGATTATACAGTCAGGAAAGAATGAATGTATGTATTACAAGTGAAATAAAGAAACAGCCTGGTCAATTAAAAAAAAACAAAAAAACATCAGCAGCGCCACTTCAGGCCCTGGTGGCTTAAAATGGAACTTTCGCCAACGTTTCCTAGCGGATAATACGGAAATTAGCGCTTTATCCACAAAATGCAGTCAAGCATAGCCGAGGCAAAGAGATCGTTGAACAAACACGGCCGCCGCCCGCGTTTCCTATCCAGAGATATAAGTCCGTGAATAAACTAAACAATTCTCCAAGTTTGTGTAATGTTGAGAGTTTTGAGGAGAGAGTGGGTCGGTGGGACAGCCTCACACCTTCAACTGTCTATTTCTCTTTATCCCCTTTACATCGGGCCGGTCCTGACAGAACTGTACACACTCAAACATGTCAGACACATAGTAGAAATACGAACAAGGAACTGCATCGTGATCCCCAGCCACTGAAAATATGCCAGGAGGTTTGGTTGTGGAATAATCTTACGAGGCAAAGCTTGTGACATTACATAGCAAACCTACATGAACAGTGTTTTCTAGTGGCTACGGATCTATTGTAGTTCAGATTTCATCTCCTCTACATCACCGAACACCTGATCAGCCCGAGAAACTCCCCGCTGTAGATGTAGATGACGAGTGCACATATTTCTATTGCCCCATTTTTAACAAACCATCACATTACTAACAAACTCTTTTCTCCTATTCTTAACACCAAAGCTACTGTAAACATAACTTATTTTATTTTAATAAATTCCAGGTATATTAATATGGGACATTAATATTTTACCACTTTTTTTTTTTACATTCCTTTTTTTCTCCTTTTTATACACCATAAAGTTTTACAGCATATATTAATCGTCCTTAACAGACGTTCTTCCATAATGAGACAAGGAAATGACAATGAATTCATGTAAATGATTATTGAAAGAATCGTTCAATTCTAATAATCTTTATATCGTTGAAGATGTAATACTTATGTACAGAAGAGTGTCAAAGTAGCATTTTCATTACATGTATACAGAAGAAAGTTACACTAGTATTAGAGGAATTATCAGCTCGTAAATGTCTCAGTTTCTCAGTGTTATTGTGGCAGCGCGCTGACCGGCCTGGTTTCTCTCTGACAGGACATGACGACGATAGACTGGATGAAGCTTCAGCAGGAGATCTCCGCGCGGGGCAAGATGGACATGAAGGATGTGTAAGCTGCATATTTAATTATCTACTTGACTATCTAGTCAGATATCTGCTCATTTAATTATCTAGTCAGATATCTGCTCATCTAATTACCTAGTCAGATATCTCCTCATTTAATTACCTAGTTAGATATCTGCTCATTCAATTATCTAGTCAGATATCTGCTCATTTAATTATCTAGTCAGATATCGGCTCATTCAGTTATCTAGTCAGATATCTGCTCATTTTATTATCTAGTCAGATATCTGCTCATTTTATTATCCAGTTGGATATCTCCTCATTTAATTACCTAGTTAGATATCTGCTCATTCAATTATCTAGTCAGATATCTGCTCATTTAATTATCTAGTCAGATATCGGCTCATTCAGTTATCTAGTCAGATATCTGCTCATTTTATTATCTAGTCAGATATCTGCTCATTTAATTATCTAGTTGGATATCTCCTCATTTAATTACCTAGTTAGATATCTGCTCATTTAATTATCTAGTCAGATATCTGCTCATTTAATTATCTAGTCAGATATCGGCTCATTCAGTTATCTAGTCAGATATCTACTTATTTAATTATCTAGAGATATCTACTCTTGGCTGGTTCCCCAATCATCTACTAGATGTCTCTGCAACTTTTAAACTTTATTGTCCAACCCCTCTTTTAAACCGTTAATTGTGAATTGATTTCTACAAGTAAGAAGTCTTATAGTAAAGATGTTGACCTTGGCTACTTCCACTTATAGTAAAGATGTTTGACCTTGTCTACTTCCACTTATAGTAAAGATGTTGACCTTGGATACTTCCACTTATAATAAAGATGTTTGACCTTGAATACTTCCACTTATAGTAAAGATGTTGACCTTAGCTACTTCCACTTATAATAAAGATGTTTGACCTTGGATACTTCTACTTATAGTAAAGATGTTTGACCTTGGCTACTTCCACTTATAATAAAGATGTTTGACCTTGAATACTTCCACTTATAGTAAAGATGTTGACCTTAGCTACTTCCACTTATAATAAAGATGTTTGACCTTGGATACTTCTACTCATAGTAAAGATGTTTGACCTTGGCTAATTCCACTTATAGTAAAGATGTTTGACCTTGGCTACTTCCACTTATAGTAAAGATGTTGACCTTGGATACTTCCACTTATAGTAAAGATGTTGACCTTGGTTACTTCCACTAATAGTAAAGATGTTGACCTTGGATACTTCCACTTATAGTAAAGATGTTTGACCTTGGATACTTCCAGGCCCAAAGTGAAGAAGACGTGTTTACAGGCGCACGATGACCTCTGCGGGGCCGGGTCACGCCTGATGTGGCCACTCCCCTGTAGGAGGCGCCACGGACCACTCTACGTCTCCTACCAAGAAGTCGTCTGAAGGTCAAACCTCAAGGTCATCTTACCTGGTTGTTGTTACAGTGCCATGACATGACTCCTGTCTTTCTTCTGACCATTAGCCTGTAGATGGGCCTTCAGAATGTGTACAGGGTCATCAGAAGGTCATTTGAAGGTCATACTAATCTGGGGTCATATCGCAGGTGAAGGTCAAATCGTAGGTCATTCTCATTATAATTCTTGTAGAGAGTGGGATCGGGGGGGGGGGGCTTTCTTCGTTTTGTTAACTTGTTTAACTCTTCCAGAGGGAAGATTTTGTCAAACATTATTAATCCTTGTTTCTAGAATTCCTGGCTTTGATAATTTAAGCGTGATTGCTTATAGAACTAGGCAGCTTCAGTTGGTTGAGTGTGTGTTTTATGTTTAACAGTATCTTACACTCCTGTTTATCTTGTAGCCTGCTCAGGGTGCCAGCTTACAATGGCGACCACCTTTACAACCGAATACCCTTGTACAGAAATCTGTTTACCTTTACGACCGAATAACCCTATACAGAAATCTGTTTAGTATTTTTAATTTGAGTAAACGCTCTTTAACGTGACTGAACTGGTCATGGGAAACTTAGTAAGTGGTCGTATTTATAGAATTCTACTGCATTGTAAAATGTCTTTACATTATTAACTTTAAAATGCCTGTTTAAATTGTGTTTGGAACATGAATCAAAAGTATTTCTGGGTGTTGAAATGATCCTTGAAACTATGCAGCAGATCTAGTCATCGAATGGCGGCTTTCTATTCTCATTTATCATTCTCTATACTGAACAGTGTGCGTAATGCAGGCACAAATACTAAACAGTATGCGTAATGCAGGCACAAATACTGAACAGTGTGCGTAATGCAGTTACAAATACTGAACAGTGTGCGTAATGCAGGCACAAATACTGAACAGTGTGCATAATGCAGTTACAAATACTGAACAGTGTGCGTATTACTGTCACAAATACTGAACAGTGTGTAATGCAGGCACAAATACTGAACAGTGCATAATGCAGTCACAAATACTGAACAGTGTGCGTAATGCAGTCACAAATACTGAACAGTGTGCGTAATGCAGTCACAAATACTGAACAGTGTGCATAATGCAGTTACAAATACTGAACAGTGTGCGTATTACTGTCACAAATACTGAACAGTGTGCGTAATGCAGTCACAAATACTGAACAGTGTGTAATGCAGGCACAAATACTGAACAGTGTGCGTAATGCAGTCACAAATACTGAACAGTGCGTAATGCAGTTACAAATACTGAACAGTGTGCGTAATGCAGGCACAAATACTAAACAATGTGCGTAATGCAGTTACAAATACTGAACAGTGTGCGTAATGCAGGCACAAATACTGAACAGTGCGTAATGCAGTCACAAATACTGAACAGTGTGCGTAATGCAGTTACAAATACTGAACAGTGTGCGTAATGCAGGCACAAATACTGAACAGTGTGCATAATGCAGTTACAAATACTGAACAGTGTGCGTATTACTGTCACAAATACTGAACAGTGTGTAATGCAGGCACAAATACTGAACAGTGTGCATAATGCAGTCACAAATACTGAACAGTGCATAATGCAGGCACACATACTGAATAGTGTGCGTAATGCAGTCACAAATACTGAACAGTGCGTAATGCAGGCACAAATACTGAACAGTGTGCGTAATGCAGGCACAAATACTGAACAGTGCGTAATGCAGTTACAAATACTGAACAGTGCGTAATGCAGTTACAAATACTGAACAGTGTACGTAATGCAGTCACAAATACTGAATAGTGCGTAATGCAGTTACAAATACTGAACAGTGCGTAATGCAGTCACAAATACTGAATAGTGTGCGTAATGCAGGCACACATACTGAATAGTGTGTGTAATGCAGGCACACATACTGAACAGTGTGTGTATTACTGTCACAATTACTCATCATACAACACTCACTTGTTATTCTTATAGAACTATGTACATAATACGGTTTTTACATCGTAGATCAAGATGCAAAACTCATATTTTGATGTGATACTAGACCATGGGTCGTGGAAGGAATTATTTTCGTACGTTCTGAAAAGATGTACTTGATTCTAAATACTCCATGTGTACCTTTTACACATAGAATGTTTATGTCTATGAGAAGTGAAAGGCAGGTTGATGTCTGAGAAGTGAAAGGCAGGTTGATGTCTGAGAAGTGAAAGGCATGTTGATGTCTGTGAGAAGTGAAAGGCAGGTTGATGTCTGAGAAGTGAAAGGCAGGTTGATGTCTGTGAGATGTGAGAGGCAGGTTGATGTGAGATGTGAAAGGCAGGTTGATGTGAGAAGTGAAAGGCAGGTTGATGTGAGATGTGAAAGGCAGGTTGATGTGAGATGTGAAAGGCAGGTTGATGTCTGTGAGATGTGAGAGGCAGGTTGATGTGAGATGTGAAAGGCAGGTTGATGTGAGATGTGAAAGGCAGGTTGATGTCTGTGAGATGTGAGAGGCAGGTTGATGTGAGATGTGAAAGGCAGGTTGATGTGAGATGTGAAAGGCAGGTTGATGTCTGTGAGATGTGAGAGGCAGGTTGATGTGAGATGTGAAAGGCAGGTTGATGTGAGATGTGAAAGGCAGGTTGATGTGAGATGTGAAAGGCAGGTTGATGTCTGTGAGATGTGAGAGGCAGGTTGATGTCTGTGAGATGTGATTTACATTTTGATAAAGTTTTTATGTCTATGTTGATATCCACCGAGTGGGCCTTACACATCTTACACAAACACACACAAAAATCAGAGATGCCGAGAAACTCGATTTTGTATTGAAATCAGAAAGTGCTCATTTTGACAGAACTTTGTAGATAATGATGGACATTGGAAATGCTCTTTGTGTACCTACTGCCCTTTTTACATGTGTATTTTTCTTGTTATTTATTTCAATAAATCCCAATGTCATGCATGAGTTTGTTTCACAACTCCAATTTGATTGTACTTTATTATTAAGTAGGAAAGTCTTTCTTTCTGAAGTTTGGCTTGAAGCTATCTAAAGGTGAGAAGGAGTGATACCTTTTCCTGGCACAGATTTTCGACACAAAACTATATCAGCGACACTTTGTATGATCCGAGGCAGGAGGCAATGAACCAGGCATGATTGATGAAGAAATCCACAATATAAGAGAAACTATAGTCGATTTCTAATCTCAAAAAACAGGAAAGAAAACGAGAGCGTAAACTCCTATTTATTACTCATATTCATGTTATTTCTGATTGTCCTCCAAATAACATTTTTTACTTCCCTTGAGATTAACATAGCATATTTTTCTAATTGAGTATTGAGTCCTTTTAAATGGTGAATTTTACAAGCAAATGAAGTGATTTACTGTTAAATGATGAATTCCCGCGGAGAATTAAGTGATTTACTGTTAAATGATGAATTCCCGCCGAGAATTAAGTGATTTACTGTTAAATGATGAATTCCCGCGGAGAATTAAGTGATTTACTGTTAAATGGTGAATTCCCGCGGAGAATTAAGTGATTTACTGTTAAATGGTGAATTCCCGCGGAGAATTAAGTGATTTACTGTTAAATGGTGAATTCCCGCGGAGAATTAAGTGATTTACTGTTAAATGGTGAATTCCCGCGGAGAATTAAGTGATTTACTGTTAAATGGTGAATTCCCGCGGAGAATTAAGTGATTTACTGTTAAATGGTGAATTCCCGCGGAGAATTAAGTGATTTACTGTTAAATGGTGAATTCCCGCGGAGAATTAAGTGATTTACTGTTAAATGGTGAATTCCCGCGGAGAATTAAGTGATTTACTGTTAAATGGTGAATTCCCACGGAGAATTAAGCGATTTACTGTTAAATGGTGAATTCCCGCGGAGAATTAAGCGATTTACTGTTAAATGGTGAATTCCCGCGGAGAATTAAGCGATTTGCCGTCCAATGATCATGTCTAGCCGTTTTTATGTGAGAGTCCAGAACGGCGGGAATGTTGAATAGAAGGTAATCTCTGTAATCTCTGAGTGAAATGTCATCTAGAACACTTATATACTTTTATATTGTTTCCACGCATTATCAAAGCGAATGAAATTGTGGCCACGATTAGGTAACCCTCAGAAAGGTAGTGCAGTATTTTTCATACAATAGGATAGTATGGCCGGAGTTGATTGCTGTGATTATTTATTCATTATTTGTTTGCTTTTGGAATCTTCCTCAGTTTATATCGTGAAAATGACCAACATTGTCAATTGGCAACATTGACAAGTTCTAAAAACAAATTTAAGATTTTTCGACATGAAGAATAACATCTGCCTTATGAAGGGATTTTAATGAGTTGTCATTCAAAGCTGCTCTCACCCCTGGCATTATTGTTCTATAGTTAACATGGGGACTCGTTCTCCATGCCCCTACCAGTATTGCAGTCAGTTCTCCATGGTCTATATCCTGTGTGTTGCCCATTCTTTTAGTGTGTACAGGGGTGAGATAGATAAAGAAAGCAACTCGTTTTTGCCTATGTCACAATTCTCCAACTCGTTTGAATACTACATGATATCTACTCGGCTGTTGCCTCGTTCATATCACTCCGCAATAAACATGTGGAGGACGACGACTTTGACCAAAATTTGTTGGCGTTTTTCCTTATTTCCTTGTATTAGATACCAGAATGTGATTTATGACATGTTTACAGATCACGTGTACTGAATAGATATTGAAATTGTTGGTTTTAATTACTTGAAACTGTTGAATGCTTTGTATGATATCAGGCTGCTATTGAATAAAACTGGTTCCTCATGTAGAGTTGATTTCCGTGTTGTATTAGTGCGCGTTAAAAGGAAAACCCGGATGAACTGACCACCTTCATTCGAAACAGAATTCTGTATTACAGGTTTATTTTGTTCCGTTTAATTTTTATTTTGATAAACAAACCACTTTTGAGTAGGATAGAATTCCATATTTCGTGATTATTTTAGCCTGGGAAGCTTGTGGTCATTTTATTTTTAACTCTCGTTGGGGACATCATACAAGACGAAGGAGACCTTCACGGATGACACTATGGACGAGAGCTCGTCTCTCGCGTTTGATTACATGTCTTCCATACGGAGAGAAATCCTGGTTCATAGTCTCGTTTGAGAGGACCCCAGGACAAAATCGGTCTAAAAGACACTTTGGAGGAGACTTGGACGAGGGTTTGTAATGGTTGCAAGTGGTGCCACAGTGGTATTTTGAAGAACTAATTTCATCATTTTATGAATAATATATTTGAATCTAAGTAAATAGCACAGTAATTCTCCATCTGATACCTCCAGTTTGTATTTAAATCATAAACATATTTCTGCTAGCTTTAATAATAAATAAGCTATTTGTTATTTTGAATCACCCACGATACTCCTATAGGGCGTCACCCGCCAGAAGAGACTGGACGAGGTCTCCCGGCCCGACGATACGTGATAACACGTGAATGGACGAGAGCTCGTAGATTCTCGGCTACAACTCTCCTTCCCCACGAGACTGACTTATCAAACCCTCCCACGACTTCTTCTCCGCCCTTATACTTTCGTTGTCGTAGAACATAAAACGAGGCTGTCTTTTTCCTTTTTTACTTAATAGAAAATTTTTTTTTGGGGCCAATTAAGAAGACTGAGTAGGATTTGACTGATGGTTGATGCTTTATGCATTAAGCCTCTCCATGTGGTACATGTTTGTTACACGCGGGGTTCAGTCTTCACGAGGGCCGATATCTCATATTACATGTTTTATTTACAATCAACCCGGCATTAAGCCTCTCCATGTGGTACATGTTTGTTACACGCGGGGTTCAGTCTTCACGAGGGCCGATATCTCATATTGCATGTTTTATTTACAATCAACCCGGCATTAAGCCTCTACATGTGGTACATGTTTGTTACACGCGGGGTTCAGTCTTCACGAGGGCCGATATCTCATATTGCATGTTTTATTTACAATCAACCCGGCATTAAGCCTCTACATGTGGTACATGTTTGTTACACGCGGGGTTCAGTCTTCACGAGGGCCGATATCTCATATTGCATGTTTTATTTACAATCAACCCGGCATTAAGCCTCTCCATGTGGTACATGTTTGTTACACGCGGGGTTCAGTCTTCACGAGGGCCGATATCTCATATTGCATGTTTTATTTACAATCAACCCGGCATTAAGCCTCTCCATGTGGTACATGTTTGTTACACGCGGGGTTCAGTCTTCACGACTGCTGCGTAAACCTGTTTTACTGATAAATCAATCTTTATCATCATTTTCCAATCCTCTTTGCTATGAAAGGCAGAAAGTGGTTGTAGAAAGATATATTCTATATACAAATACATATAATAAACACACAAAAAGAACCGGCAGGAATAAAGGAATAAAAAAAAAAAAAAAAAAAAAAACCCACCAAATTACCTGTTCAAGGAGGACTGTTATGTACACCGTGATACAGAGTTTTTGATTGGCTCATTGGGTTCGCGTCTCACATTTAATTCATTACACAACTGTAAAACTCTGTCATGGTTGTCTGTACTCAGCTGTACACCCGACTATATAGGATCCAAATATATATCATCATTAAATCTGCACGAAGATCTCAACTGTTTCAGATAAGTTAAATTAGGGACAGATTCAATTTACAGGTCTAATGTGATCGGTTTATAGTACATATTTAAGTCCTTATAAGTGCTTTAAAAGCTCTTATGTGTAAAAAGGTAACTAAACAATAACTTCAGGAGTTCACTGCTCTTAGAAATGGGGGAAAAGCATTGCTCCAGTAATATTGGATCGTTTCTAGTAGTATCATTATTTTCACGTTATATCGCTACATTTTACAAAACACCACACGTTCAGTTCAGGTGAAAGGTTCATTAGATTTCTAATTGAATATAGATGGCGGCATAGTTATAATGTGATCCGCAAAGAATCTGGAGCAACGCTTTTGACTTTGGGTCTCGATTCAACGATCTGCAAAGCATGGAGTAACGTCCCTGATGTGTGCAAAGTTAACGATAAGAGTCATCTTATTTAAACATTTAGCTTCACGAGGCTCTGGGAATGAAGCACAGAGAACCAATGTAGTTCTCGTGGAATATATCGCCCCTCATCTAAATTATAAACATGCCACATTTATATGCTGAATTTACATACAACAAACTAAGGACAGCTTTCTCACACTTTCCAGTCTCTTTACATTCAAAGACTTTATCGATTAATAGCAAACCTTTCTATTTCAATCTTCTCTATCATAATATATACATCTCTATTTATACAAAATAATGTTAATATGTTCTCGGCTCTGATTCTGTTCACATTATTCTTTAATCACACCTGGACAGAAACCAAACACCCCACTTGTGTTCTCCTTGTAATGAAATAAATGTGTGAGTAGAGACTAAGACTTTCAGGTTCAAACAAAGTCTCCAAACAGAGAAACAGGCTGAGAACTCCACCCGCAGAAACATAACACGGAATAAACTGTGTGAAAGGCGCCGTCTATCCATGAGTGAAGATCACGACACAGATTATAACATCATGAAACATCACGAAATTTCAGATGAGTGTTCATATGGCATGAGTTTGTGGAATGATTTCACGAAGCGGAGCTGAGTGATATCTGTAGCAGAAGACAATGAACGCCATGTAAACAATTATATGAAATCGAGTGATGTTTAGATTTTATCCTACTCTGTCACATATTTTAAATTCATATGCCACGGCATATTAATATCTTATGGTATAACCGGGGCATACAGTCACACTATGTTAAGTCCAAGCGGAGTCCAAGTAGATTTATATGACGAAGATTTATATGACGGGTAGGATAATGAAATTGACCTCAGCCCTGTATTTTTCCCCATAGACTTAGTATTGGAAAGTCAGACTCAACACCCGTGGAGTATTGTCATGATGTACTCAGTATCAAACTAGGCGGGGTACAAGGCGGAGGTTGTCTTCACGCTCTGATGATTTCCTCTGTCAATGTCGTCCAGTGTTCAAACTAGGCGGGGTACAAGGCGGAGGTTGTCTTCACGCTCTGATGATTTCTCTGTCAATGTCGTCCAGTGTTCAAACTAGGCGGGGTACAAGGCGGAGGTTGTCTTCACGCTCTGATGATTTCTCTGTCAATGTCGTCCAGTGTTCAAACTAGGCGGGGTACAAGGCGGAGGTTGTCTTCACGCTCTGATGATTTCTCTGTCAATGTCGTCCAGTGTTCAAACTAGGCGGGGTACAAGGCGGAGGTTGTCTTCACGCTCTGATGATTTCTCTGTCAATGTCGTCCAGTGTTCAAACTAGGCGGGGTACAAGGCGGAGGTTGTCTTCACGCTCTGATGATTTCTCTGTCAATGTCGTCCAGTGTTCAAACTAGGCAGGGTACAAGGCGGAGGTTGTCTTCACGCTCTGATGATTTCTCTGTCAATGTCGTCCAGTGTTCAAACTAGGCAGGGTACAAGGCGGAGGTTGTCTTCACGCACTGATGATTTCCTTTGTCAATGTCGTCCAGTGTTCAAACTAGGCATGGTACAAGGCGGAGGTTGTCGTCACGCTCTGATGATTTCTCTGTCAATGTCGTCCAGTGTTCAAACTAGGCGGGGTACAAGGCGGAGGTTGTCGTCACACACTGATGATTTCCTCTGTCAATGTCATCTAGTGTTCAAACTAGGCGGGGTACAAGGCGGAGGTTGTCTTCACGCACTGATGATTTCCTCGTCGCTGTCAAAGTCATCACGATCCACTGATCCCTCGACGGCCGACCTACGCTTGCGCACTATGGCAACGATAAACCCAACCAGCATCACCTGCAGCGATACAAACACAAATAGGAGGTGTTTTCTGTCGACTAGAGAAGCAGGTTTACAGATGGGGGGAGAAAACAGGTTGAACGCAGATACGCCCCCTAGTGGATGAAAAGGAAACTATTGCTAGTCTGTGGCAAGGTTCCAGCCAATTTAGGTTTTCCTAATACAGACTTACCAGAAGTAATGCCCACTTTTCTCAATACAGACTTACTAGAAGAAATGCCCACTTTGCCCTGTAGACTTACCAGAAGTAATGCCCACTTTGCCCAATACAGACTTACCAGAAGTAATGCCCAATTTGCCCAATACAGACTTACTAGAAGTAATGCCCACTTTGCCCTGTACAGACTTACTAGAAGAAATGCCCACTTTGCCCTGTAGACTTACCAGAAGTAACGCCCAATTTGCCCAGTACAGACTTACTAGAAGAAATGCCCACTTTGCCCTGTAGACTTACCAGAAGTAATGCCCACTTTGCCCTGTACAGACTTACTAGAAGAAATGCCCACTTTGCCCTGTAGACTTACCAGAAGTAATGCCCAATTTGCCCAGTAGTAGATGGCCCCAAATATCCAGACTTTGTAGAAGAAGTGAACGAGCAGCAGACTCATCCGGGTCATCACGCACTGGTCTGGAACGTGACACGAGAATGAGTCGTTAATTTTCATTAAGGAATTGGGAGATATTCATTAAGGGAATGTGAGACGGGAATAAGTTGTTAGTACAATATTCATTAAGGGAATGGGAGACGGGAATAAGTTTTTATGATATTCACTAAGGGAATGTGAGACGGGAATAAGTTGTTAGTACAATATTCATTAAGGGAATGGGAGACGGGAATAAGTTTTTATGATATTCACTAAGGGAATGTGAGACGGGAATAAGTTGTTAGTACAATATTCATTAAGGGAATGGGAGACGGGAATAAGTTTTTATGATATTCACTAAGGGAATGTGAGACGGGAATAAGTTGTTAGTACAATATTCATTAAGGGAATGGGAGACGGGAATAAGTTGTTAGTACGATATTCACTAAGGGAATGGGAGACGGGAATAAGTCGTTAGTACGATATTCACTAAGGGAATGGGAGACAGATGCAAGGTAACAACCACAGGTGAGCCCTGCCTATCGGTACACTCGTACTAGAGGTAGACAGTTGAGCCTGGTCAGTGGACGAGTCAGTATAATAATACAGGTATCGCTGTACATCGTACTAGAGGTAGACCGTTCAGCCTGGTCAGTGGACGAGTCAGTATAATAATACACGTATCGCTGTACATCCTACTAGAGGTAGACAGTTCAGCCTGGTCAGTGGACGAGTCAGTATAATAATACACGTATCGCTGTACATCGTACTAGAGGTAGATAGTTCAGCCTGGTCAGTGGACGAGTCAGTATAATAATACATGTATCGCTGTACATCGTATTAGAGGTAGACAGTTCAGCCTGGTCAGTGGTGAGTCGGTATAATAATACATGTATCGCTGTACATCGTATTAGAGGTAAACAGTTGAGTCTGGTCAGTGGACGAGTCAGTATAATAATACATGTATCGCTGTACATCGTAATAGAGGTAGATAGTTCAGCCTGGTCAGTGGACGAGTCAGTATAATAATACAGGTATCGCGGTACATCGTACTAGAGGTAGACAGTTGAGCCTGGTCAGTGGACGAGTCAGTATAATAATACACGTATCGCGGTACACATTGTACTAGAGGTAGACAGTTCAGCCTGGTCAGTGGACGAGTCAGTATAATAATACACGTATCGCTGTACATCGTACTAGAGGTAGATAGTTGAGCCTGGTCAGTGGACGAGTCAGTATAATAATACATGTATCGCTGTACATCGTACTAGAGGTAGATAGTTCAGCCTGGTCAGTGGACGAGTCAGTATAATAATACATGTATCGCTGTACATCGTACTAGAGGTAGACAGTTCAGCCTGGTCAGTGGACGAGTCAGTATAATAATACACGTATCGCTGTACATCGTACTAGAGGTAGACCTTCAGCCTGGTCAGTGGACGAGTCAGTATAATAATACACGTATCGCGGTACACATTGTACTAGAGGTAGATAGTTCAGCCTGGTCAGTGGACGAGTCAGTATAATAATACACGTATCGCTGTACATCGTACTAGAGGTAGACAGTTCAGCCTGGTCAGTGGACGAGTCAGTATAATAATACACGTATCGCTGTACATCGTACTAGAGGTAGACCGTTCAGCCTGGTCAGTGGACGAGTCAGTATAATAATACACGTATCGCTGTACATCGTACTAGAGGTAGATAGTTCAGCCTGGTCAGTTGACGAGTCAGTATGATAATACACGTATTGCAGTAAACATCTTAGGATTATCTTAACCGACTTACCATGTGGCGCCTCTGAGCTGCATGCCTTTAGTGTGGAAGTTGTGCCATTCTTCCCTATTGTAGATGCCTGAAAGACAAATGCGAGAAAGATCATATTTTGGAATTTGGTTGAAGTAATAAAAATTGAAACAGAAATATTCACATAAATAGATAACAGCTTCTAAACGAAACATGTCAGAAGTTGGTAGAGATGTTCATCTTTTTTTAAAGTGAGTCAAAATATGTCTTGATATAACGTACCATGTAATGCTGACTGCCGTAGGTGGAGTACTGCGGGGTGAGCTGGTACACAAGTACGTTCATGGCCAACACGATGAGCATGAGGCAGAAGACCAACATCAATAAGCCCTGCGGCTTCGTACGGCCAGGTCGGATCTTGTACATCTATAACATAACAACCATAATATTAATATCATACACGGAGCAGCACAAAAAGGGAGACGAAACAAGTATCAGTGGACCCTACGGCTTTGTACGGCCAGGCCGGATCTTGTACATCTATAACATAAAGAGAGACGAAACAAGTATCAGTGGACCCTGCGGCTTTGTACGGCCAGGTCCGATCGTGTACATCTATAACATAAAGAGAGACGAAACAAGTATCAGTGGACCCTGCGGCTTTGTACGGCCAGGTCAGATCTTGTACATCTATAACATAAAGAGAGACGAAACAAGTATCAGTGGACCCTGCGGCTTTGTACGGCCAGGTCGGATCGTGTACATCTATAACATAAAGAGAGACGAAACAAGTATCAGCCGACCCTGCGGCTTTGTACGGCCAGGTCGGATCTTGTACATCTATAACATAAAGAGAGACGAACCAAGTATCAGCCGACCCTGCGGCTTTGTACGGCCAGGTCGGATCTTGTACATCTATAACATAACAACCATAATATCAATATCATACACGGAGCAGCACAAAAACAGAGACGAAACAAGTATCAGCGGACCATGTGGCTTGGTGCAACTGGAGCGAAAGAAGATCAATTCATATTATCTTTGTTTTATACAAGAAAAATAATTTTATAAACTGGAAACAAGAACTAGGCTTCCATTGAATAGTTGAAAACTGCCAATTTTGCATAATTCATGTTAGATTGTTGACTTACCCGGAGACAGCAGAACCAGATGCCGATGTGCTGGATGCCTCCCATGGAGCAGAAGAAGAGGAACATGACGACAGCGGCGAGCAGCACATAATCCACGGGGAACACCTGCAACACGCAACGTCAAGTAAGAAGAACATGATGACAGCACATAATCTACGGGGAAAACCTACAACACGCAACAACAAGTAAGAACAGGAACAAGATGACAGCACATAATCTACGGGGAAAACCTACAACACGCAACAACAAGTAAGAACAGGAACAAGACAGCTCACTTTCATGGGGAAAGAGCTGGTGCACTATTCTTATCGAAAGACGTGGTACTAGAGGCCGTCCCAGTAAGCATGTTTCACTAAAATAGTACTCTACCTGCTGAGCGAAGACGAGCGTGATGTCGATCGGGTTGGGTAGTTTGCGGACCGGCAGCGAGTACCCTGTTCGAGGGCCGAGTGAGTGCAGCAACTTGTCAATGCTGAATGGTGAAGAGAAAAAGTCACATGATAGAAATATCGGTCAGTTCACAACATTCTGATACTAATTCACATGGCAGAAATATCGGCCGGTACACAACATTCTGATACTAAGTCACATGATAGAAATATCGGCTGGTACACAACATTCTGATACTAAGTCACACAACAGAAATATCGGCCGGTACTCAATGGTCTGATACTAGGTCACGATACAGAAATATCGGCCAGTACTCAACATTCTGATACTAAGTCACATGATAGAAATATCGGCTGGTACACAACATTCTGATACTAAGTCATGATACAGAAATATCGGCCGGTACTCAACGGTCTGATACTAAGTCACAATACAGAAATATCGGCCGGTACTCAATGGTCTGATACTAAGTCACAATACAGAAATATCGGCCAGTACTCAATGGTCTGATACTAAGTCACAATACAGAAATATCGGCCGGTACTCAATGGTCTGATACTAGGTCACGATACAGAAATATCGGCCGGTATTCAACGGTCTGATACTAAGTCACATGACAGAAATATCGGCCGGTATTCAACGGTCTGATACTAATTCACACGATAGAAATATCGGCCGGTACTCAACATTCTGATACTAATTCACACGATAGAAATATCGGCTAGTAAACAACATTCTGATACTAAGTCACACAACAGAAATATCGGCCGGTACTCAATGGTCTGATACTAGGTCACGATACAGAAATATTGGCCAGTACTCAACATTCTCTAACCCTGATACTAAGTCACATGAATCACCATACATCTTGAGCCTCCTCCAGCTCTTAGTAGAAAGTTATTCATGTTCATGTTTATCGCATGATGGGCAGGTCGCGTTTACTTTAAATGTTGATGCTCAGGGTGACGTACCTGGTGAGGAGCAGGGAGAGGAAGATGAGTAACGTGACGAGCAGAAAGATCACCCCGAAGACGATCTGGAAGGGACGCATCAGCACACCGCACCGGTGTAACCAGCTTCTCCCCGTGGCCTGGAGATGGTGCTCGCGGCGTGTCATCATCTCCACACGTTCCTCAAGCTCCTCGAGCCGGCGTCTGTCTCGACGCGACATGCTGCGTCGTCCACTCACATACTTCATGTGGGATCAAACACAGAACATGATTACCATACAATAAGGACAGCTAGCAAATTAACAATAACAGAACATCTTCATGGCATGCAGTTACCTCACCATTGTCAATTATGTTCACTCTTCTTTAGTGTTGTTTCTTTCAATTTTACAAATAAATAGAACGTAGTGCAATCACTCTTCCTTGCAGAGTGAAGCAGTGCCTTATTGAACATTGAATATTATTAAGGTCAGTGTTGTAATCTCAGCTGACCTTGACCTTGATGGCGTTGACCTGTGCCTACAGGTCAGTGCCTCAAGGTCAGTGTTGTAATCTCAGCTGACCTTGACCTTGATGGCATTGACCTGTGCCTACAGGTCAGTGCCTCAAGGTCAGTGTTACAATTTCAGCTGACCTTGACCGTTATGGCGTTGACCTGTGCCTACAGGTCAGTACCTCAAGGTCAGTCTTATAATCTCAGCTGACCTTGACCTAGAGGTACTGACCTGCGCCTACAGGTCAGTACCTCAAGGTCAGTCTTCAGTGCCTCAAGGTCAGTTTTATAGTCTCAGCTGACCTTGGCCTTGATGGCGTTGACCTGCGCCTCTAGGTGCCCGCGCTCCTCCAGTAGGTCAGCCGTCTCGCCGGCCGTGCTCCGTCTACCCTTCACCAGGTCCATGGGCCATGCCGACAGTCCGTACCCCTGCAAGGTCAACAAAAGGTCAACACAAGGTCACGTTGGCCTAGTAGTAAATACAGCCTTATAATCCATACTGAGGTCTGACTGATGTGTATAAACTCTACCGATAACTTCAGTTTTACGATGTCACGTTAAGTAGTAAATACAGCCTTATAATCCACCCTGTGGTCTGACTGACCTGTATAAACTCTACCGATAACTTCAGCTTTACGATATCACGTTAAGTAGTAAATACAACCTTTATAGTCCATACTGAGGTCTGACTGACCAGTATAAACTCTACCGATAACTTCAGCTTTACGATGTCACGTTAAGTATTAAATACAGCCTTATAATCCATACTGAGGTCTGACTGACCTGTATAAACTCTACCGATAACTTCAGCTTTACGATATCACGTTAAGTAGTAAATACAACCTTTATAGTCCATACTGAGGTCTGACTGACTGGTATAAACTCTACCGATAACTTCAGCTTCACGATGTCACGTTAAGTAGTAAATACAGCCTTATAATCCATACTGAGGTCTGACTGACCGGTATAAACTCTACCGATAACTTCAGCTTCACGATGTCACGTTAAGTAGTAAATACAACCTTTATAGTCCATACTGATGTCTGACTGACCAGTATAAACTCTACCGATAACTTCAGCTTCACGATGTCACGTTAAGTAGTAAATACAGCCTTATAATCCATACTGAGGTCTGACTGACCCGTACAAACTTATGCGGGGTTTTCAAGTTTTCGCCGGTCCAATTTGCAAGTGTTTTATATCGATATGTAGGGGGGGTAGAAGCGATGATAGATTTGAAATATTTTTTCAATATCTTAATTGGGTCCGAAGTAATCAAACTTTGAATTACAAAATTTATTTTCTATGAATATACTCATGCAGATTCATAAAAAACAAAAAATAATCTATTTTTGTTAGGGTGTCCGTCAGAGATGTCCGCTTACACGGGGTTTTAGGCCTTTTCGTCCCGAAATAACTGTCCGCTTACGCAGGGTGTCTGCTTACTCAGGGTGTCCGCTTACGGGGTGTCCACTTACGCCTGATGAGATAATTGTAAACCGAAACTGCTGGTATGCTAGGCACTACTACAGTCCCTACTACCGAGCCATGTCTCCTGCCCAACAGGGGGAAATCACATGACATGAGAGAACCAATGAGTGCCGAGCTTACGAGCAGCTCGAATAAATGTCCTCACTCGTCGACTGAGAGCGGAGGTCATCTAGTCTCACACCACGTCATATTGTTGGTCTTCAGATTGAGCGACCAGGGCAGATATCAGACGATATCAGAAAGCCGCTACTGTTTACTGGTAATACTCACGGTGTAAATGATGAGAAGCAGCCGGCCGACCGTAGTCAGGGAACTGATGGAGAAAGACACCGCATCAAGTCGCTAGTTACTAATAATACTCACGGTGTAAATGATGAGAAGCAGCATGCCGACCGTAGTCAGGGAACTGATGGAGAAAGACACCGCATCAAGTCGCTAGTTACTAATAATACTCACGGTGTAAATGATGAGAAGCAGCATGCCGACCGTAGTCAGGGAACTGATGGAGAAAGACACCGCATCAAGTCGCTAGTTACTAATAATACTCACGGTGTAAATGATGAGAAGCAGCCGGCCGACCGTAGTCAGGGAACTGATGGAGAAAGACACCGCATCAAGTCGCTAGTTACTAATAATACTCACGGTGTAAATGATGAGAAGCAGCCGGCCGACCGTAGTCAGGGAACTGATGGAGAAAGACACCGCATCAAGTCGCTAGTTACTAATAATACTCACGGTGTAAATGATGAGAAGCAGCATGCCGACCGTAGTCAGGGAACTGATGGAGAAAGACACCGCATCAAGTCGCTAGTTACTAATAATACTCACGGTGTAAATGATGAGAAGCAGCATGCCGACCGTAGTCAGGGAACTGATGGAGAAAGACACCGCATCAAGTCGCTAGTTACTAATAATACTCACGGTGTAAATGATGAGAAGCAGCATGCCGACCGTAGTCAGGGAACTGATGGAGAAAGACACCGCATCAAGTCGCTAGTTACTAATTATACTCACGGTGTAAATGATGAGAAGCAGCATGCCGACCGTAGTCAGGGAACTGATGGAGAAAGACACCGCATCCTCCATTTCTGTCAACAATACATTAAACAAGAAACACTTTATTATACACCTTTGCACGTTACCGACCTATGCTCAGTCTATAATAAACAGTTCATATTTTACAGTGGTAAAAGAATATGATGTACGGCCCAGTGAGACATGTACGGCCCAGTGTGACATGTACGGCCCAGTGTGACATGTACGGCACAGTGTGACATGTACGGCCCAGTGTGACATGTACGGCCCAGTCTGACAAGTACGGCCCAGTCTGGCATGTACAGCCCAGTCTGGAATGTACGGCCCAGTCTGGCATGTACGGCCCAGTCTGACATGTATAGCCCAGTCTGACATGTACGGCCCAGTCTGGCATGTACAGCCCAGTCTGACATGTACGGCCCAGTCTGACATGTATAGCCCAGTCTGATATGTACGGCCCAGTCTGACATGTATAGCCCAGTCTGACATGTACGGCCCAGTCTGACATGTACGGCCCAGTCTGGCATGTATAGCCCAGTCTGACATGTATAGCCCAGTCTGACATGTATGTCCCAGTCTGACATGTACGGCCCAGTCTGACATGTATAGCCCAGTCTGACATGTACGGCCCAGTCTGACATGTACGACCCAGTCTGACATGTACGGCCCAGTCTGACATGTACGGCCCAGTCTGACATGTATAGCCCAGTCTGGCATGTATAGCCCAGTCTGGCCCGCTTTCCCACTGGGCATCTGGACCAAACAAGCAAAAAGGGACAGAAATATGCAGGTCATGATGCAATAATTTTAGGAATATATTCACAATATCAAAACAAGAGCTAAGTGTGCATTTTCAAATAGAATCATTGGCCTAATGAGCAGGTGGATGCAAGGGAGGGAGGGAGGGAGGGAGGGAGGGAGGGAGGGAGGGAGGGAGGGAGGGAGGGAGGGAGGGAGGGAGGGAGGGAGGGAGGGAGGGAGGGAGGGAGGGAGGGAGGGAGGGAGGGAGGGAGGGAGGGAGGGAGGGAGGGAGGGAATCAATGAATAGGGAAGGACCTGCATTGATTGGCTATTTAAAGGCCTATTCCTCTGTGAATTCAGTAGTTCATGGATGAGTGCACACATATATATTTAGCTAACTGTAGGGGATTCAATTGGCAATCAGCAATGCCTACATACAAAACGTGTTTGCCTCATGGATGAGTGCACACAGACCTGTCTGCATGCTGCCTGCCCATATGGTCCAATAAAATCTTTGTTCCTATATACACCAATAAAGTAGGTCAAGCCAATATCTGGTGGTAAATGACATTACAAATGATTTTACAAAACAATATCATTTGACTGGGTCTTGACTGATTCCTAAAACAAAGTTATGAACCATTTTGACTTCTGTTTGTGTGTAAATATGATGAATAAAATATCTTCTGATACACCTGCTGCCTCACCGCCCCCCCCCCCCCCCCCCATTATGAGACTGGGCAAAAATACAAGAATAGCACAACAAATATACATTTCACCTAAATAATGACACTTCCTTGGGTGTAAGCAACTGTCAGTGCCACTTATGGAGATGCTGAATGTAAATCAATATTGAGTAAACATGTGTTTGAGTATGCCAATTTCCCCACAAATCCCCCCTCTTTTAACAAATACTTGAATATCTCAGTAAATATAGAATCTACCTAAAAAATTCCACTTCCTAGCACCTACTATTTTTTATTCTCTTTCAAATGAGGCATATTATACCATGATTAAAAATGGACCTGTGACTCAAAAATTCCCCCCAAACTGAAATCTCTTTTTTTCTAGAAATCCATGTCAATATACTAAAAATGAAAACTGTCAGATATTGTATGGCCATAAAACCTTCTTTCCAAAACAAAAATCATATCCCTATCTGTACCTAGTGAGCTATAAAAAGCAAATATGTGGTCAGGTCGCCTAGTGACTCTACAAGCATGTGTACTACAGTAGGCTATAGCCATAACCTAAAGACCAAGCGTCCACCTGCTTATAAGAAACTAAAGGAAGGACGACTTGTGTGTATCGACGCAGCAGGGCCGTACCAGCGTGAACAGACCGGCGCCGTGCGGCCACCTGGCGACAGAAGGGGAAATAGACCAGGCGTCTAGTCTGTGAATGACTCACAGACTAGAACATACGCCCTCCGCCTAAAGCCATCGGGACAAGTATCTCTCTTACAAAATACAATATGACACAGGGTGAAGTATTGGCGTGAGAATCTCACCGTGATTGGAAATGACTGCGATATAATCTATAAGTTTCCTCTTTTTATTGATATTGACATCTTACTTGTGCGTGGTAGTAATATCATTCAAGTTGTGACTGTTTGTTGTAGCTCAGGATGGGATACAATACTTACTTGTACTTTTTAATTCGGATAAGATATTTTTGAAATAGTCCCAGTCCGTTCCATTTTGAGCTGGTCCACCCTTCAGTGGCGCGAATACGCTGAAAAGGTAGACATAAAGAACTTTACAAAGTATATCAACATGACATATGCTTTACATAGAACTCCTTGCGCCAATTACTTAATAAATTTAAATTTCTGTATAATACAGTTTTATGTTCAATGACTATCTTTAGGTCTATCCCTAGAAGTAGATCGATTAGTATCGTAAAGTGAATTGTTCTAATAAATATCTACCCAATCACTCGAAGTACAACAATAAGTATCGTAACGTGAATTCTTCTAATAAATATTTACCCAATCACTAGAAGTACAACAATTAGTATCGTAACGTGAATTCTTCTAATTAATATTTACCCAATCACTAGACAGGGATGAAAGTCGGGACTGATGAAAAAGTCGGAAACAAAAACACAAAAATAAATGGGGCGTATTCGGGGGGGGGGGGGGGGTCGGCCCCCCCCCCCCCCCCCCCCGAATACGCCCCATTTTTCGGCACTTGACGGAACTCTGACGGCAGTGTCAACGGCCCTTGGCGCGTTTAACTGCCGGCAAAGTACTGACTGGAGGTTTATACGCCGTTGGTGAGAGCCTGCTGCCTGTCACTTCTAGGAATTTAGTTTTATTTTATGATTTTCCTACTTTGTTAATGATCATATTTCAAGATGCAGAAATTTCTGATTTCCGTCAATTCTCGGCAAACTTGCATCCCTGACTAGAAGTACAACAATTAGTATCGTAACGTGAATTATTCTAATGAATATTTACCCAATCACTAGAAGTACAACAATTAGTATTGTAATGTGAATTCTTCTAATAAATATTTACCCAATCACTAGAAGTACAACAATTAGTATCGAAATGTGAATTCTTCTAATGAATATCTTCCCAATCACTAGAAGTAAAACAATTAGTTTCGTAACGTGAATTCTTCTAATGAATATTTACCCAATCACTAGAAGTACAACAATTAGTATCGTAAAGTGAATTCTTCTAATGAATATCTACCCAATCACTAGAAGTACAACAATTAGTATCGTAGTGTGAATTGTTCTAATGAATATTTACCCAATCACTAGAAGTACCCCGGCCATCAGTACGAAGACAGTGGTAAACTTCACCGCACTGCAGAGTCTCTGTGTTAAATGCAAGTTACAGAATACTTTAATTATAATACTAAAGACTAATACGATGTGGCGATAACTCATGTATGGCAAGCCAATGCCTCAATATAAAGTATATTTATTTTTCAAATTGTAAAAAACTTAATTATAATGCTGAGTAGCAATATATCGCAGCAATATTTTCTACACACAACAAAATTAAAATTGAGAAATGTTAAGGGGGAAACTATATCATTTATGGATATTTGTTCAAAAACGATAATGGCGAACATATGTCTTCTCTGAGTCAGATTGGGCCCTACCTCAGGTCTTGTTCCCAAATTTCTCAGTGTCACACTCATAAGAGAAAATGGGGAAATGGGACCCGATTATTTACCTGTGGTCCATCATGTATAAGATATTACTATACACCCATGGCCAAACATGTATGAAATAATACTATACACCCATGGCCAAACATGTATGAAATATTACAAATGCCTACTTACAGATTTTGTGGTCGTGTTTTCATCGCCCTCCTCGTAGTAGAAATAGGAGAAAGGCAGCAGCAAGAAGAGGAACACCATCTCACAGATGTAGAGCGCTACAATATAAAAAACCACCATCTCATAGAGCGCTACAATATAAAAAACACCATCTGACAAATGTAGACTGCTACAATATAAAAAAACACCATCTCACAGAGCGCTACAATATGAAAAACACCATCTGACAAATGTAGAGCGCTACGATAAAAAAAACAGCATCACAGAGATGTAGAGCGCTACAATATAAAAAACACCATCTCACAGATGCAGAGTGCTACAATATAAAAAAACACCATCTCATAGAGCGCTACAATATAAAAACACCATCTGACAAATGTAGAGCGCTACAATATAAAAAAACCACCATCTCACAGAGCGCTACAATATAAAAAAAAACACCATCTCATAGAGCGCTACAATATAAAAAAACACCATCTGACAAATGTAGACTGCTACAATATAAAAAAAACACCATCTCACAGAGCACTACAATATAAAAACCACCATCTGACAAATGTAGACTGCTACAATATAAAAAAAACACCATCTCACAGAGCACTACAATATAAAAAACACCATCTGACAGATGTAGACTGCTACAATATAAAAAAAACACCATCTCACAGAGCGCTACAATATGAAAAACACCATCTGACAAATGTAGAGCGCTACGATATAAAAAACAACATCACAGCGATGTAGAGCGCTACAATATAAAAAAACACCATCTCACTGAGCGCTACAATATAAAAATACACCATCTGACAAATGTAGAGCGCTACAATAAAAAAAACACCATCTGACAAATGTAGAGCGCTACAATATAAAAAAACACCATCTCACAGATGTAGGGCACTACAATATAAAAAACACCATCTGACAAATGTAGAGCGCTACAATATAATAAAAAGCCCCTTTCTTCATTATGCAGATGGGAAGGAGGCTTAAATTAAGGAGCGTTCGCTCATATGTGTATAATGATATGTTGTTTATGAGTTGACATATAGGTTTAAACAGAGGTAATATTTCTAAATTATTATATTATAGAAAATCAGAATGTTCTGGATTTGTAAATATCTCGATATTAGAAGTAATATGCCTACCATAGTACGCGTATAAAACAGAAGACATTAAGGAGTCTCGGTCCGTCTGATTTCTAGCCCAGTCCTGCAAATAGAAATGAAGATTAATATAACCTGAGTGTGACTTGTAGCACCAGGTATAAATGAAGGTAAGTATAACCTGAGTGTGAATGTAGCACCAGGTATAAATGAAGGTAAGAACAACCTGAGTGTGACTTGTAGTACCAGGTATAAATGAAGGTAAGTATAACCTGAGTGTGACTTGTAGCACCAGGTATAAATGAAGGTAAGTATAACCTGAGTGTGACTTGTAGCACCAGGTATAAATGAAGGTAAGTATAACCTGAGTGTGACTCGTAGTACCAGGTATAAATGAAGGTAAGTACAACCTGAGTGTGAATGTAGCACCAGGTATAAATGAAGGTAAGAACAACCTGAGTGTGACTTGTAGTACCAGGTATAAATGAAGGTAAGTATAACCTGAGTGTGACTTGTAGCACCAGGTATAAATGAGGGTAAGTACAACCTGAGTGTGACTCGTAGTACCAGATATAAATGAAGGTAAGTATAACCTGAGTGTGACTTGTAGCACCAGGTATAAATGAAGATTAATATAACCTGAGTGTGACTTGTAGCACCAGGTATAAATGAGGGTAACTATAACCTGAGTGTGACTCGTAGCACGAGTTGTTACCGATAATAAATTCATATTTCTATTACTGTCCCTCCTAATTTCAGCATGAAAACGGGCATCTTACAGAATCCACCATAAGACATAATATGAATTACCTTCAATAGGAGACGTTTGTTTATCAATAGGTAATAAAGTCACACACGGTGATGAAAAGATACAAGCAGAAAATGAATGGAAAGATGTACGCAGCAAAGACAGGTAGACAGAGAGGTAGGAGGAACAAGTAGATAGTAAGGGTATAGAGACAGGCAGGGAGGGAGGCAGGCAGTCAAAGAGGTAGGAGGAACAAGTAGATAGTAAGGGTATGGAGACAGGCAGGAAGGGAGGCAGGCAGTCAAAGAGGTAGGAGGAACAAGTAGATAGTAAGGGTATAGAGACAGGCAGGGAAGGGAGGCAGGCAGTCAAAGAGGTAGGAGGAACAAGTAGATAGTAAGGGTATAGAGACAGGCAGGGAAGGGAGGCAGGCAGTCAAAGAGGTAGGAGGGACAAGTAGATAGTAAGGGTATAGAGACAGGCAGGGAAGGGAGGCAGGCAGTCAAAGAGGTAGGAGGAACAAGTAGATAGTAAGGGTATGGAGGCAGGCAGGGAGGGAGGCAGGCAGTCAAAGAGGTAGGAGGGACAAGTAGATAGTAAGGATATAGAGACAGGCAGGGAAGGGAGGCAGGCAGTCAAAGAGGTAGGAGGAACAAGTAGATAGTAAGGGTATAGAGACAGGCAGGGAAGGGAGGCAGGCAGGGCAGAGAGGTAGGAGGAACAAGTAGATAGTAAGGGTATAGAGACAGGCAGGGAAGGGAGGCAGGCAGTCAAAGAGGTAGGAGGGACAAGTAGATAGTAAGGGTATAGAGACAGGCAGGAAGGGAGGCAGGCAGTCAAAGAGGTAGGAGGAACAAGTAGATAGTAAGGGTATAGAGACAGGCAGGGAAGGGAGGCAGGCAGTCAAAGAGGTAGGAGGAACAAGTAGATAGTAAGGGTATAGAGACAGGCAGGGAAGGGAGGCAGGCAGTCAAAGAGGTAGGAGGGACAAGTAGATAGTAAGGGTATAGAGACAGGCAGGGAAGGGAGGCAGGCAGTCAAAGAGGTAGGAGGAACAAGTAGATAGTAAGGGTATGGAGGCAGGCAGGGAGGGAGGCAGGCAGTCAAAGAGGTAGGAGGGACAAGTAGATAGTAAGGATATAGAGACAGGCAGGGAGGGAGGCAGGCAGTCAAAGAGGTAGGAGGAACAAGTAGATAGTAAGGGTATAGAGACAGGCAGGGAAGGGAGGCAGGCAGTCAAAGAGGTAGGAGGAACAAGTAGATAGTAAGGGTATGGAGGCAGGCAGGGAGGGAGGCAGGCAGTCAAAGAGGTAGGAGGGACAAGTAGATAGTAAGGGTATAGAGATAGGCAGGGAAGGGAGGCAGGCAGTCAAAGAGGTAGGAGGAACAAGTAGATAGTAAGGGTATGGAGACAGGCAGGGAGGGAGGCAGGTAGTCAAAGAAGTAGGAGGAACAAGTAGATAGTAAGGGTATGGAGGCAGGCAGGGAGGGAGGCAGGCAGTCAAAGAGGTAGGAGGAACAAGTAGATAGTAAGGGTATAGAGACAGGCAGGGAAGGGAGGCAGGCAGTCAAAGAGGCAGGAGGAACAAGTAGATAGTAAGGGTATGGAGGCAGGCAGGGAGGGAGGCAGGCAGTCAAAGAGGTAGGAGGAACAAGTAGATAGTAAGGGTATGGAGACAGGCAGGGAGGGAGGCAGGCAGTCAAAGAGGTAGGAGGAACAAGTAGATAGTAAGGGTATAGAGACAGACAGGGAAGGGAGACAGGCAGTCAAAGAGGTAGGAGGAACAAGTAGATAGTAAGGGTATAGAGACAGGCAGGGAAGGGAGACAGGCAGTCAGAGAGGTAGGAGGAACAAGTAGATAGTAAGGGTATGGAGGCAGGCAGGGAGGGAGGCAGGCAGTCAAAGAGGTAGGAGGAACAAGTAGATAGTAAGGGTATAGAGACAGACAGGGAAGGGAGACAGGCAGTCAAAGAGGTAGGAGGAACAAGTAGATAGTAAGGGTATAGAGACAGGCAGGGAAGGGAGACAGGCAGTCAGAGAGGTAGGAGGAACAAGTAGATAGTAAGGGTATGGAGGCAGGCAGGGAGGGAGGCAGGCAGTCAAAGAGGTAGGAGGAACAAGTAGATAGTAAGGGTATGGAGACAGGCAGGGAGGGAGGCAGGCAGGGCAGAGAGGTAGGAGGAACAAGTAGATAGTAAGGGTATAGAGACAGACAGGGAAGGGAGGCAGGCAGTCAAAGAGGTAGGAGGAACAAGTAGATAGTAAGGGTATGGAGACAGGCAGGGAGGGAGGCAGGCAGGGCAGAGAGGTAGGAGGAACAAGTAGATAGTAAGGGTATAGAGACAGACAGGGAAGGGAGGCAGGCAGTCAAAGAGGTAGGAGGGACAAGTAGATAGTAAGGGTATGGAGGCAGGCAGGTAGACAGGCAGGCAGAGAGACAGGGAGGGAGACAGGTAGAGAGACAGGCAGGTAGACAGGCAGGTAGAGAGACAGGGAGGGAGACAGGTAGAGAGACAGGCAGGGAGACAGGGAGGGAGACAGGCAGGGAGACAGGGAGGGAGACAGGGATGGAGACAGGCAGGCAGAGAGACAGGCAGGCAGAGAGACAGGCAGAGAGACAGGGAGGGAGACAGGCAGGCAGAGAGACAGGCAGAGAGACAGGGAGGGAGACGGGGAGACAGACAGGGAGGGAGGCAGGGAGGGAGACAGGCAGAGACAGGGAGGGAGACAGGCAGGCAGAGAGACAGGCAGGGAGACAGGGAGAGAGACAGGCAGGGAGGGAGACAGGGAGGGAGACAGGCAGAGAGACAGGGAGACAGACAGGCAGGGAGACAGGCAGGCAGACAGGGAGGGAGACAGGCAGAGAGACTAAAACGGGATTACTCCTCACCTTGAAGGTGCCGTAAAGAGACAGACAGGTAGAGAGACAGGGAGGGAGACAGGGAGGGAGACAGGGAGACAGACAAGGAGACAGGCAGAGAGACAGGGAGGGAGACAGGCAGGCAGAGAGACAGGCAGAGAGACAGGTAGAGAGACAGACAGACAGACAGGGAGACTAGAACGGGATCAGTCCTCACCTTGAAGGCGCCGTCCGTGTCCTTCATGTAGGACACGAGGAATATGTCGATGGGGACGAGCGCCACGGGGAGGGAGAGACAGGGAGGCAGACAGGGAGACAGACAGGGAGGGAGAGAGACAGGTAGAGAGACAGACAGACAGACAGGTAGGGAGACTAAAACGGGATTACTCCTCACCTTGAAGGTGCCGTCCGTGTCCTTCATGTAGGACACGAGGAATATGTCGATGGGGACGAGCGCCACGGGGAGGGAGAGACAGGGAGGCAGACAGGGAGACAGACAGGGAGACAGACAGGGAGACAGACAGGGAGAGAGACTAAAAGGGGATCAGTCCTCACCTTGAAGGCGCCGTCCGTGTCCTTCATGTAGGACACGAGGAATATGTCGATGGGGACGAGCGCCACGGTGAGGAAGGCCAGCGCTAGCCCCAGAATGGAGGCGATGGTCGACTGCACCTCGCTGTCATATTTACTTTGGAAATAACGGATGTAGAAGAAGGCAAACACCAACGTCAGCTGCCGGCGAGAAAAAACACTATTTAGATCAACATAGTCGTAGTGAAAAGACCGAATGTCCCCATCTCATTTCAATTTATCATCCATTTTATCTTCACCTCTCATTAATATTATTACTCATTATTTCCCTAATTTGTCCAACTGAAACCTGACGTTTCTTTTATTAATGGTTGTAAGGCAGTGTACCTAATTTCTGACCTGTAATTCAGGTACATACCAGAAGTATCTAATTCACTATTAGAACATGATAAGCAAATTGACTGGTTCTCGTCCTCGATGCTAAACAAAACAGTAGGTGGCGGGTCCAGTTATCAATAGATTTTATAAAAAAAATAATTTACCACACAAGGGTTTTAGCCTTGTCTCACGATTATCTATAGATTATGACAACAGAAAATAATGGCTGTACCCGTCTACAGTGGCACTATCTTACAGTTTCCTGGCGGATGATGGCGGAACTAGCAATCACTCTGTGCCCAGTTGGTGATGGTGGTTTTTTTTTGTGGTTTTTTTTTTGGGGGGGGTGTGTGTTACTTGTGTTGTTCTCTTGTAATTCAGTTATCCCATGCTTACCATATTACTATATCTTGTTGCTATTTTCATCTTGTAGTACTGACAATATCATGTGTAATAATATTAATAGCAATTAGTCACCACATAGTCATAGAATGGCAGAATATCGTAAGCCTACCGCACCCAGTATTGACTAAGTTAAACTACAACAAATTGAACAACCCAGTCCCAGTGTTAATGATTACCATCATCGTCTCAAAGAACTATTCTAGCTACATAACTGCATGTTAGATCTAGTTTCAGTTTCATTTCCCATCACATGTCACATCTCCGCTACAGGAGTTGAGGAAAGCTCCCAGTTGACGGAGGGTGAGACACTGGGCAAGTTCAACATGTTCCACTGACGAGACACCCGACGAGCGTATGGAGTTGGTCCTCAACAAACCGCCACTGTGTTCCCTGAAGACAATACAATAGACCTCTAGACACCAGTGAAAGGTGCTGACACTTACCAGGAGTACAACGACAAAAGGCACCCAGCAAGCCGCCACCACTGCGTCGGGAATCGCCATTTTCCTTGTTTGGGACTGGTGGCGCCCTCTCTCGGCCGACCTGGGTACTAGTGTTTCCACGGTGAACACCAGGTGGCGTGACGGTACTCGCCACACTGCGCCGCTCCAGTTTATCACTCTGCACACTGCGCCGCTCCAATTTATCGCTCTGCACACTGCGCCGCTCCAGTTTATCACTCTGGCAAAACCTGTTTGCCGTAGCTTGCTCGAGCGATGCAGTGTGGGTACTCGCACATTCTCCAAGCAGAGATTCTGAGCCCCAAAAGGCCAGGAAGAATCTGCCGCAGTGCCAGTCGTAGACATGTAGTTCAATTTAATTCAATCTTTTAGTCCAGGCACTACAAACAATTACAATATTGCAGGTTACCCGTAGCCTGGTTTTTGTAGACTATAGGCTATGGCTACGTGGCACTCATACCCGTAGCCTGGTAGGTTTGTAGACTATAGGCTATGGCTACATGGCACTCATACCCGTAGCCTGGTGTGTTTGTAGACTATAGGCTATGGCTATGTGGCACTCATACCCGTAGCCTGGTAGGTTTGTAGACTATAGGCTATGGCTACATGGCACTCATACCCGTAGCCTGGTGTGTTTGTAGACTATAGGCTATGGCTACGTGGCACTCATACCCGTAGCCTGGTGTGTTCATAGACTATAGGCTATGGCTACGTGGCACTCATACCCGTAGCCTGGTGTGTTTGTAGACTATAGGCTATGGCTACGTGGCACTCATACCCGTAGCCTGGTGTGTTTGTAGACTATAGGCTATGGCTACGTGGCACTCATACCCGTAGCCTGGTGTGTTTGTAGACTATAGGCTATGGCTACGTGGCACTCATACCCATAGCCTGGTGTGTTCGTAGACTATAGGCTATGGAGGCTATGGCTACGTGGCACTCATACCCGTAGACTGGTTTTTGTAGACTATAGGCTATGGCTACGTGGCACTCATACCCGTAGCCTGGTGGGTTTGTAGACTATAGGCTATGGCTACGTGGCACTCATACCCGTAGCCTGGTAGGTTTGTAGACTATAGGCTATGGCTACGTGGCACTCATACCCGTAGCCTGGTGGGTTTGTGGACTATGGGATATGGCTATGTGGCACTCATACTGCCGGCCTGGTGGAACACTCACTTATCAAACATGAACTATTGGTGAGTTATACACAGAGCTTGAGTTTGACAAAGTTATAATGATCCAGGGAGCTGTTTCACTAGAAGCTGCAAGTGTCGCTCTCTGTAATAGTGGCGCCACAGCGACAGTGTACGTTTCATTAGGAGGTGCATTCAAGCGTGAATGGCACTCGGGAAAGGAGCGACACCAGTGGCAGTGACCGTTTCATCAGTAAAATTGTTGTCGCTGTTAGTGTCACTGTGGAGCCTCTGTAAGCAACAGGGTCTACCCTGTCGTTTGTTACGTGTATAGAATAGTCTCACCCACTTCCCGTGAGAATCAAGCAGTGTGTTTGAGTTGGTCGCTGTTCTTTTTCACTCCCACCGTAGTGCGGCGGGGTTTCGGCCGTTCTTTTTGTCTGCCCCCGGAGGCCGGCGGGAAGTGCAGTATTTGCTATGACAAATTTCAAAGGCCGATATCTTGTGAACGGCTTGGCCGATTCTCTTCATATTTGGTACGGTTATAGGTCATATATATACCTTACTCGTGTAAAAATTTCATTGCTTAATTCTTATGGGCCCGTCGACGAATAGATTCGAACGTCAAACGCGTGGCATAGCGAGAGCTGTGCCAACAGTGACAGCTAGTCCCACCTCAACAGCGACAGCACTGATGAAACGCGAATTTGGGCTTGCCACTGTTGGTGCCACTGTTGGTGCCACTGTTGCGGTCTCACCTCTCACTTTCACTCCACTACTAGTGAAACAGCTCCCAGTTATCTCTCTTGTCTCCTCTTGACGCTAAAGAACATAATAATTTCTACAGCTGGGTGCAGGTTGTATGGTAATCTGAAAATACAAGAATGGCAATTTGCAAATGAGAATCAATCAAACAGATTAGATGTAGGAATAGTTCACATAAACAAATCCGCAATACTAAATAAACAACGTGTAATGCGGAGCGCGATGATACCACAATGGGCCCGCCTTGAGATATTTCAAGTTGAGAACGGGACCCAACGTGAAGTGCTGCGACAGTTACGACTGAGAGACAGGCGCCGGGGTCACGGCGAGGTCAAACATGAGCTAAAGATGACAGACAGGCAGGAAAGACAGCAGCATGGCTGAGTCTCCAACACCAAACCCTGCCAACACCAAAGCAGCGCTCTCCACTCTCACAACAGACCCTTGGCGGCGCCTCGGCTTATTTGTATTCGCAGAGGTTGGTGATCTCTGCTTGGAGAGTGCGCGCTGACCGGCGTCTGTCAGAAAATCAATACGAGCAGCTCATTATGCAGCGTCCCTGTGACCCAGTTAGGAGCAGCGCTCAAAACGCACACGGCGATCCCGACAGGCGACCAGGTGAAATCAGAGCGAGATACTACCATCACAAAGTCGTATTTACAGCCTCATCCTGACACCTAACACCGGAACACGCCTCAACGCGCAGCGGAACCGGAAACACGCCGCCGCCATCTTTGTTTACAACCTAGCTGTAGTTGAGGCTTTCAGATTACAGGGAGAGAGGTAGGTGAGCTGTACTCTATATACCGACCCGGCAGATTGACTTTGGGGTTTCACTTGTATTTATAAAGGTACCCACCACCTGCTGTGGGTGGTTTGTAGCGCGTTGTGTAGTCGGGCTGCATGGTCGACAGAAAACTGGCCGTGTGAATGTAGGAGACGTAGAAGTGTGGACCAGGCAGTAATAACACTGTAGAGAGAGAGGTGAGAGAGAAGTGGCCGTGTGAATGTAAGAGACGTAGAAGTGTGGACCAGGCAGTAATAACACTGTAGAGAGACAGGTGAGAGAGAAGTGGCCGTGTGAATGTAGGAGACGTAGAAGTGTGGACCAGGCAGTAATAACACTGTAGAGAGGTGAGAGAGAAGTGGCCGTGTGAATGTAGAGAGATGAAGAAGTGTGGACCTGGCAGTAATAACACTGTATAGAGAGAGGTGAGAGAGAAGTGGCCGTGTGAATGTAGGAGACGTAGAAGTGTGGACCAGGCAGTAATAACACTGTATAGAGAGAGGTGAGAGAGAAGTGGCCGTGTGAATGTAGGAGACGTAGAAGTGTGGACCAGGCAGTAATAACACTAGAGAGAGAGGTGAGAGAGAAGTGGCCGTGTGAATGTAGAGAGACGTAGAAGTGTGGACCAGGCAGTAATAACACTGTAGAGAGAGGTGAGAGAGAAGTGGCCGTGTGAATGTAGAGAGACGTAGAAGTGTGGACCAGGCAGTAATAACACTGTAGAGAGAGAGGTGAGAGAGAAGTGGCCGTGTGAATGTAGGAGACGTAGAAGTGTGGACCAGGCAGTAATAACACTGTAGAGAGAGAGGTGAGAGGAAGTGGCGGTGTGAATGTAGGAGACGTAGAAGTGTGGACCAGGCAGTAACAACACTGTAGAGAGGTGAGAGAGAAGTGGACGTGTGAATGTAGGAGACGTAGAAGTGTGGACCAGGCAGTAATAACACTGTAGAGAGAGGTGAGAGAGAAGTGGCCGTGTGAATGTAGGAGATGTAGAAGTGTGGACCAGGCAGTAATAACACACAGGACTATAGAGAGAGGTGAGAGAGAAGTGGCCGTGTGAATGTAGCAGACGTAGAAGTGTGGACCAGGCAGTAATAACACTGTAGAGAGGTGAGAGAGAAGTGGCCGTGTGAATGTAGGAGATATAGAAGTGTGGACCAGGCAGTAATAACAATGTAGAGAGAGAGGTGAGAGAGAAGTGGCCGTGTGAATGTAGGAGACGTAGAAGTGTGGACCAGGCAGTAATAACACTGTAGAGAGGTAAGAGAGAAGTGGCCGTGTGAATGTAGGAGATATAGAAGTGTGGACCAGGCAGTAATAACAATGTAGAGAGAGAGGTGAGAGAGAAGTGGCCGTGTGAATGTAGGAGACGTAGAAGTGTGGACCAGGCAGTAATAACACTGTAGAGAGAGGTGAGAGAGAAGTGGCCGTGTGAATGTAGGAGACGTAGAAGTGTGGACCAGGCAGTAATAACACTGTAGAGAGAGAGGTGAGAGAGAAGTGGCCGTGTGAATGTAGGAGACGTAGAAGTGTGGACCAGGCAGTAATAACAATGTAGAGAGAGAGGTGAGAGAGAAGTGGCCGTGTGAATGTAGGAGACGTAGAAGTGTGGACCAGGCAGTAATAACACTGTAGAGAGGTGAGAGAGAGAAGTGGCCGTGTGAATGTAGGAGACGTAGAAGTGTGGACCAGGCAGTAATAACACTGTAGAGAGAGTCGAGAGAGAAGTGGCCGTGTGAATGTAGGAGACGTAGAAGTGTGGACCAGGCAGTAATAACACTGTAGAGAGAGAGGTGAGAGAGAAGTGGCCGTGTGAATGTAGGAGACGTAGAAGTGTGGACCAGGCAGTAATAACACTGTAGAGAGAGGTGAGAGAGAAGTGGCCGTGTGAATGTAGGAGACGTAGAAGTGTGGACCAGGCAGTAATAACACTGTAGAGAGAGGTGAGAGAGAAGTGGCCGTGTGAATGTAGGAGACGTAGAGGTGTGGACCAGGCAGTAATAACACTGTAGAGAGGTGAGAGAGAAGTGGCCGTGTGAATGTAGGAGACGTAGAAGTTTGGACCAGGCAGTAATAACACTGTAGAGAGGTGAGAGAGAAGTGGCCGTGTGAATGTAGGAGACGTAGAAGTGTGGACCAGGCAGTAATAACACTGTAGAGAGGTGAGAGAGAAGTGGCCGTGTGAATGTAGAGAGATGTAGAAGTGTGGACCTGGCAGTAATAACACTGTATAGAGAGAGGTGAGAGAGAAGTGGCCGTGTGAATGTAGGAGACGTAGAACTGTGGACCAGGCAGTAATAACACTGTAGAGAGGTGAGAGAGAAGTGGCCGTGTGAATGTAGAGAGACGTAGAAGTGTGGACCAGGCAGTAATAACACACAGGACTATAGAGAGAGGTGAGAGAGAAGTGGCCGTGTGAATGTAGGAGACGTAGAAGTGTGGACCAGGCAGTAATAACACTGTAGAGAGGTGAGAGAGGAATGGCCATGTGAATGTAGGAGACGTAGAAGTGTGGACCAGGCAGTAATAACACTGTAGAGAGGTGAGAGAGAAGTGGCCGTGTGAATGTAGGAGACGTAGAAGTGTGGACCAGGCAGTAATAACACTGTAGAGAGAGAGGTGAGAGAGAAGTGGCCATGTGAATGTAGGAGACGTAGAAGTGTGGACCAGGCAGTAATAACACTGTAGAGAGAGGTGAGAGAGAAGTGGCCATGTGAATGTAGGAGACGTAGAAGTGTGTACCAGGCAGTTATAACACTGTAGAGAGGTGAGAGAGAAGTGGCCGTGTGAATGTAGGAGATGTAGAAGTGTGGACCAGGCAGTAATAACACTGTAGAGAGAGAGGTGAGAGAGAAGTGGCCGTGTGAATGTAGGAGATGTAGAAGTGTGGACCAGGCAGTAATAACACTGTAGAGAGAGAGGTGAGAGAGAAGTGGCCGTGTGAATGTAGGAGACGTAGAAGTGTGGACCAGGCAGTAATAACACTGTAGAGAGAGGTGAGAGAGAAGTGGCCGTGTGAATGTAGGAGACATAGAAGTGTGGACCAGGCAGTAATAACACTGTAGAGAGAGAGGTGAGAGAGAAGTGGCCGTGTGAATGTAGGAGACGTAGAAGTGTGGACCAGGCAGTAATAACACTGTAGAGAGAGAGAGAAGTGAGAGAGAAGTGGCCGTGTGAATGTAGGAGATATAGAAGTGTGGGTCAGGCAGTAATAACACTGTAGAGAGAGGTGAGAGAGAAGTGGCCATGTGAATGTAGGAGACGTAGAAGTGTGGACCAGGCAGTAATAACACTGTAGAGAGAAGTGAGAGAGAAGTGGCCGTGTGAATGTAGGAGACGTAGAAGTGTGGACCAGGCAGTAATAACACTGTAGAGAGGTGAGAGAGAAGTGGCAGTGTGAATGTAGGAGACGTAGAAGTGTGGACCAGGCAGTAATAACACTGTAGAGAGGTGAGAGAGAAGTGGCCGTGTGAATGTAGAGAGACGTAGAAGTGTGGACCAGGCAGTAATAACACTGTAGAGAGAAGTGAGAGAGAAGTGGCCGTGTGAATGTAGGAGACGTAGAAGTGTGGACCAGGCAGTAATAACACTGTAGAGAGGTGAGAGAGAAGTGGCCGTGTGAATGTAGGAGACGTAGAAGTGTGGACCAGGCAGTAATAACACTATAGAGAGAGGTGAGAGAGAAGTGGCCGTGTGAATGTAGGAGATGTAGAAGTGTGAACCAGGCAGTAATAACATTGTAGAGAGAGAGGTGAGAGAGAGAAGTGGCCTTGTGAATGTAGGAGATGTAGAAGTGTGGACCAGGCAGTAATAACATTGTAGAGAGAGAGGTGAGAGAGAGAAGTGGCCTTGTGAATGTAGGAGATGTAGAAGTGTGGACCAGGCAGTAATAACACTGTAGAGAGAGAGAGAGAGAAGTGGCCGTGTGAATGTAGGAGACGTAGAAGTGTGGACCAGGCAGTAATAACACTGTAGAGAGAGAGAGAGGTGAGAGAGTAGCTGCGGTGTGAATATAGGAGATCTACAGGGATGCCGGTCTAAGTTAATGGGTAAATGTGGCCTGACACTTTATATTCAATGGAAACCGTAAATGGAAATAAACGACAACACAATTACAGAGTCCAGAGGGTCAACATTGGAGTGAAATTTCCCGAAATCTGACAGGAGTAAATCCTCGTCCTCTGACACTCGGTTAACAGAACAGTGATGAGGGTGTATTTTAATGTAGTAGAGGCCCTACGGAATTATGTGATTCAGACCATTAAATATGTGAGAATGTTTACATCTGAAAGTGACCATTTTCATATACTACTGGCGTATCTGGGCCGTCGACACAGGAGCCAAAACTAGCCTGGGAGCCTAGCCTATGTATCCACATAATAGGCCAGGTAACGCCCACCATTTTCTGGTGCATCATGGGTAACGGTGGGATTGCATTCAGCTGGTACCTGACTGATACTTGTTGGATTTTACGCTGGTTCATCCGCTAGAGGGCGTAGCAAAATCTGTTATTTTTCCAAAGAAACATTCTAAAAAGATTTACCTTGTGAAAGATTGCTATTACTTTATTACCCACCGATTACGGAGTCTCCATAAGAAATGTATAGGCCGCCTAGAATTCGCTACCCGGAGATTCTGGCATGTCAGAATCTCCTGCAGGAGATTCCGGAAAAATAGTCTTGTCCATAATGAGGTTGAATCATCATGTACTTCGAAATAAGTTTCTTGAATGTTCATTCATTGCTCATTATTTAGAATCAATCATAATAATCTCATTTACCATCAGAAATCACTGTCATATTACACTTTGCATGCTTAATGTACAGGTTAATGGCGAACTTTATTATTGGTGTAAATCTACACCGAATTACTGCCAGACTGTCTGGAACTAAATGGCTTACAGAAACTGTTTAATTGCAATAGATTTGTTATTAATCTTGTAGGTGGGTAACAAATACAATAACGACTGTTTTTGCATACGAATGACCGTAATCTCCTCGTAGTAGACGACGTAATATCCTCGCTAATCGCTGGGATATTACTACGTGTCAACCTCTCAGAGATTACGGCCACTCGTACACGAAACAAGTGTATTTATTTTGAATATCTTTCATTATTAGATATTTGGGGAACCTCGTGAGGGAGAGGGGTTGTACCGGTTCTCCTTGCCACTGCAAAGCGGCCTGTCG
This sequence comes from Alentia gelatinosa, assembly GCA_950022655.1. Lineage (NCBI taxonomy): Eukaryota > Metazoa > Annelida > Polychaeta > Phyllodocida > Polynoidae > Alentia > Alentia gelatinosa. The sequence goes on along the minus strand of OX465579.1, from coordinate 180,336,743 downwards.
TACCTTAAAGGCCTGTCGTACCTTTAAAGGCCTGTCACACCTTTAAAGGCCTGTCACACCTTTAAAGGCCTGTCATACCTTTAAAGGCCTGTCATACCTTTAAAGGACTGTCGTCTGCTTGTTTGGGTGCCTGTCGTACTTTTAAAAGCCTGTCGTCTGCTTGTTTGGGAAGTTTAACGTCCAAGTCGTACCTTTAAAGGCCTGTCGTTCTTTTAAAAGCCTGTCGTCTGCTCGTTTGGGTAACGACCAAGTCGTACCTTTAAGTGCTTGTCATACTTTTAAAAGGACTGTCGTTTGTTTGTTTGGGTAGTTTAACGTCCAAGTCTTACCTTTAAGTGCTTGTCATACTTTTAAAAGGACTGTCGTTTGTTTGTTTGGGTAGTTTAACGTCCAAGTCTTACCTTTAAGTGCCTGTCGTACTTCTAAAACAGTGGCGTCAGAATAGGGGGGGCAGGGGGGGCGGCCGCCCCCCCACTTTTTTGCCAGCCCCAAAAAGTCAGCACATTCAAATTTAACTCAATCAAGTGTAAAAACTGTCTTGATTTTTCAACATGTCGAAAAATGTCTAAATCTAACTTTTTACCATGCAATGACTTTTCACTGTGGAAAACTGTCAAAGTCTGACCTTTTACTGTGCAATGACTGCTAAGCTCTGACTTTTCACCGTGGAAAAGTGTCAATGTCTGACCTTTTACCGTGCAATGACGCTTAAGCCCTGACTTTTCACCATGGAAAACTGTCAAAGTCTGACTTTTTTGCGTGCAATGATAGCAAAGCCCTGACCTTTCACCATGGAAAAGTGTCAATGTCTGACCTTTTACCGTGCAATAATGGCTAAGCCCTGACCTTTCACCGTGGAAAAGTGTCAGTGTCTGACCTTTTACCGTGCAATGACTGCTAAGCTCTGACTTTTCAGAGTGGAAAAGTGTCAATGTCTGACCGTTTACCGTGCAATGACGGCTAAGCTCTGACTTTTCACCATGGAAAAGTGTCAATGTCTGACCGTTTACCGTGCAATGACGGCTAAGCTCTGACTTTTCACCATGGAAAAGTGTCAATGTCTGACCTTTTTCCGTGCAATGACTGCTAAGCTCTGACTTTTCACCATGCCAAAGTGTCAAAGTCTGACTTTTTACTGTGCAATAACTGCTAAGCTCTGACTTTTCAGTGTGGAAAGGTGTCAAAATCTGACTTTTTACTGTGCAATGACAGCTAAGCTCTGACTTTTCAACATGCCAAAGTGTCAAAGTCTGACCTTTTACCATGCAATGACTGCTAAGCTCTGACTTTTCAGTGTGGAAAGGTGTCAAAGTCTGACTTTTCACCATGCCAAAGTGTCAAAGTCTGACCTTTTACCATGCAATGACTGCTAAGCTCTGACTTTTCACAGTGGAAAAGTGTCAATGTCTGACCGTTTACAGTGCAATGACTGCTAAGCTCTGACTTTTCACCATGCCAAAGTGTCAAAGTCTGACTTTTTACTGTGCAATAACTGCTAAGCTCTGACTTTTCAGTGTGGAAAGGTGTCAAAATCTGACTTTTTACCGTTCAATGACAGCTAAGCTCTGACTTTTCACTGTGGAAAACTGTCAAAGTCTGACCTTTTACCATGCAATGACTGCTAAGCTCTGACTTTTCACCATGCCAAACTGTCAAAGTCTGACCTTTTACCGTGCAATGACAGCTAAGCTCTGACTTTTCACCGTGGAAAGGTGTCAAAGTCTGACCTTTTACCATGCAATGACTGCTAAGCTCTGACTTTTCACTGTGGAAAACTGTCAAAGTCTGACCTTTTACCATGCAATGACTGCTAAGCTCTGACTTTTCACCGTGGAAAAGTGTCAATGTCTGACCTTTTACCGTGCAATGACAGCTATGCTCTGACTTTTCACCATGGAAAAGTTTAGAACTCTCTGACCATTTACAATGCAATGACGGCTAAGCCTGACTTTTCACAGATTTATCGTTCCAGTGGAACAGGGAGCTGTTTCAAAAGTTGGGAGGGTACTAAACGAGAGTACTCATGGCCAAAGCGAGAGCTAACAATGGCACTTCGAGGCGTCGCTGTCGAGGTTGGGGTGCAGGTATTGGTAGCGGTGTTTTTGCGCTTTGATTCAAAGTGCCACTCTCTGTTGCGGCCTCCTGCTTTCAAAATGTGACGTGCCGCTGGCAAGACTTAGGGAGCGTTCATTAATTATTGCCCAGGGGGGGCACAGTTTTCGGGACACCGATCAGTCAAAAAAAAAGTTGGCCCCCCCAATTGGAATACCCCAAAAAAAGTTGGCCCCCCCTTGGAATCCCCCCCAAAAAAGTCCCCCTGGAATAGGATAAAAGCACAGGAGAGGCTAAACTGATGTGGCCTCTTTCCATAAGGCTTTCCTTCTTTATTTTAGAACAAACCTAGCTACACTCAGTCATTTGTCAAAATTTTGACCAATCTCAGTGGCTAAGTGGTAGGGGTGTTCACCTCAAGCATGGTAGGTCATGGGTTTAAACCCCAGTCGTCTTATACCAATTACTTACACACACAAAAGTACCCACTGCTCATTGGCTTGACACCTGCTATTAGAATGAGGAGTAGTGGGCTAGGGCCCCAGGGGAAGAATGGCTATACCACCAAATTTGGTGATGGTACACACAATATTCCCTTCACAAAAATTACTTAAAAATGAAAATAAAAGAAACAAGTAACAAATAAACATCTGTTGTTGACAGAACAGCACTGATGCAAAAAAGATGGGGAGGTCTGGAGCAGGACTGAAACACACACCATTTGGAGGCCAGTTTCAATGTCAGTCATTGCCATCTGGAGTCACCTTTGTTGGAGAGGTGCTTGCAGTTGCACCACTGGCAACCAATAGTGAAGAATGTCAGCCATTACGTATTCCTTGCCCAGTTTTGCAGGAGAGTCCTTGGAGAGGCTATATATCAGAGGTTTCTATGTCCTGCTTTTAACATATGAATTTGAATCATATACATGATTTGAATGATGAATTTATGTTGCAACTGAAAGCAACAATTCTTAAATTGTCGCTGTAAAAAGTATATGGTAGTGGTCACATTTCTGATGGTACATACTGATATGTGTAATAAGCATGTTGTGCCATCAGTTGGTAGTCATTAGGCTCCCTTGCAGAACCTCAAAGGACCTTCACTGTTTCTTGTAGCAGTATCAGTGACATGCAAATTACAGATGTTCTGGCAATTAGTCTAGCATGGTGTGAGGAATCCTTGGAATGAGTGGATCAATCTATGGTGTGGCACTACAGAAGGAAGACAAAGTCCCATGTTCTTGCATGCAGAACTCCTTTAAGTACTCAATGTAGAGTTCTCAATAAAGAGTCATTTGCTCATAGTGCTCTTCCATAAATATGACAATCTTATTGAAATAAGCAGCAACAGGGGCGTTTGTAGCACTTGATGTTGTAGTAAATGCTCCTAATTCATCGATGTTTAAGAAAAAACTAATGATCTTGTGAGACTGCATTGATTCTGGGATAAATGTTAGTGTTGTCCATTGTTGTCTCCCTCCACATAAGTCTGTCAGACTGAGGGAGGATGTACATCCATCTCGAATTGGCGAACAGGACTGTGACCATAGACATTTAACTCCAGGGAGTGAGACAACTATAGTTACCTTGTGCATTAATCATTATCATAGTTGTATAACTAAGATGATTTCTTGCGATATGATAAAATTGCATTTCATAACATCAATTCTTGTCATTGAACACAAATATGGGAGTTGGCCTACAACATCGACCCAGCGACAGATTTAGTGAAAAAATGTGGCCCCCCCCCTGGAAATACCCCCAAAAAAGTTGGCCCCCCCCCCTTGGAATACAAAAAAAAAAGTTGGCCCCCCCCCTAAAAACTGTGCCCCCCCCCTGGGGCATAATTATTGAACGCTCCCTTAACTTGACTTTTGAAACAGCTCCCAGGTCAAAGTCAAACTTCATACCAAGAAAAAAGTCAGCAATTTTTCAGTTCGCCCCCCCACTTTCAAAACGTTCTGACGCCCCTGTAAAAGCCTGTCGTCTGCTCGTTTGTTTAACGTCCAAGTCGTAACTTTCAGATCGGGAGGATGGTGACGACACAGAACGCCGCCCTCGTTGTGGTGACGGCCATCGTTACCATGGTAACACCACGCTGGTTCAACTCGCCGACTGGCGCGCCCCCAGTGGCCGGCACGTGTACTGACGACTTCAAGCATGTTGAGCGGATCTTCAGGTAAGACGCATGCGCAGAGCTCCTTATTATCCTTCACATTTTAATATGCACCGTATACATTAAGGAAACCTATAGAGTGAATTATGCAGCAATTCGTATACATCTTGTGTATATATATATAGACTTAGACTGATTGTTCGTATTTCCCTATATCCTGCAGGTATATGGACTTAGACTGATTGTTTGTATTTCCCTGTATCCTGCAGGTATATAGACTTAGACTGATTGTTTGTATTTCCCTGTATCCTGCAGGAATATATAGACATAGACTGATTGTTTGTATTTCCCTGTATCCTGGAGGTATATATAGACTTAGACTGATTGTTTGTATTTCCCTGTATCCTGCAGGAATATATAGACTTAGACTGATTGTTTGTATTTCCCTGTATCCTGCAGGAATATATAGACTTAGACTGATTGTTTGTATTTCCCTGTATTCTGCAGGTATATATAGACTTAGACTGATTGTTTGTATTTCCCTGTATCCTGCAGGAATATATAGACTTAGACTGATTGTTTGTATTTCCCTATATCCTGCAGGTCCAACATTGAGACTGGCCGCGACATGGGGGGAGCTTTCGCCGTTTACCACAAGGGGGCTCTGGTGTGTGACCTGTGGGGCGGCTGGGCTGACGCAGGCGCAGAGAGGCCGTGGACGGAGGAGACGATCACCATCCTCTTCTCCGCCACCAAGGGACTGGCCGCCCTCAGCATGGCGGTACTCCGAGACAGGTATGTGAACACCCCGTGTAAGGGGGCAGTCCACAGACACGGTATACACTCAGCGTGGCCGTACTCCGAGACAGGTACGTAGAACACCCCGTGTAAGGGGCCAGTCTGTAGACACGGTATACACTCAGCATGGCCGTACTCAGAGACAGGTACGTAAAACACCCCGTGTAAGGGGACAGTCTGTAGACACGGTATACACTCAGCGTGGCCGTACTCCGAGACAGGTACGTAGAACACCCCGTGTAAGGGAACAGTCTGTAGACACGGTATACACTCAGCATGGCCGTACTCAGAGACAGGTACGTAAAACACCCCGTGTAAGGGGACAGTCTGTAGACACGGTATACACTCAGCGTGGCCATACTCTGAGACAGGTACGTAGGACACCCCTTGTAAGGGGACAGTCCACAGACACGGTATACACTCAGCATGGCCGTTCTCCGAGACAGGTACGTAGAACACCCCGTGTAAGGGGCCAGTCTGTAGACACGGTATACACTCAGCGTGGCCATACTCCGAGACGGGTGTGTAGAACACCCCGTGTAAGGGGCCAGTCCACAGATACGGTATACACTCTGCATGGCCGTACTCCGAGACAGGTATGTAGAACACCCCGTGTAAGGGGACAGTCCACAGACACGGTATACACTCAGCGTGGCCGTACTCCGAGACAGGTACGTAGAACACCCCGTATAAGGGACAGTCTGTAGACACGGTATACACTCAGCATGGCCGTACTCCGAGACAGGTGTGTAGAACAGCCCGTGTAAGGGGCCAGTCCACAGACACGGTATACACTCAGCGTGGCCATACTCCGAGACAGGTACGTAGAACACCCTGTGTAAGGGACAGTCTGTAGACACGGTATACACTCAGCGTGGCCATACTCCGAGACAGGTACGTAGAACACCCCGTGTAAGGGACAGTCTGTAGACACGGTATACACTCAGCATGGCCGTACTCCGAGACAGGTATGTAGAACACCCCGTGTAAGGGACAGTCCACAGACACTGTACACACTCAGCGTGGCGGTACTCTGAGACAGGTATGTGAACACCCCGTGTAAGGGGAACTCTGTAGACACGGTATACACTCAGCGTGGCCGTACTCTGAGACAGGTGTGTAGAACCCTAACAGACACCCCGTGTAAGGGAACAGTCTGTAGACACGGAATACACTCAGCGTGGAAGTACTCCGAGACAGGTAGGTAGAACACCCCGTGTAAGGGGAGAGTCCACAGACACGGTATACACTCAGTGTGGCCGTACTCCGAGACAGGTACGTAGAACACCCCGTGTAAGGGGACAGTCCACAGACACTGTATACACTCAGCATGGCCATACTCCGAGACAGGTACGTAGAACACCCCGTGTAAGGGGGACAGTCTGTAGACACGGTATACACTCAGCGTGGCCGTACTCCGAGACAGGTACGTAGAACACCCCGTGTAAGGGAACAGTCTGTAGACACGGTATACACTCAGCGTGGCCGTACTCCGAGACAGGTACGTAGAACAGCCCATGTAAGGGAACAGTCTGTAGACACGGAATACACTCAGCGTGGCAGTACTCCGAGACAGGTACGTAGAACACCCCGTGTAAAGGACAGTCCACAGACACTGTATACACTCAGCGTGGCCGTACTCCCAGACAGGTGTGTAGAACACCCCGTGTAAGGGATAGTCCACAGACACGGTATACACTCAGCGTGGCCGTACTCCAAGACAGGTACGTAGAACACCCCGTGTAAAGGACAGTCCACAGACACTGTATACACTCAGCGTGGCCGTACTCCGAGACAGGTATGTGAACACCCCGTGTAAGGGACAGTCTGTTTCTCATACCTTGGGCTCTCAACAAGATACAGATTTGCAAAAGGTAGCATATTGAACCTAAGATCATGGGTTTTATTGTCATGTTTATATTGAATTTATTTAGGCAGTTTATCCGTTTTAATTTTTTATGTATTTTCTCAGAAATCATGTTAAAAGTTAGGCAAAACGTTGGACTTCTAGAATATGAGTGAATATTCCATAGAATTCCATGTGGAGGCAAAATCTAAATCCAGTTTAATTAAGTAGGGGATTATTTTGCGATCATTTTGATGTACTCATAGCAGAAGTCAAAATGGAGTGTTTTGTTCTGAAAATAGAAAAGTACCCAAAAGCCACTTTTTTTTTATATCTGCCATATATCAAAGCATTGTCATGGTAGGCAAAAAATGGAGAAAAAGTCTTAGTTGGAAAAGATGCAATATTTGTACATATTTTTATTATCTCTAAGATTATACAAAGTACAGACTAAAGTATCCAGTGAGTTGTGTATGTTTCTGTATGAGGCACATTTATTGTGTGTGTTTTCAGAGGCCTGTTGACGACACATTGATTACACTGAGGGTGTATCGTGTATGTTGTGTGTGTTTTCAGAGGCCTGTTGACGACATGTTGATTACACTGAGGGTGTATCGTGTATGTTGTGTGTGTTTTCAGAGGCTTGTTGACGACACATTGATTACACTGAGGGTGTATCGTGTATGTTGTGTTTGTTTTCAGAGGCCTGTTGACGACTCATTGATTACACTGAGGGTGTATCGTGTATGTTGTGTGTGTTTTCAGAGGCCTGTTGGACTATGACACATTGATTACACTGAGGGTGTATCGTGTATGTTGTGTGTGTTTTCAGAGGCCTGTTGATGACTCATTGATTACACTGAGGGTGTATTGTGTATGTTGTGTGTGTTTTCAGAGGCTTGTTGACGACACATTGATTACACTGAGGGATGTATCGTGTATGTTGTGTTTGTTTTCAGAGGCCTGTTGGACTATGACACATTGTTTACACTGAGGGATGTATCGTGTATGTTGTGTGTGTTTTCAGAGCCCTGTTGGACTACGACACATTGTTTACACTGAGGGATGTATCGCGTATGTTGTGTGTGTTTTCAGAGGCTTGTTGACGACACATTGATTATACTGAGGATGTATCGTGTATGTTGTGTGTGTTTTCAGAGGCCTGTTGGACTATGACGCTCCTGTGGCAGAGTTCTGGCCCGAGTTTGCTCAGAACGACAAGGAGAACATCACAATACGCATGCTCCTCAGTCATCAGGTACTCTTTTTTACCGTGTATGCGCACTTAAAGCTCACAATGATACAACTCACAGATATAAATCTATTATTTCCTGGACTCATGGCATGTTTTGAAGTCCTCTATTCACCTCGCTCCACGGGCGAACTGACCTATTCGCTCAGTTCTTGTAGTTAAATATAGATCTATTCTCACAGTTATTGTAGTTAAATATAGATCTATTTTCTCAGTTATTGTAGTTAAATATAGATCTATTCTCTCAGTTATTGTAGTTAAATATAGCGACCATAGTGCGATTTTTGTCACCAAGAAAAAAGTAAAGATAAAAAGAGAAGTAAAGCAATTCCAGGGTAGGTCTTACCGTAAATATAACAAAGAAGAGTTACAAGAATCGCTGGGTAATCATGACTGGACAGGTTACTTTGAAACTGTTGACCCAACAAGTGCGTGGCAAGTCATGCGCAATACAATTTCCTCTTATATTGACGAGCAATGCCCCGTAAAAAAACAGCAAATAAAATACAAAGCAGAACCATGGCTCAGTAACCAAATAATTGAATCCATCAGTGAAAAAGACAGAGCTTGGAAAAGAGCAAGGCACTCTGGCCTAAAAGCAGATTGGGACTATGCAAGACAGCTAAGAAACATGACAAAGACTATGGTTCATAATGCAAAACGAGACTATATTAAAGAAGAAACAGATCGCACACCTCAGAAATTCTGGGAACTAATGAACAAACTGGTCCCAAACAAAGAAAAGATGTCTAAAATCACCCTAAAAGACACTGAAACTAACCAGACCATCCCTGACGAGGAAGTTCCTAGTACTATTAATGACTACTTCACTTCAGTAGGGCCAAAACTAGCGACAAAATTCTCTGATCAATGGTATGATGACTGTAGCCCGACACGAGCCATCATGAATGACATAACCATTGACGCCGCTGACGTAATTGAAGTTGTTAGATCAATTGATACAAAAAAGTCCTCAGCTGTAGAGCACCTATCGACCACAGTGTTAAAAGACAGTTTCGAAATTATCACAGATCAACTAGTACATCTATTTAACCTATCGCTGCAGACTGAAATTTTTCCTGATGTTTGGAAATTAGCGAATGTGATTCCCCTAAAAAAAGGTAACTTCAAGGACGAAGTTAGCAACCTACGCCCCGTCTCCCTCCTCCCCCTCCCCGGCAAACTCATGGAGAAGTTGGTTGGTAAAAAGATCACAGGTTTTCTCGAAAACTTTGACCTGTTACATGAGCACCAAGGAGGCTTTCGTGCGAACCACTCAATGGTTCAAACCGTAGCTGAGATCACTGACTGCTTTCTACACAGTATGAATGATAATGAGACAACTGTAGCCGCCTTCTTAGACATGTCGAAGGCTTTCGACACTGTCGACCACGCGATTTTGCTATTTAAATTGCAGAAAATCGGCCTGCAGAACAATATAATAGGTTGGATATCGAGCTATCTCACAAATCGCAAACAGATGACTTCAGTTAACAACCTTAAATCCAAGGTAAACTCGCTCACACATGGGGTACCCCAAGGGTCCATCCTTGGACCCATATTCTTTCTCATGTATATCAATGATATTGCAAATTCCGTAAGTCATTCTAAAGTCAGACTATATGCTGACAATGTAGTTATCTTCAAGTCAGGGAGCGATCCGGTTGACACCGGAACGAAATTGCAGCAAGATTTAAACAGTGTTAATGAATGGTGCAGTAACAACAGATTAACTGTGAATGCAGCTAAATCTAAGATCATGTCCTTCGGTACCAGACAAAGACTAGCCAAAGTAAACATCCCCGAACTTATCCTAAATAACAAAATACTGGAAAAGGTGAGCAAATACAGCTACCTAGGGATCACCCTAGATGATAAAATCAGTTATAAAGCACACATCGATCACATTTGTCACAAGATGGCCCATAAACTGTTTCTTCTAGCGCACATTCGCAAATACATATCAGAAAAACAGGCTATTCAAATCTACAAAGCCAAGGTTTTACCCTTCGCTGAGTATGGGGATGTGCTTTTCCACCAAACAAACTCTGGCCTTCTTTTAAAACTCCAGCAAATCTGCTGCACACCTTCGCTCAAAAAACCCCAGATTTACTGACAACAACCCAAATAGAACCCGACTGCACGATGCCCCAGTACTGACAATTAGCAGGAATATTACTAAAGCGAAATATATGGCGTCTGCTGAATACAAGTCCGGGTTAATTTGGAATGACTTGCCAGCAGCAATTCGCAACTTAGATGATAAGCACCAGTTCGCAAGTTGGCAGAAAAATGAACTCCTAAAAAAGCGACAAATGTACTAACCCATTTCGGCTTACTTGGCCTTTGTGAAAGCTAAAATGTCTTGCTCTTTCTTTCTGTTTTGTCCTAGGACTACTCCACTTGTATATATTGATCACCACTTACTATTTAAGTATTATTATATACTAGTACTAGGCGTACTGCACAGGATATATCACATGATTTACCAAATGTTGAATGTGGTGTATGGGACGAAGGTCTCACAAGTCGGTAGTGGATATTAAGTTAATTTGAAACGATACTGTTCTTTTGTTTTGAAACTTGGGGTAACTGTTTCCCCTGATGTACAATGCTATAAACTAAGTTGATATATATTCCTGTCTAGTTAAGCCTGCCACCATTGTACACCCATAATCTGGGCATTTTGGCAAACTGAATTCGCTAAGACTGGAGACGGTGGAGGATAGGAGTGTTCCACTCCGAACCGGTTACTCCAGTATAAATAAAAACCCTAAAAAAAAAATTTTTTTTAAATCTATTCTCTCCATTATTGTAGTTAAATATAGATCTATTCTCTCAGTTATTGTAGTTGAATATAGATCTATTCTCTCCGTTATTGTAATTAAATATAGATCTATTCTCTCAGTTATTGTAGTTAAATATAGATCTATTCTCTTCGTTATTGTAGTTGAATATAGATCTATTCTCTCCGTTATTGTAATTAAATATAGATCTATTCTCTCAGTTATTGTAGTTAAATATAGATCTATTCTCTTCGTTATTGTAGTTAAATATAGATCTATTCTCTCAGTTATTGTAGTTAAATATAAATCTTTTCTCTCATTTATTGTAGTTAAATATAGATCTATTCTCTCAGTTATTGTAGTTAAATATAGATCTTTTCTCTCACTTATTGTAGTTAAATATAGATCTATTCACTCAGTTATTGAAGTTAAATATAGATCTATTCACTCTCAGGCGGGGCTGGCGGCCATCACCACGGGAGAACTGACCTACGCCATGATCCGGGATGACCCGGAAGCAGTCGGCTCTCTGCTCGCTGCGCAGGCGCCCAACTGGCCACCTGGTGTTCAATTCGGGTACCACGCTCTGAGTTTCGGGCTCTACGTGGATCAGTTAGTGAGACGAATCGACCCGCACCACCGCAGTCTCGACCAGTTCTTCCGCGAGGAGATCGCCGAGCCCTTCGGTCAGTAAAATACATGATTTAACAAACAATCTATCTGCTACAGGTACACACAGCATCATGAAAATACCACCAATTTGACCGTTATAGATACACACACTGTCATTAAAATAAACCCATTTAACTGTCATAGATGCGCACAGTAACACCAAAATACAACTAATGTGGGTGCTATGATTTCTATCTGCATTATATTTAAATTTCTACATTTGATACAGCAACATCTATGAAAATATACACAGCTATATAAATAATCGATATTGACATATTGAAGAATCTTGATACATGTATACAGCTTAGTTGGCTGCTGGTATTTCAGAGATTGACGTGTCTATAGGCCTACCCCTGGACACTCATTACCGCGTCATGTTATTTCAGAGATAGATCTGTCTATAGGCCTACCCCTGGACACTCATTACCGCGTCATGTTATTTCAGAGATAGATCTGTCTATAGGCCTACCCCTGGACACTCATTACCGCGTCATGTTGGTATTTCAGAGATGGATCTGTCTAAAGGCCTGCCCCTGAACCCTCATTACCGCGTCATGTTTGTATTTCAGAGATAGATCTGTCTATAGGCCTACCCCTGGACCCTCATTACCGCGTTATGTTGTTATTTCAGAGATAGATCTGTCTATAGGCCTACCCCTGGAGAGTCATTACCACGTTATGTTGTTATTTCAGAGATAGATCTGTCTATAGGCCTACCCCTCAACCCTCATTACCGCGTCATGTTGGTGTTTCAGAGATAGATCTGTCTATAGCCTACCCCTGGAGAGTCATTACCGCGTTATGTTGTTATTTCAGAGATTGATCTGTCTATAGGCCTGCCCCTGGACACTCATTACAGCGTCATGTTGTTATTTCAGAGATTGATCTGTCTATAGGCCTACCCCTGGACACTCATTACCGTGTCATGTTGTTATTTCAGAGATAGATCTGTCTATAGGCCTACCCCTGGACACTCATTACCGTGTCATGTTGTTATTTCAGAGATAGATCTGTCTATAGGCCTACCCCTGGACACTCATTACCGTGTCATGTTGTTATTTCAGAGATAGATCTGTCTATAGGCCTACCCCTGGAGAGTCATTACCGCGTTATGTTGTTATTTCAGAGATTGATCTGTCTATAGGCCTACCCCTGGACCCTCATTACCGCGTCATGTTGTTATTTCAGAGATAGATCTGTCTATAGGCCTACTCCTGGACCCTCATTACCGCGTCATGTTGTTATTTCAGAGATAGATCTGTCTATAGGCCTACCCCTGGAGAGTCATTACCGCGTCGCCCGCCTGGAGGCGCTGTCGTCGATGCAGACGCTTATTCAGGTCGCCAAGAACGTCAACCTGTTTGCGCATGCGTGGAGCTTCCTGGGGAACTGGGACACGACGCGAATTCGGGCTTTCACCAACCCCGGAGATGTAGGGCAGGTAAGAGAGGTCTCTGGTACTTCACCCCCGGTATAAGTTTAGCCATAGGAATAACATTAATACATATCAACGATCACCCCAGTCGAGTGACAATAATACGCCATGGTCATGGCGTAGTGAATGTATGATGACGTCATATTCAATTGACCAAACAGTGGAAAAGCCGAGACATAAACATGGAGATTTAAATGCTCCTAACTAGATTTGCAAAGTAATTTGAATTATTACGATATTATGATGCTTTCTAATGTCTGTGAAAGGGGTGAGATAAATCCCAAACCGCACTCGAGTCATAGAATAGACAATACTCTTCTTGTTTCACGGTGGACATTTCATGTGACTGGACTTCTTAGTGTATCAAACTGCTAGATCTCAACAAGAGGGCTCTACTGAATGACACTAACAGGTCTCCGTAACATTTCCCTCTTTGAGAGAGACTGATCTGTTAATTATTACAGTGAGGTCAAATTCCTGTCATCTATGTTTCTACATACGTTATTTTTGAGCTGTGACATTGACGAATCAGTTTAACACAGAGTTCTGGTCGTTATTTTCTAAGTGTGACATTGACGGACCAGTTTAACACAGAGTACTGGTCGTTATTTTCTAACTGTGACATTGACGGACCAGTTTAACATGGAGTTCTGGTTGTTATTTTCTAACTGTGACATTGACGGACCAGTTTAACACAGAGTTCTGGTCGTTATTTTCTAACTGTGACATTGACGGACCAGTTTAACACAGAGTTCTGGTCGTTATCTTCTAACTGTGACATTGATGGACCAGTTTAAAAAAGAGTACTGGTCGTTATCTTCTAAATGTGACATTGACGGACCAGTTTAACACAGAGTTCTGGTCGTTATTTTCTAAATGTGATATTGACGGACCAGTTTATCAAGGAGTTCTCGTCGTTATTTTCTAACTGTGATATTGACGGACCAGTTTAACACAGAGTACTGGTCGTTATTTTCTAACTGTGACATTGACGGACCAGTTTAACACAGAGTTCTGGTCGTTATTTTCTAACTGTGACATTGACGGACCAGTTTAACACAGAGTACTGGTCGTTATTTTCTAACTGTGACATTGACGGACCAGTTTAACACAGAGTTCTGGTCGTTATTTTCTAACTGTGACATTGACGGACCAGTTTAACACAGAGTACTGGTCGTTATTTTCTAACTGTGACATTGACGGACCAGTTTAACACAGAGTTCTGGTCGTTATTTTCTAACTGTGACATTGACGGACCAGTTTAACATGGAGTTCTGGTCGTTATTTTCTAACTGTGACATTGACGGACCAGTTTAACACAGAGTTCTGGTCATTATTTTCTAACTGTGACATTGACAGACCAGTTTAACACAGAGTTCTGGTCGTTATTTTCTAACTGTGATATTGATGGACCAGTTTAACACAGAGTACTGGTCGTTATCTTCTAACTGTGACATTGACGGACCAGTTTAACACAGAGTTCTGGTCGTTATCTTCTAACTGTGACATTGATGGACCAGTTTAACACAGAGTACTGGTCGTTATCTTCTAAATGTGACATTGACGGACCAGTTTAACACAGAGTTCTGGTCGTTATTTTCTAAATGTGACATTGACGGACCAGTTTAACACAGAGTTCTGGTCGTTATTTTCTAAGTGTGACATTGACGGACCAGTTTAACATGGAGTTCTGGTTGTTTTTTTCTAACTGTGACATTGACGGACCAGTTTAACACCGAGTTCTGGTCGTTATTTTCTAAATTTGACATTGACGGACCAGTTTAACACAGAGTTCTGGTCATTATCTTCTAACTGTGACATTGACGGACCAGTTTAACACAGAGTTCTGCTCGTTATTTTCTAAATGTGACATTGACGGACCAGTTTAACACAGAGTTCTGGTCGTTATTTTCTAACTGTGACATTGACGGACCAGTTTAGCACAGAGTACTGGTCGTTATCTTCTAACTGTGACATTGACGGACCAGTTTAACAAGGAGTTCTGGTCGTTATTTTCTAAATGTGACATTGACGGACCAGTTTAACACAGAGTTCTGGTCGTTATCTTCTAACTGTGACATTGACGGACCAGTTTAACACAGAGTTCTGGTCGTTATTTTCTAAATGTGACATTGACGGACCAGTTTAACACAGAGTTCTGGTCGTTATTTTCTAACTGTGACATTGACGGACCAGTTTAACACAGAGTTCTGGTCGTTATTTTCTAGTGTGACATTGACAGACCAGTTTAACACAGAGTTCTAGTCGTTATTTTCAAACTGTGACATTAACGGACCAGTTTAACACGGAGTTCTGGTTGTTATCTTCTAAGTGTGACATTAACGGACCAGTTTAACACAGAGTTCTGGTCGTTATTTTCTAACTGTGACATTGACGGACCAGTTTAACACAGAGTTCTGGTCGTAATTTCCTAAGTGTGACATTGACGGACCAGTTTAACACAGAGTTCTGGTCGTTATTTTCTAAGTGTGACATTGACGGACCAGTTTAACACAGAGTTCTGGTCGTTATTTTCTAACTTTGATATTGACGGACCAGTTTAACACAGAGTTCTGGTCGTTATTTTCTAACTGTGACATTGACGGACCAGTTTAACACAGAGTTCTGGTCGTTATTTTCTAAGTGTGACATTGACGGACCAGTTTAACACAGAGTTCTGGTCGTTATTTTCTAAGTGTGACATTGACGGACCAGTTTAACACAGAGTTCTGGTCGTTATTTTCTAACTTTGATATTGACGGACCAGTTTAACACAGAGTTCTGGTCGTTATTTTCTAACTGTGATATTGATGGACCAGTTCAACACAGAGTTCTGTTCGTTATTTTCTAAGTGTGACATTGACGGACCAGTTTAACACGGAGTTCTAGTCGTTATTTTCTAAGTGTGACATTGACGGACCAGTTTAACATGGAGTTCTGGTTTCAGTTTGGCAGCGGACGCTTCAACTGGCCTGAGTACCAGCGCACGCCGCTGGGGTCGCTGTTGGGGTTTGGGTCTGCGCGTGCGCTGTCGCGGCTGTACGGGGTGCTGGGTGACGGGGGTAAGACCCCGGACGGCAGGGTGCTCCTCTCCCCTGCCACAGTGGCCATTGTTGACACCCCGGTGAGCCCCCGCCCCGTCACCGACGCCGTGCTCGGAGCCACACGCCACTGGGGCCACGGGTTCCAGCACTTCCAGGAGCCGGAGGTCAGGGTACGTAAATAAGGACTGTACGAGACGATAACAGATGGTGGAGCGGTATTCACTAGTGACAGTAAGGTAATGGGTTCCAGCACCTCCAGGAGCCAGAGGTCAGGGTACGTAAATAAGGACTGTACGAGATGATAACAGATGGTGGAGCGGTATTCACTAGTGACAGTAAGGTAACGGGTTCCAGCACTTCCAGGAACCGGAGGTCAGGGTACGTAAATAAGGACTGTATGAGACGATAACAGATGGTGGAGCGGTATTCACTAGTGACAGTAAGGTAACGGGTTCCAGCACTTCCAGAAGCCGGAGGTCAGGGTACGTAAATAAGGACTGTACGAGACGATAACAGATGGTGGAGCGGTATTCACTAGTGACAGTAAGGTAACAGGTTCCAGCACCTCCAGGAGCCAGAGGTCAGGGTACGTAAATAAGGACTGTACGAGACGATAACAGATGGTGGAGCGGTATTCACTAGTGACAGTAAGGTAACGGGTTCCAGCACTTCCAGGAACCGGAGGTCAGGGTACGTAAATAAGGACTGTATGAGACGATAACAGATGGTGGAGCGGTATTCACTAGTGACAGTAAGGTAACGGGTTCCAGCACTTCCAGGAACTGGAGGTCAGGGTACGTAAATAAGGACTGTACGAGACGATAACAGATGGTTGAGCGGTATTCACTAGTGACAGTAAGGTAACGGGTTCCAGCACTTCCAGGAACCGGAGGTCATGGTACGTAAATAAGGACTGTACGAGACGATAACAGATGGTGGAGCGGTATTCACTAGTGACAGTAAGGTAACGGGTTCCAGCACTTCCAGAAGCCGGAGGTCAGGGTACGTAAATAAGGACTGTACGAGAAGATAACAGATGGTGGAGCGGTATTCACTAGTGACAGTAAGGTAACGGGTTCCAGCACTTCCAGGAACCGGAGGTCAGGGTACGTAAATAAGGACTGTACAAGACGATGACAGATGGCATAGAGCCCGGTTAAGTAAACAAGGGGTGTGCGAGAGTATAAAGTGCTGGAACCCATATTCCAGAAATACAACAAATTAATCATAACCTAAAATATTTATCACTTTTTATTCCTTGGGTAATTACAACTCTTTTCAAAATAAGATATTCATATTCTTTTGTAGTAGAGATTACAAAAGGGTGTCCTTTCTTTGACAGACGGGGTACACATCATTTGGGCACACGGGATATGGCGGACAAGTTGGGTTCGCCAACACAGCATACCGGGCAGGCTGGGCCTACGTCACCAACCACCCGTCCCTGTACCTCGACGTGCACAGCGACCCCCGTGTGATGCTACTCGAGAAGGCGTTGTTTGAGACTCTGAGACGTCTAGGTTAAGAAGTGACTCCGGGTGATGCTACTACAGAAGGCGTTATTTGAGACTCTGAGACGTCTAGGTTAAGAAATGACTCCGGGTGATGCTACTAGAGAAGGCATTGTCTGAGACATCTATTATAGACTCTGAGACGTCTAGGTTTAGAAGCAACTCCAGGTGATGCTACTACAGAAGGCGTTATTTGAGACTCTGAGACGGCTA
Organism: Alentia gelatinosa; assembly: GCA_950022655.1. Lineage (NCBI taxonomy): Eukaryota > Metazoa > Annelida > Polychaeta > Phyllodocida > Polynoidae > Alentia > Alentia gelatinosa. The sequence continues at coordinate 180,319,016 of OX465579.1, read as the reverse complement.
GGCTAAGAAGCGACCCCGGGTGATGTTACTAGAGAAGGCATTGTCTGAGACTCTGAGACGTCTATTATAGACTCTGAGACGTCTAGGTTAAGAAGCGACTCCGGGTGATGCTACTACAGAAGGCGTTATTTGAGACTCTGAGACGGCTAGGTTAAGAAGCGACCCCTGGTGATGCTACTACAGAAGGCGTTATTTGAGACTCTGAGACGGCTAGGCTAAGAAGCGACCCCGGGTGATGCTACTACAGAAGGCGTTATTTGAGACTCTGAGAAGGCTAGGCTAAGAAGCGACCCCGGGTGATGCTACTACAGAAGGCGTTATTTGAGACTCTGAGACGGCTAGGCTAAGAAGCGACCCCGGGTGATGCTACTACAGAAGGCGTTATTTGAGACTCTGAGACGGCTAGGTTAAGAAGCGACCCGGGTGATGCTACTCGATGCTATAGGTTATTCAACGAGCCCTTTATCTGCACACATCGGTTACTGTAGGCTGTGTTTTCATCGTTTGACTTTCGCCACGTATTTACATATTTGTTAGTAACCTAGTGAGAGATGAAAAATACTACAAACCAAATGAAACCAGGTTTACTTTTTCATTGATCAAAAAGACTAGTCGGCAAGAATTGCTGAATTTCATTTGAAATAGAGGTTCATTGTCTCTTTTGGACACGCACCACCGACTGATTTCTTGTAGGAAGGAAACAACTTGTTGAGAGTTTCTGCGACCTGTTGAAATCTTACATAATGTTCAGCGCCAGTCGGCGATAGTAGCACAGGTCATAGGGAATGCACAGAACGGGCAGACTGTCGCATGATGTGTCTATTTGTCAGATAACCCGTATAAAAAGTGTTATGATCTCATGATCAGGTAGTAACAAGGAAGACACTCTAGTGCTGTGCATTAAAACGACATTCCAAGATTGACTTACACTGCAGAGTTCACGTAATGCTATGAAAGTAATGCCATTATTAAGAAATGTAAACAAGTCAGACACTTGACCACAAAAGAGAAGTAGTTTAATACCAGGTTCATTTGGTTCATCACCTACTCATAATATATAATCATTCTGTCTGCATTATAACACCTATTATCAATTATTTTCATATTGTACTTTTCATCTTGTTGAACTATTGTTACTACATGTATATGATATAATATGCTAAAGACTTGACACTTGTTAAATGGATAACCTAATATTGTATAATGAACATAAAGGTGAGTTTGTGTTTGTTGAGGGAGACAGACAGAATTTACATAAAATACCAATGATTGCTGCCAACTTGGGTCTTTGTAGGAAAGTGGAGAAGATAAATTATCAAAGCAAACACAAGATTGCCGCCGATATTCTGACGCATTAATTTATATGCTAGGGACTTCTTTCCTCAGTAGAATACGAGTATTTGACTCAGCAGCTATCTGCAGACTTTACGTGTAACGTCTAGACACTCCGTATTTGACTCAGCAGCTATCTGCAGGCTTTACGTGTAACGTCTAGACACTCCGTATTTGACTCAGCAGCTATCTGCAGGCTTTACGTGTAACGTCTAGACACTCCGTATTTTACTAAGCAGCTATCTGCAGGCTTTACGTGTAACGTCTAGACACTCCGTATTTTACTAAGCAGCTATCTACAGGCTTTACGTGTAACGTCTAGACACTCCGTATTTGACTCAGCAGCTATCTGCAGGCTTTACGTGTAACGTCTAGACACTCCGTATTTGACTCAGCAGCTATCTGCAGGCTTTACTTGTAACGTCTAGACACTCCATATTTTACTCAGCAGCTATCTGCAGGCTTTACGTGTAACGTCTAGACACTCCATATTTTACTCAGCAGCTATCTGCAGGCTTTACGTGTAACGTCTAGACACTCCGTATTTGACTCAGCAGCTATCTGCAGGCTTTACTTGTAACGTCTAGACACTCCGTATTTTACACAGCAGCTATCTGCAGGCTTTACGTGTACCGTCTAGACACTCCGTATTTGACTCAGCAGCTATCTGCAGACTTTACGTGTAACGTCTAGACACTCCGTATTTTACTAAGCAGCTATCTGCAGGCTTTACATGTAACGTCTAGACACTCCGTAGTTTACACAGCAGCTATCTGCAGGCTTTACGTGTAACGTCTAGACACTCCGTAGTTTACTCAGCAGCTATCTGCAGGCTTTACGTGTAACGTCTAGACACTCCGTATTTGACTCAGCAGCTATCTGTAGGCTTTACGTGTAACGTCTACAGACTCCGTATTTTACTAAGCAGCTATCTGCAGGCTTTACGTGTAATGACTACAGACTCCATATTCGGTGGATAATAAAGTCCGGCACTGCTCTCTGGTTTTGTCGGATATTCGGGATCACTTTATTCCCGATATTGACTCATGGACAGGTAAATTATATCTACACTGTAGTCTACTCATGTTGTACTAAACGCACATGGTGTACAGTCATTTATCCTACCCCTAATAAAAAACTCCATAGGCTTAACATTGGCCGACTGTATTCAGTCTGCAGTGCAGGAAAATGAAAAATATCGCTCTAGGGGAATACAGTTGTCAAATGACGTCATTTGAAAAGCGACCAATGAGCGAGTGGCGCCACTCGGTCTAGTATAGACAAGCTGGATCTAGGTCAAGTGACCATGTTACGTCAGCTTTGTTATTGTTTAAAATGTTAATATTTAAACGTGTGCAGTGAATTCTTGTGGTACTATATTGTTGACCTGACCTCGACTGAATAACTTACGCAAAACCTGATATTTCCTACGGGGGAGTCTAGCAGCCTCATGCGACGTCGGGAGTATCAACAAGCGCACATTATGGATTTTTTCGCAATCTTCACTGAATATCAGTGAGTTTTATCTTGTTTATTAAATTGCTGAGGTATATATAGACGGGGTAGGATAAAATTGAAACCAAATGAGGGTTAGTTGTGTTGTTGTTTATCGCACTCTGGCGATTATGCATATCACTGCTCTTGGCTTTGCCTTGCGCAGTGATACGCATAATCGCCGTCGTGCGATAAACAACAACACGACTAACCCTAGTTTGGTTTCTCCTAATTATTACACAGCCCCAGCCATCATAGAATGAATTATTCAATTTGACGTAGGGTGGGACAATCATTGTCAATTAGTATAGGCTGAATCATTGCTTAATGTATGTCTCATGTTTGTCATTTGTACATAGATTCATATTAAGTTACAGAGAAGTGTCAATGTGTAAAGACTGTGTTATTCTGGACACACCCACCACCTGGATCAGGGGAAGTTGACCCTCATAACTACCAGGTGATCTAGATGGAGGGGTACCTCGACCTCTATATCCATTCTTCATAACTATAATTACTAGTCCACTGGGGTTGGGGTTCTATGGTATTACATGGTCATTCCATCAATGAGAGAAATCAAAAGGGTGGTAACTAGTGTTAAAAGACAGTTATGCGCTAAAGAAGAAAGGGTTAATTCAAAAATAAAAGAAATATGAAACAACCTAAAGACCACAAACAAATTGAATGAATGTAAGATGAAAAAGAAGGGAAGACAATGTAAAGAGTAGCCTAGGAAGTGATTCAATGTAGGATAGGAAATGAAATAAACATGTTAAAAATTATCAAAACAGTTTGGAAACGCACGAGTCGTTCGATTCTAAATGTAGCGGTCGCCAGCTGTAATGTGTGGAGGAGTCTGTCCCCGGCAGATCGTGTGACTCCCCTCCCAGCGACATGCCACCCTTTGTGCAATTACATAGATCGGTAAGGTATTTTCGGAGTGTATGGACAAACCTAATCACACAAAAGCAGACTCCACAAGTTTAATAAACAATGGATGTTTATTATCAACTTCCCGAAGTGATCCCTGTTAGATCACTTCAAAAGTACAGTGCCTTGACACTGTGTGCCAAGTAAAGCCGGGGTGACTAATCCAGATACCAGAGTACTGGACATAACCACCGAGAGGGTTCAGAAAACCCAGCAATGTGAGGCTCCAAGGATTCTCTCTTCTCAGAGAGAATGCTGAAGAATGCCTGTCGACCTACTGTGAACCCGGCCTACAGATAAACTGAGTTACGTAATCCGGGGGTCCCCGCTCCACTAGCGTGTGCGGCTTCAGCTGGAATCACTACACAATGGGGACTGACATCCTGCGCCCTCTTTCGAAGATTGAATATATCACTGCTAGACTGACCTGACCCCTACATAAATATTTCTCATGACACAGATACATCCACCGACTGGCTTCTTGTCAGAGAGATACATCCACCGACTGGCTTCTTGTCAGAGAGATACATCCACCGACTGGCTTCTTGTCAGAGAGATACATGCACCGACTGGCTTCTTGTCAGAGAGATACATCCACCGACTGGCTTCTTGTCAGAGAGATACATCCACCGACTGGCTTCTTGTGAGGGAGATACATCCACCGACTGGCTTCTTGTCAGAGAGATACATCCACCGACTGGCTTCTTGTCAGAGAGATACATCCACCGACTGCCTTCTTGTCAGAGAGATACATCCACCGACTGGCTTCTTGTCAGAGAGATACATCCACCGACTGGCTTCTTGTGAGGGAGATACATCCACCGACTGGCTTCTTGTCAGAGAGATACATCCACCGACTGGCTTCTTGTCAGAGAGATACATCCACCGACTGGCTTCTTGTCAGAGAGATACATCCACCGACTGGCTTCTTGTCAGAGAGATACATGCACCGACTGGCTTCTTGTCAGAGAGATACATGCACCGACTGGCTTCTAGTCAGAGAGATACATGCACCGACTGGCTTCTTGTCAGAGAGATACATCCACCGACTGGCTTCTTGTCAGAGAGATACATCCACCGACTGGCTTCTTGTCAGAGAGATACATCCACCGACTGGCTTCTTGTCAGAGAGATACATCCACCGACTGGCTTCTTGTCAGAGAGATACATCCACCGACTGGCTTCTTGTCAGAGAGATACATCCACCGACTGGCTTCTTGTCAGCGAGATACATCCACCGACTGGCTTCTTGTCAGAGAGATACATCAACCGACTGGCTTCTTGTCAGAGAGATACATCCACCGACTGGCTTCTTGTCAGAGAGATACATCCACCGACTGGCTTCTTGTCAGAGAGATACATCCACCGACTGGCTTCCTGTCAGAGAGATACATCAACCGACTGGCTTCTTGTCAGAGAGATACATCCACCGACTGGCTTCTTGTCAGAGAGATACATCCACCGACTGGCTTCTTGTCAGAGAGATACATCCACCGACTGGCTTCTTGTCAGAGAGATACATCCACCGACTGGCTTCTTGTCAGAGAGATACATGCACCGACTGGCTTCTTGTCAGAGAGATACATCCACCGACTGGCTTCTTGTCAGAGAGATACATCCACCGACTGGCTTCTTGTCAGAGTGATACATCCACCGACTGGCTTCTTGTCAGAGAGATACATCCACCGACTGGCTTCTTGTGAGGGAGATACATCCACCGACTGGCTTCTTGTGAGGAGATACATCCACCGACTGGCTTCTTGTGAGGAGATACATGCACCGACTGGCTTCTTGTGAGGAGATACATGCACCGACTGGCTTCTTGTCAGGAGATACATCCACCGACTGGCTTCTTGTCAGAGAGATGCATGCACCGACTGGCTTCTTGTGACAGAGATTCAATTGTAATGAAACATCATGGACTGACAATATATGGGTGGGTACAGAATCCTGACTGAGAATGAAGTTATCCCTCAATTGTAGATAACTTGGGTGTAGAGTGGTGGTTTGTGTCTTTATTGCTAGAGGGCGTGGCAGTCTAGCCCTGCGCAGTGTGTAGAATCAGAGCTGAACCCGTGCACGGAAGTGCCACAGGTCTCCCCTTGTTATGTAACCCGCCTCGTATATAAGGTCTGTTCTCAGTCAGGTTGGCAGGTCTCTTGTCACAGTGAGGAAGGAACCTCTTGGGATCTATAAGTGTTGAATAAATTTGACCCACATCGTCCTTGGGTCTCTATGACATACAGAAAAGGGTCTAGATCAAACAGGCCCCAGAATGACAGGGAAATTCAAACATGTTTGAAGTTAATCACATGTTATTTTGGGCCCCGCGAAGGTTCAATTTGTCAGCAACAAACTGTACCCTCCTCGGGGGAAATCTCAGGGACGGGAATCGTGAATCGCCTCAGGGATTTGAAACCCTACAATTTAGACAGATTGTGTATGAGTACAGAATCTCAGCAGTAAAAACACACTGAGAGATACATAAATCTCAGCAGGATTTGTCTCAGACAAACAACTTGAGAGGTACATGAATCTCAGCAGGATGTGTCTTAGACAAACACCCTGTGAGGTGAATGAATCTCAGCAGGATTTGTCTCAGACAAACACCCTGTGAGGTGCATGAATCTCAGCAGGATTTGTCTCAGATAAACACCCTGTGAGGAACATGAATCTCAGCAGGATCTGTCTCAGACAAACAACTTGAGAGGTACATGAATTCAGAAGGATTTATCTCAGACAAACACACTGTGAGGTACATGAATCTCAGCAGGTTTTGTCTCAGACAAACACCCTGTGAGGTACATGAATCTCAGCAGGGTTTGTCTGAGACAAACACCCTGTGAGGTACATGAATATCAGCAGGATTTGTCTCAGACAAACACCCTGTGAGGTACATATATCTCAACAGGATTTGTCTCAGACAAACACCCTGTGAGGTACATATATCTCAACAAAATTTGTCTCAGACAAACACCCTGTGAGGTATATGAATCTCAGCAGGATTTGTCTCAGACAAACACCCTGTGAGGTACATGAATCTCAACAGGATTTGTCTCCGACACAACACCCTGTGAGGTACATGGATCTCAGCAGGATTTGTCTCAGACACACACCCTGTGAGGTACATGAATCTCAGCAGGGTTTGTCTCAGATGAACACCCTGTGAGGTACATGAATCTCAGCAGGATTTGTCTCAGACATACACCCTGTGAGGTACATGAAACTCAGCAGGATTTGTCTCAGTTAAACACCCTGTGAGGTACATAAATCTCAGCAGGGTTTGTCTCAGATAAACACCCTGTGAGGTACATGAATCTCAGGAGGATTTGTCTCAGACAAACACCCTGTGAGGTACATAAATCTCAACAGGATTTGTCTCAGACAAACACCCTGTGAGGTACATGAATCTCAGCAGGATTTGTCTCAGACATACACCCTGTGAGGTACATGTATCCCAGCAGGATTTGTCTCAGTTAAACACCCTGTGAGGTACATGAATCTCAGCAGGATTTGTATCAGACAAACACCCTGTGAGGTACATGGATCTCAGCAGGATTTGTCTCAAGTAAACACCCTGTGAGGTACATGGATCTCAGCGGGATTTGTCTCAGTTAAACACCCTGTGAGGTGCATGAATCTCAGCAGGATCTGTCTCAAACAAACAACTTGAGAGGTACATGAATCTCAGCAGGATTTGTCTCAGACAAACACCCTGTGAGGTACATGAATCTCAGCAGGATTTGTCTCAGACACACACCCTGTGAGGTACATGAATCTCAACAGGATTTGTCTCAGACACAACACCCTGTGAGGTACATGAATATCAGCAGGATTTGTCTCAGACACACACCCTGTGAGGTACATGAATCTCAGCAGGGTTTGTCTCAAATGAACACCCTGTGAGGTACATGAATCTCAGCAGGATTTGTCTCAGACATACACCCTGTGAGGTACATGAATCTCAGCAGGATTTGTCTCAGATAAACACCCTGTGAGGTACATAAATCTCAGCAGGGTTTGTCTCAGATAAACACCCTGTGAGGTACATGAATCTCAGGAGGATTTGTCTCAGACAAACACCCTGTGAGGTACATATATCTCAACAGGATTTGTCTCAGACAAACACCCTGTGAGGTACATGAATCTCAACAGGATTTGTCTCAGATAAACACCCTGTGAGGTACATGAATCTCAGTAGGATTTGTCTCAGACACACACCCTGTGAGGTACATGAATCTCAGCAGGGTTTGTCTCAGATAAACACCCTGTGAGGTACATGAATCTCAGCAGGATTTGTCTCAGACATACACCCTGTGAGGTACATGAATCCCAGCAGGATTTGTCTCAGTTAAACACCCTGTGAGGTACATGAATCTCAGCAGGATTTGTCTCAGTTAAACACCCTGTGAGGTACATGGATCTCAGCAGGATTTGTCTCAAGTAAACACCCTGTGAGGTACATGGATCTCAGCGGGATTTGTCTCAGTTAAACACCCTGTGAGGTGCATGAATCTCAGCAGGATCTGTCTCAAACAAACAACTTGAGAGGTACATGAATCTCAGCAGGATTTGTCTCAGACAAACACCCTGTGAGGTACATGAATCTCAGTTGGATTTGTCTCAGACACACACCCTGTGAGGTACATGAATCTCAACAGGATTTGTCTCAGACACAGCACCCTGTGAGGTACATGAATATCAGCAGGATTTGTCTCAGACACACACCCTGTGAGGTATATGAATCTCAGCAGGGTTTGTCTCAGATAAACACCCTGTGAGGTACATGAATCTCAGCAGGATTTGTCTCAGACATACACCCTGTGAGATACATGAATCTCAGCAGGATTTGTCTCAGTTAAACACCCTGTGAAGTACATGAATCTCAGCAGGGTTTGTCTCAGATAAACACCCTGTGAGGTACATGAATCTCAGGAGGATTTGTCTCAGACAAACACCCTGTGAGGTACATAAATCTCAACAGGATTTGTCTCAGACAAACACCCTGTGAGGTACATGAATCTCAGCAGGATTTGTCTCAGATAAACACCCTGTGAGGTACATGAATCTCAGCAGGATTTGTCTCAGACACACACCCTGTGAGGTACATGAATCTCAGCAGGGTTTGTCTCAGATAAACACCCTGTGAGGTACATGAATCTCAGCAGGATTTGTCTCAGACATACACCCTGTGAGGTACATGAATCTCAGCAGGATTTGTATCAGACAGACACCCTGTGAGGTACATGAATCTCAGCAGGATTTGTATCAGACAAACACCCTGTGAGGTACATGAATCTCAGCAGGATTTGTCTCAGACAAACACCCTGTGGGGTACATGAATCTCAGCAGGATTTGTCTCAGACAAACACCCTGTGGGGTACATGAATCCCAATGAAACGGGATTCACACGGTGGGATTCATGTACCTCACAGGCCGTTTGTCTGAGACAAATCCTGTTGAGATTCGGTACTGGAACACAATCTCCTCGTGTGACTGACAGGCTTTCATTTTGCTGAGACAACTTTTTTCTCTTGCAATTGTCGGCGACAATCGCCCCTAACAAGGAACAGAATCTCATGAGATTTTGACTTTAAACAGGTTTAAAATTTAGAGGGACATTTTGGTGAGACAAATGTATTTCACACGTTCTCCCCCAATCTGTGAGTCTCAGCGGTCTCAAATAACACCTATTCACACGGGGAAGTACCCTGAGTCGGCAACTGTGTACCCTGTGTACCCTGTGTACCCTGTGTAGGGGTGTAGGGGTGAGACTATGTACCTGTTAAATCTTCTCATGTGAATTGAATCCGCCATGTTCCCCTGAGACTGTAGAACACCCCAATCTGTGAAACTTTGTTCCCAGTTGTTAATAGTAGCCGACTGGTGCAAAGGTGTGAAGTACACCAGTCTCAGGTCCATTTGTCCCACCGTGTGAATCCCATTTAAGTGAATCCCGCTTAAGGTACGATCCACTGGACGATGGAGGGAACATTCATTGCTTGATTTTGTCAACTATCAGTCAAAACTGGTTTCTTGGGATTCATTCTAATTTCAAATGAGTAAATTTAACATTTATCGGGTTTATACTGTATGTTAATTTTTATTCACTTTATTTACAAATATACTGAAAAATCTAGTTTTTTTCAAATCTTTGAAAACCAAGGATGGTGGCCCACGGTTTTTAAAACTTAAATGTGTAGTACTATACATCTACAATATTCTGTAAAAGATGACATGGGTTTTACTATGTATAAAGCAAATTCTTAGAATTTCTATATGTTCTATTTTAAAATTGTTATAATATGTATCTCTAAATCAAAAACAACCACGGTTATCCCCAGAAATGAAGTTAGATACATTACAACACTCAGAGATCACCAAATTACAGAAAATAATTCACTGTTTTTTATTCAACAAGATTTAACGACGTACAGAGTTGGCCAATGAGGGAGGATCTCCCACTCTGGAGTCACAGTAAAAGACAATACAAGAAGGACGGTGCTATGTACAAGACTCACAAATACAGCGTCATGGATCTAGTCAGGTAGATCTGAGGATCAGTCTAGTGATCTGTTAAAGTCCATCTCCGGTTTCCTCCCATGACTCAATCATCTTTCCGTATTACCGCTTGTAGCACGGTTTACTTTGAAGAAGTCTCCGGCCGACTTCTAAATGACACGGGTTTTACTGTTCACGGCGAATTGTCCGACATGCCTTTAAGCCTCACCCAGTGTGGAGCATACTGAAGATGGAAGTAGGACTCAATCAAACCAAGAGTGCGAATCAAGTGTGCTTCACTACACAAAGACAGAGAGTATGTCAACTGTTGTAGATAATATGCTGCTGCAGCTGATGCCTAAAGTTTACAAACAGCGATGAACAAGTGTGCGGTTGTTTGTCTGCAAAGTTAGCAAGAGTCGGCTTCAGATGTTAGTGACGTCATGTGGCACAGATTAATACGCTAACGGGAAAAGTAGTGCGTAGTTAATTTATTATTCACGGTCTACAAAATACAAACTGGGCATGTATGGGGCACTCAGTAAACCACTGCCCATTGTGTAATAACCGCCAGATACCATAACCAGGTGATACGGATTCAAATCCATGGTGCACTGCCTCATGTTCAGGAAAATAGTCCCTTGGTGCTATAGAGCCAAAGATAGATGGTCCCAAGTGATATACCTTTTAATATGGACATGTTTTTGTTTAACTTATTGGAGAGGGTGGATGATAAATGTAACAAACAATGGCCATGTGGACAGGCGGCTCTGTAAACCACTCGAGGTTGACGTTGCCATGCGTCAACCTCTCGTGGTTTACAGAGCCGCCTGTCCACAAAACGAGAAAGAAACTCTCTAAACACAGGCGGAGACATCACGTAACTCGCTACCAGAATTCATAAACAAATTACCAAGAAAACTCAGTTTAAAAAATGCGATTGTAAAAATACCTGAGGTGTGATAACAAATGACGCCGATACACTCCTCACTTCTATTCCACTAATCGTAGACGTTATGAAATGCGTTATCTGAAATACTATCAGTAACTCTGTTAGCCCTTTAAGGGTGGCTACATGGTATATGGTCAAGGGCGGATACTGGTGCTAATCTATACCGCCAGGAGGCCAATTGTCATAATTCTATACACGTAGTTTAGGACGTGATGGAATATGCAATCATTAGTGTTAGTTTTTATTTCACCCAAAATCTTTACCTGGGTGTTTCATCTATATTCTGTGAAAGTTTCATGATATCATGTATATATATATTACCCGCCCCAGCACAGCTGATCCCGCCGTGATAACGAGTAACCATGAACCCACGACTATATTTGTGTTGAGACTGGAGCTAGCGGCAGATAGTCCCAACAGTGACTCCAGTCTAAATAAAAGTCATAAAAAACAGAAAAGGTCTTGGGCAGTAGCCTTCGGTCTGTGTAAGACTGGTCATCTTTGTGCAACAACTGTAGAAGTAAGTCACATCCAGATACCGCGGGTCTCCAATGTGCCAAGGCTTCATCCATATAGATATATATCCATATATGTTTATATCCACTGGGTATCAAATCGTATATCTGGTGATTTGCATCATTATCTCACCCCTGCTATTATTGTCGTAAAGGCTTGACGTGGGAACTCGTTCTCCGTGCCCCGACGAGTATTGCAGTCAGTTCTCCATGGTCTATATCCTGTGTGTCGTCCATTTCTTTTAGTGTGTACAGGGGTGAGATAAATACAGAAAGCAAATCGTTTTGGTCAAAGTAATCATTCTCCAACTCTACGTGATATTCACTGAGCATCAAAGTCTAAGAGAATGACGACTTTGACCCAGACTGGTTGGTTTCTTGTTTAATATTTAGAAAGGGTCTACGCTAACTGTGTTGAGGGTCTGTGGGACATTGGTTTCTTGTTTAATGTTCAGTAAGGGTCTACGCTAACTGTGTTGAGGGGTCTGCGGGATGTTGGTTTCTTGTTTTATGTTCAGTAAGGGTCTACGCTAACTGTGTTGAGGGTCTGCGGGACATTGGTTTCTTGTTTAATGTTCAGTAAGGGTCTACGCTAACTGTGTTGAGGGGTCTGCGGGATGTTGGTTTCTTGTTTTATGTTCAGTAAGGGTCTATGCTAACTGTGTTGGGTGGTCTGCGGGACGTTGGTTTCTTGTTTAATATTTAGTAAGGGTCTACGCTAACTGTGTTGAGGGTCTGCGGGACGTTGGTTTCTTGTTTAATATTTAGTAAGGGTCTATGCTAACTGTGTTGAGGGTCTGCGGGACGTTGGTTTCTTGTTTAATGTTCAGTAAGGGTCTACGCTAACTGTGTTAAGGGTCTACGGGACGTTGGTTTCTTGTTTAATATTTAGTAAGGGTCTACGCTAACTGTGTTGAGTGTTCTGCGGGACGTTGATTTCTTGTTTAATGTTCAGTAAGGGTCTACGCTAACTGTGTTAAGGGTCTACGGGACGTTGGTTTCTTGTTTAATATTTAGTAAGGGTCTACGCTAACCGTGTTGAGCAGTCTGCGGGACGTTGGTTTCTTGTTTAATATTTAGTAAGGGTCTACACTAACTGTGTTAAGGGTCTGCGGGACGTTGGTTTCTTGTTTAATATTTAGTAAGGGTCTACGCTAACTGTGTTGAGGGTCTGCGGGACGTTGGTTTCTTGTTTAATGTTCAGTAAGGGTCTACGCTAACTGTGTTGAGGGTTCTGCGGGACTTGACTTCAGAGAATGCCTCGTCCTCAACTGACGGACTCTTCGCACCATGTCGTACGTTTGAAAGACGAGACACCCGACGATGAAGGAGCCCCCCGCGATGTAGAACGCCCACTCGTAACTTCCGGTGCTGTCCTTGATGGCCCCTGGTGAGAGAAATCAGAAACAGAAAATTAACAATGTGAATACGATGGAAAACTCATTATTCACATTCTACATGTCCAAGGTGAGATAATAACTCATTATTCACATTCTACATGTCCAAGGTGAGATAATAACTCATTATTCACATTCTACATGAACTCGTGACTGGACTTGATAATAGGAAAGTAATTTGCTCAGCCTATATAGATATGAGCAAGGCCTTCGACAGTGTGGACCATACACTACTAAAAGAAAAACTAAAAAGAACTGGAATCTCTGGCACTCTATATACTATTTTATGTGACTACCTCAACAATCGACATCACACGACTAGACTGAACGGCATAACCTCAAAGAGCAATAAAATAACCGTAGGAGTCCCACAAGGCTCGGTCCTTGGACCGGTTTTTTATTATAATTTTCATGAATGACCTAGAAATGGTGTTAAATTTCAGCAAAATCTCAATGTATGCTGATGACATTGTCCTAACTATCGATGGTAGCTCGCAAAATGAAGTAATTTACAGAATGGAAAGCGATTTGAACCAGATTGATATGTGGACTAAGAAAAATCGCAATAAATTATACTAAAACCAAAGTAATGTGGATTAGCAATAAAAGAGAAGTTAATTTCACATCAGAAATATCCATGGGCAAACATAAATACTTAGGGATACTCTTAGATAATAAACTTACACTAAATAAACATTGTAACAAGATAGTAGGAGAATACAGTAATAAATTATTTAAATTGCGTAAAATAAGTCACCTAATAAACAGAGAAGTTAGATTAAAGTTCTTCAAGCAAATGTTTCTGCCTGTGCTTGAGTATGCAGATGCCATCTTTGACCTAATGGGCAATGTTAGAATAAATAAACTTGATACATTATTCAATAAAGGACTGAGAGCTGTCATTGGCAAGCGAAAAGCTATCGGTATGAGGGTGAATGACATGTTAGATATATGTAAGATAAGAAATCTATCTTATCAACGAGTTACCCACAGACTTATGGTAATTAAGTGGTGGAGTACATTCACAGAGAATGTATTCGAAAATGACCTAAGTTACACCAGGGCGAATGATAAAATACGTTTAAAAATTGAGAGACCTAATACTGAAAAATATGTGAAATCGCCACTTTACCAAGGAATGAATGCATGGAATAAACTCCCAATAGAAATCCAAATTTTAGAAAATAAGGAACAATTTAAATCTCAGGTTAAAGAATTCATGCTACCGGAGTGAAAATCATGATAACTTTTGTTTAAAGTCTCGAGTTAGTATCTCGTTTTTTTTTTTTTGTTTTTTTTTTTCAATACCTGTACTATTTTACACGCCAGGAATTGTATGTCAAACTTGTAGGAAGCCTGTTACTGTTAGATTTCTACACTTATGTAATATCAGATATATATCTATAATTGGGTTAAGGTATGAGATTATACAAGCAAATTATATGTTAACTTGACTTGACTTATGTATATATATATATGTTTATCACCAGAGTCAGTCGCTAATCCCTTCCAATACCTCTACCACTTTGACATTGGTAATAATATGTCAAACTTGTAATAAGCTAGTATCTGTGTATCACTATATCTATGTATAATTTGATATATATCAATATTTGGGTTACGGTATGAAATTATATAAGCAAATCACGTGCTACATAGACTTGTTTTGACTAATGTATATATATATATATGTATATCACTTTCATTATTACTATTATATAGTTTTTTCTCTTGTATTTTTTTAGGATGTATAGTTGGAAGATCGTCATTATACTTGATGAATGCTATATTGTCAACAAACACTTCTTTATCAAAGAAAAAAAAAAAAGGTGAGATAATAACTCATTATTCACATTCTACATGTCCATGGTGATATAATAATCTCTGAGATCTAGTATGTTGTGTTTTCATGTTTCCTCTTCAATTTCTGTATTCTTCTGTAAAGACATTTGTTTCAGTCTTATCTCTTCATGATCTAACCTTTGCTGTATTACCCTTTGCTATATTACCCTTTACAGTATTACAGTTTGTTTGTTAACCTTTGCTGAATAACCCTTTGCTATATTACCCTTTACAGTATTACAGTTTGTTTGTTAACCTTTGCTGAATTACCCTTTGCCTTTGCTGAATTAATTAATGCTGAATTAATCGAGTCTCTCTTTGGTAAATTATCTTTTGCTCAATGATACTTTTCTAAACAATCCTAAATCCCATTTTTGGGGCCTATCGAATGATCTAGGGTCGTACATGAAGACCCTCTTCTGTACCTCGTACAAGGGTTATCGCTTAAAACGTTTTTAAGTCTGTTCACTAAGACAGTATTAGCCGTCCATAAGGTCGTCTATGAGTGTTGAGTAAAGTTGACCCACATCCTCTTCCTGACGACCAGGAGATGATCTTCATGTATGGTCCTAGATTATTAAACGGGCTCCTGGTTTGAGGGTCGGGAGCACACACGACCTTATCACCACCTTTGTACCTGGCCACACGGTGGTGTCAGAGGGTCGGGATTAGTGTGTATACGTTGACTCTTCGTGAGAGCACACAGCGCAGAGTTCAGCACTCAGTTATATAAGACACTCGACAGCTCTTCACCAGATAATCCGGCTCGGGTCGCTCTCAGAGGATCAGCGCGATGCGCGTGGATCATCGGTTATCTATTGAGAGTGAGAAGTAGGATCAAGGCGTGACGCCTCGAGGCGCAGGTCACGTGTGTTTACGTCTTCTGAGGAGTCACAGCAGTCCCTTCACGTTAACTGTTTCACAAAGTTATATCTCCTTTACCTGTCTATTTCTTACTACCACAACACACTTCATACAGACCTAATCTCTCCCCCGCGGTTACAGTAGGTGGGATCTGGGAGACTGATGACACCCAAGGCCGCCAAACACATCAACATTTATGTGACATTTTCTCTTGAATCTTTCCTGGGGTTGACAAAATGAGAGTGGGCTGCAATTAGTAACTCTACTTTGGGTTTCTTCCGTTTAGTCTATCGAGATTCTTCCTGTTCTTAACAGGGTTCTCCTAATTCTATTAATATGAGTAAAGTATGACTTATAAAAGTACTTAACAGGGTTCTCATAAAGTGGGTAAACTCTTCTATTAATATGAGTAAAGTATGACTTATAAAAATACTTAACAGGGTTCTCATAAAGTCAGTAGACTCTTCTATTAAGATGAGTAAAGTATGACTTATAAAAGTACTTAACAGGGTTCTCATAAAGTGGGTAAACTCTTCTATTAATATGAGTAAAGTATGACTTATAAAAATACTCAACAGGGTTCTCATAAAGTCAGTAGACTCTTCTATTAAGATGAGTAAAGTATGACTTATAAAAGTACTTAACAGGGTTCTCATAAAGTGGGTAAACTCTTCTATTAATATGAGTAAAGTATGACTTATAAAAATACTTAACAGGGTTCTCATAAAGTCAGTAGACTCTTCTATTAAGATGAGTAAATATGACTTATAAAAGTACTTAACAGGGTTCTCATAAAGTGGGTAAACTCTTCTATTAATATGAGTAAAGTATGACTTATAAAAATACTTAACAGGGTTCTTATAAAGTCAGTAGACTCTTCTATTAAGATGAGTAAAGTATGACTTATAAAAGTCCTTAACAGGGTTCTCATAAAGTGGGTAAACTCTTCTATTAATATGAGTAAAGTATGACTTATAAAAATACTTAACAGGGTTCTCATAAAGTCAGTAGACTCTTCTATTAATATGAGTAAAGTATGACTTATCAAAGTACTTAACAGGGTTCTCATAAAGTGAGTAACCTCTTCTATTAAGATTGGTAAAGTTTGATTTATTACAATACCTGATATATTTTTGATAGCTGATGATTTTTGTTCTGATATTTCTCGTGTTACTTTTCTCACGTCTCCCATATAGAATATAAATTCTGACTCTCCTCATCAGTCAACACACACGTCGTTACTGGGAGTTTCTTATTCGTCTCATCAATCAACACACATGTCGTTACTGGGAGTTTCTCATTCGTCTCATCAGTCAACACACATGTCGTTACTGGGAGTTTCTCATTCGTCTCATCAATCAACACACATGTCGTTACTGGGAGTTTCTCATTCGTCTCATCAGTCAACACACATCTCGTTACTGGGGGTTTCTCATTCGTCTCATCAATAAACACACATGTCGTTACTGGGAGTTTCTCATTCGTCTCATCAATCAACACACATCTCGTTACTGGGGGTTTCTCATTCGTCTCATCAGACAACACACATGTCGTTACTGGGAGTTTCTCATTGGTCTCATCAATCAACACACATGTCGTTACTGGGAGTTTCTTATTCATCTCATCAGTCAACACACAGGTCGTTACTGGGAGTTTCTCATTCGTCTCATCAGACAACACACACGTCATTACTGGGAGTTTCTCTTTCGTCCCATCAATCAACACACATGTCGTCTCCGTGGCCGCTCCGTCTGTCATTATCTGTCACCTGACATCTTTACGTCTATGCTTCTTTTGTTCCAGTACGTTCATATCTTCTCTAAGTTACACCCTCACCCAGCTGTTGGAGTTTGTTAACTTCTCTCTAATCCAGCGATCAGTTCGTCAGTCACCCACTCCTCCTGTTTCTTTTAAATGTTTTTTACCGGTCATACCTCATCTAAGTACGTTGTTAAGTAAGATATTATGTACCCCCCTGTTCTTCAGGATCACCCCAGTTCTATAGTCCGCTCCATGTTCGATAGATAGGCCGATAAGGTATCATGACTGTAGTTTCTATAGTGTCGACCACTGAGAAACCTAATTCGGCGGATCTCTTTGCTTTTTCATGGTCCTATAAATATGTAGGTAGTCAATAGAGTATTTGCCGCTGACACTTCTATCGATGACATGAATCTGTATAAATATGGTCTATTGGTGATCCTCCTGTCCCCCCTGGTCTAGTGACTACTTCTATGAACTGTTTCAGATTATTTTCTTTGTGTATCTGGTTCATCGCTCTATATAAGTTATACTTCACCATTATTCCATGTCTGATGGTTTATCAGAGACTCATGACTGACTTCAGGCTGTGTCTGTCATGACGAGCTGAATGCTGATGGCTTAAAGCCGTCATTCAGAAGACTGGTGACAGGAAAGACTTACCTCCCATGGTGGGGCCGATCACTTCGCCCACGCCCATAAAGACCCTGGCGAGTCCGCAGGCAGACATGGCCTTGTCCACGCCGACGATCTCCACAGTGAGCGGAACCTGCTGCGCCTGATTCCCGTTAAACAGGAACTGGTAGGAGGCCCAGAGCACGAAGAGGCCGGGCACCGTGCTGGGGAAGGGCAGCAGGATGGCTGTCATAGCAGCAACTAGCCCCAGGCCAGTCATGATGGGGACGTGGAGATGCCGCAGGGTGTGCACATCAAACAAGGCCCCTGAAATGAGCCGGCTCGGTGTGTCAAGCGCGTACGAGATGGTCAGCATCAACGCCACCTGCTGGTCGGTGAAGCCCAGGTTGAGCGCGATGCCGGAGATGAAGGTGTTGGTGGTGGTGAAGCAGATGTAGTATCCCAGCATCATCAGACAGTAGAGGATGAAGTCAGGCTGGGCCAATAACGGCAGGTCCATCTGCACCGAAGCAGCCACCACGGCACTGTGTATGGCCTCTCCAATCCGATGCATCTTGGCGGAACCTTTTGTAAGCCGTTCCCCTTCTCTCCAGTTCGTGCCTGGCTGATTCTGTGGAGAATTGCTGGCAGGGCAATGGCAGAGCTGCAGACAGGGATCACTCCTGCTTTGCTCCTTAGTGTCCTCTGCGTGAGACAGAGGATGGTACAGAGGTAAATGAGTTCTCGATGCGGCTTTATGCGTATAAAGAGCATCTTTCTCCAACTGGGCACTTTTTGTCTTGTCTAATGCTAGGAAGCTGCCAAAACTGGCTACGCTGCCATAATACCAAGCTGACTGGTTCACCTGGAGCTTCTCGCTCTGCTTGTACTCTGGCTTGCTGGTTGGCGTGTTGGCACAAGTTCTCACGGTCTTCTCAATTGGTCGGAGGAGGGCGCTGGCCATACAACAGTTCAGCATGAGTCCACCAATGATGAGCATGCCACCCGAGTAGCCGTAGACCCGGTAAAGCATCTCTATGAGGGGTGCCATGACAACCCCTCCCAGACCTGACCCTGTGGACGCTAGTGCCATTGCAAGGCCTCGGCGTCTCTCAAAGTAGTAACCAATGACAGGGAAGGGCGGCAGGTACACCATGTTAGAGCTGAACCCTGGAAAGACAAGGAACAATCAGTAAGCATATTTAGTGACATATTCACATGAACGACAAGATCATCATAGTTCTGACATGACTGACAATTGTTTTGGTTTATAGTGTTTTATGCCATATCAACAGTCAGGGTCATATCATTATGAGATTGAGTGAATGAAATGAGGAAGACAGACAAGCTGGAAACACAGTTGCACCTCTGATAATCTCACCAATGGTACAAGATGAACCGAAGGAATAACATTAACAAATTATAGGCAACCATCACCCACGTAAAGTTACAAAACTATGCCATGGTTGTGGCAAAGTGATGCACGATGACATCGTAATCGACTGGCCAATCAGCAGCCAGAATTTCAGAAAGTAGACAAGACATCAGCATGGAGATTTAAACATCCCTAACTGGATTTGATCAGTAATTGGAGTATTTGAATATTGTGATGCTATAAAATGGCAGAGAAAGGGGTGAGATAATTTCAGAAATGCACTCGAATCATAAAATACTCAATAGTCCACTCGTTTTGATGCGCGGTAATCATCACTCAGCTCCGCCTCGATGACGACTGCAGCGCATCTCTACTTGTGTGTATTTACACGATTCTCGACCGAGTTCTATACAAGTCTCTAATGGCAGATTCCGGGATCAGCCAGTGCCTACTGACTGAGCCACTCTACTGACATTAGTATTGACCATAGATCAGAAAGACGACATAAGTTCAATGTGAGTTCTTCTCAAACTCGTCTGAACGCTGACGAGGGTCAACTTTCACCATTCACTACACAGCTGCAGGACGGTCAACATGGACAGGGAGACAAGGAAGGGGAAACCTCCCGCCATACTTCTCTATACACCTGCATAAAGACATATTGTACTTATCACGTATAATAGACAAAAGAGTCAAAACCGTACTTTGTTACCAATAAAGGAGTGTTCTCAGTAAAGAAATCAATCTTGAGTATAAATAAGCCACTTCAGAAACAAGATAAGCTCACAAGAATCTTCCTGAAGACCCTGTGGATAAGAACCTGAACCGATTACTTTGACCCCGTGTGTGAAAGGCGATAAGAAGTATCAATGAAGAGCCCATGTGTAATTCTCAGACACTCGTCTGCTCACTAAAACATTACAGATTCTCCACCAGGGCTAGGACTAAGACTACGCTCACCCTACATTAGATACAGAGACACACTGTCTGAGTGGGATCTAGACAGATGCACACAACCTGCATTATAACGTCTCACCCGTCTTGAAGCAGTGAGAAAACTCCCCTGGTATTTTTGCCCCATAGGATTAACATTGTATCAACTTGTGTATTGTGTCAGTGGTTGAGTTCCAGGTCTCCACATCCCTATGGCGACCAATTATATTGGTTTCTATGTGAAAAGATTCGTCATCTAAATTGCCGGTATCTATTTGTACCACAAAGACTGCTTTAAGACAGTCACTATGCTATAGCAGCTCCTTCCTGTCTTGATGTTGACTGTACGGCAGCCATTTAGTGAATGGCATATTTACCCTCATTATCATTTGTTCTAGTTCTCAGTCTCGCCACATGGGGGCAGGGCGCTTTGACATGACGCTGACACCTAAGTTGTAAGTGACATGAGCGGCCCGCCTGACATGTGTGACAGACCAGAACGAGATTGGTCAATCCTCATTGGCTGTTTCTTCAACAGACAATCCCAGCACAGAGCTTGCAAGCTCACCCTGGACCCGAATGCCACCTGCTGTCTGTATATAAGCTGATGAACCTGTCATTAAAATCAGTTACGTTCTTGACTCATAGTAGTACCTAGTACCTCTGTGTTTGAGTTCTCACTTCTTCGTAAGGTCTACACCTAACTAGTCTAGGCCTCTCGGCTTTACTCATATGTAGTCAATAGGGTGAATAGCCATACCTCCAACCATGCCGAAGATGAAGTAGAGCCAGTTGAGACTCGGTGTGTAGCCACTGATCACCATGGCAACGGCGTTCACCACGCCGCCCACCAGAGCCACCTGGCGATGAGAGTAGGCGTTACACAGCGCGCTCACCATGGGACCTGCGGGAAACAAAAGAGTAGGCGTTACACAGCGCACTCACCATGGGACCTGCGGGAAACAAAAGAGTAGGCGTTACACAGTGCACTCACCATGGGACCTGCGGGAAACAAAAGAATAGGCGTTACACAGCGCACTCACCATGGGACCTGCGGGAAACAAAAGAGTAGGCGTTACACAGCGCACTCACCATGGGACCTGCGGGAAACAAAAGAGTAGGCGTTACACAGCGCACTCACCATGGGACCTGCGGGAAACAAAAAGAATAGGCGCTACACAGCATGCTCACCATGGGACCTGCGGGAAACAAAAGAATAGGTGTTACACAGCGCACTCACCATGGGACCTGCGGGAAACAAAAGAATAGGTGTTACACAGCATGCTCACCATGGGACCTGTGGGTTAAAGAGAATGCAGTTTGAGGTGAAGTTGTAAAACAGGAAGGCGTTAGGAAAGGAGAAGCGTAACTCACATTTACCCACTGGGTTCAAACATCGGGTTCTATCTCAAAGATAGAGTATGAAGGTGTAACGGTATGAAAACGCGCTCTTATACTTCACCTATAGAGGTTAGAATGGTCTCATACACAATGGTGTAGTATTTTAAGTGTAACACGCTCTTATACCTCACCTATAGAGGTTAGAATGGTCTCATACACAATGAAGTATTTTAAGTGTAACGCGCTCTTATACCTCACCTATAGAGGTTAGAATGGTCTCATACACAATGAAGTATTTTAGGTGTAACGCGCTCTTATACCTCACCTATAGATGTTAGAATGGTCTCATACACAATGAAGTATTTTAAGTGTAACGCGCTCTTATACCTCACCTATAGAGGTCAGAATGGTCTCATACACAATGAAGTATTTTAGGTGTAACACGCTCTTATACTTCACCTATAGAGGTCAGAATGGTCTCATACACAATGAAGTATTTTAGGTGTAACACGCTCTTATACTTCACCTATAGAGGTTAGAATGGTCATACTACAGGTAGAAGTGTGGGGATCAGTGCCCTGCCACTGGTCATGCTGCTGTTGTTGTTGTTGTTGTTGGGTAGTTTAACGTCCAGTATGTTAGCTCAAAGTTATAGGTAGAAGGTAAAAGGTAGAAGTGTGGGATCAGTGGACTGCCACCTGGCCATGCTGCTGCTGCTGTTGTTGTTGTTGTTGTTATTGTTGTTGTTGTTGTTGGGGTAGTTTAACGTCCAGTATGTTAGCTCAAAGTAATAGGTAGAAGGTAAAAGGTAGAAGTGTGGGATCAGTGCACTGCCACTGGCCATGCTGCTGCTGCTGTTGTGGTTGTTGTGGTTGTTGTGGTTGTTGTTGTTGTTGTTGTTGTTGTTGGGCAGTTTAACGTCCAACATGTTCTATTGATTTGATGTTCAGTCTCTTCTTCCTACACCCCCGACCTTCAGCTCGCCCCTGGTATCCGATGAGGGGTTTTGTAACAAGTTTAGCCCATTAGTGAATGTGAAGGGTGAGATAAATTCAGAAACCTTCTCATATTTAGGGTCAGAACTTGATCCCATCTTGTTTGAATCGCTACATAATTTACACAGCTTCGCCTTGTGGATTACTACACGATTTGAACTCGATGGGATATGAGCTCTGACCCTAAACGTTCATAGGTTTCCTGTACAATCCATTACTAACCTACACACATTTTTCAACCCCACCCCTTTTTCCATCTTCTCCAATCCCCCAACGACCCCAAACATACTTCATCAACTGATATTTTTTACCCACCCACCCACTTAAAGTCTTCATCCTTCTCAACTCACCCCTTCCTGATATCAACTCATCAACTTATCGCCATTCACATATTATAAAACTTATCAACACTTTCAAACTAGCTGATAACTTTAATCTACAGACTCTACACATCTGTTGGCCGACTTGGGGAGATTCTAAACTACACAAATAACATTCTGAGACTGAGGGCTGTCAGAAGGTGAAGAATGTAAACCAGGCAGTGGTGACTGTCAGAAGGTGAAGAATGTGAACCAGGCAGTGGGAACTGTCAGAAGGTGAATGTGAACCAGGCAGTGGTGACTGTCTGAAGGTGAAGAATGTGAACCAGGCAGTGGGAACTGTCAGAAGGTGAATGTGAACCAGGCAGTGGTGACTGTCAGAAGGTGAAGAATGTGAACCAGGCAGTGGGGACTGTCTGAAGGTGAAGAATGTGAACCAGGCAGTGGTGACTGTCAGAAGGTGAAGAATGTGAACCAGGCAGTGGTGACTGTCAGAAGGTGAACCAGGCAGTGGTGACTGTCAGGAGGTGAAGAATGTAAACCAGGCAGTGGTGACTGTCAGAATGTGAACCAGGCAGTGGTGACTGTCAGAAGGTGAAGAATGTGAACCAGGCAGTGGTGACTGTCAGAAGGTGAAGAATGTAAACCAGGCAGTGGTGACTGTCAGAAGGTGAAGAATGTGAACCAGGCAGTGGGGACTGTCTGAAGGTGAAGAATGTGAACCAGGCAGTGGGGACTGTCAGAAGGTGAAGAATGTAAACCAGGCAGTGGTGACTGTCAGAAGGTGAAGAATGTAAACCAGGCAGTGGTGACTGTCAGAATGTGAACCAGGCAGTGGTGACTGTCAGGAGGTGAAGAATGTAAACCAGGCAGTGGTGACTGTCAGAATGTGAACCAGGCAGTGGTGACTGTCAGAAGGTGATGAATGTAAACCAGGCAGTGGGGACTGTCAGAAGGTGAAGAATGTAAACCAGGCAGTGGTGACTGTCAGAAGGTGAAGAATGTGAACCAGGCAGTGGTGACTGTCAGAAGGTGAAGAATGTAAACCAGGCAGTGGTGACTGTCAGAAGGTGAAGAATGTGAACCAGGCAGTGGTGACTGTCAGAAGGTGAAGAA
Organism: Alentia gelatinosa; assembly: GCA_950022655.1. Lineage (NCBI taxonomy): Eukaryota > Metazoa > Annelida > Polychaeta > Phyllodocida > Polynoidae > Alentia > Alentia gelatinosa. Next base: position 180,294,733 of record OX465579.1, on the reverse strand, counting down.
TGTAAACCAGGCAGTGGTGACTGTCAGAAGGTGAAGAATGTGAACCAGGCAGTGGTGACTGTCAGAAGGTGAACCAGGCAGTGGGGACTGTCAGAAGGTGAAGAATGTAAACCAGGCAGTGGTGACTGTCAGAATGTGAACCAGGCAGTGGTGACTGTCAGAAGGTGAAGAATGTAAACCAGGCAGTGGTGACTGTCAGAATGTGAACCAGGCAGTGGGGACTGTCAGAAGGTGAAGAATGTAAACCAGGCAGTGGTGACTGTCAGAAGGTGAAGAATGTGAACCAGGCAGTGGTGACTTTCAGAAGGTGAAGAATGTGAACCAGGCAGTGGTGACTGTCAGAAGGTGAAGAATGTAAACCAGGCAGTGGTGACTGTCAGAAGGTGAAGAATGTGAACCAGGCAGTGGGGACTGTCAGAAGGTGAAGAATGTAAACCAGGCAGTGGTGACTGTCAGAAGGTGAACCAGGCAGTGGTGACTGTCAGAAGGTGAAGAATGTGAACCAGGTAGTGGTGACTGTCAGAAGGTGAAGAATGTAAACCAGGCAGTGGTGACTGTCAGAAGGTGAAGAATGTAAACCAGGCAGTGGTGACTGTCAGAAGGTGAAGAATGTGAACCAGGCAGTGGGGACTGTCAGAAGGTGAAGAATGTAAACCAGGCAGTGGTGACTGTCAGAAGGTGAACCAGGCAGTGGTGACTGTCAGAAGGTGAAGAATGTGAACCAGGCAGTGGTGACTGTCAGAAGGTGAAGAATGTGAACCAGGCAGTGGTGACTGTCAGAAGGTGAAGAATGTAAACCAGGCAGTGGTGACTGTCAGAATGTGAACCAGGCAGTGGTGACTGTCAGAATGTGAACCAGGCAGTGGGGACTGTCAGAAGGTGAAGAATGTAAACCAGGCAGTGGTGACTGTCAGAAGGTGAAGAATGTGAACCAGGCAGTGGTGACTGTCAGAAGGTGAGGAATGTAAACCAGGCAGTGGTGACTGTCAGGAGGTGAAGAATGTAAACCAGGCAGTGGTGACTGTCAGAATGTGAACCAGGCAGTGGTGACTGTCAGAAGGTGAAGAATGTGAACCAGGCAGTGGGGACTGTTAGAAGGTGAAGAATGTGAACCAGGCAGTGGTGACTGTCAGAAGGTGAAGAATGTAAACCAGGCAGTGGTGACTGTCAGAAGGTGAAGAATGTAAACCAGGCAGTGGTGACTGTCAGAAGGTGAAGAATGTGAACCAGGCAGTGGGGACTGTCAGAAGGCGAAGAATGTAAACCAGGCAGTGGTGACTGTCAGAAGGTGAACCAGGCAGTGGTGACTGTCAGAAGGTGAAGAATGTGAACCAGGCAGTGGTGACTGTCAGAAGGTGAAGAATGTGAACCAGGCAGTGGTGACTGTCAGAAGGTGACGAATGTGAACCAGGCAGTGGTGACTGTCAGAAGGTAAAGAATGTAAACCAGGCAGTGGTGACTGGGGACTGTCAGAAGGTGAAGAATGTGAACCAGGCAGTGGTGACTGTCAGAAGGTGACGAATGTGAACCAGGCAGTGGTGACTGTCAGAAGATGAAGAATGTAAACCAGGCAGTGGTGACTGTCAGAAGGTGACGAATGTGAACCAGGCAGTGGTGACTGTCAGAAGGTAAAGAATGTAAACCAGGCAGTGGTGACTGGGGACTGTCAGAAGGTGAAGAATGTGAACCAGGCAGTGGTGACTGTCAGAAGGTGACGAATGTGAACCAGGCAGTGGTGACTGTCAGAAGATGAAGAATGTAAACCAGGCAGTGGTGACTGTCAGAAGGTGAAGAATGTAAACCAGGCAGTGGTGACTGTCAGAAGGTGAAGAATGTAAACCAGGCAGTGGTGACTGGGGACTGTCAGAAGGTGAAGAATGTGAACCAGGCAGTGGTGACTGTCAGAAGGTGACGAATGTGAACCAGGCAGTGGTGACTGTCAGAAGGTGAAGAATGTAAACCAGGCAGTGGTGACTGTCAGAAGGTGAACCAGGCAGTGGTGACTGTCAGAAGGTGAAGAATGTGAACCAGGCAGTGGTGACTGTCAGAAGGTGACGAATGTGAACCAGGCAGTGGTGACTGTCAGAAGGTGAAGAATGTGAACCAGGCAGTGGTGACTGTCAGAAGGTGAAGAATGTGAACCAGGCAGTGGTGACTGTCAGAAGGTGAAGAATGTGAACCAGGCAGTTGGGACTGAGGCATGATGGGAAGAGAGCCTCGAGTGGACATGGAGTAGACTGGTATGTTAATGGATGACTTGATCACAATGAGTCTGTTGATACTCCGTTCAGTTACTGACACTTGAGAATCGATTACCGCCATCTGAGGCCCTCAGACAATGCACAGTTCTTATCAGTTGACTGTCAGAACGCCACCCCTAGACTGGGCACACAGTGATTGCTAGTGCCGTCCTCATCTGCCAGGATGAAGACCTGGTCAGCGACTAGCGGTTTGATGTTTAACTCTAACCCGGTCAGCGACTAGCGGTTTGATGTTTACATCTCTAACCCTGTCAGCAACTAGCGGGTTGATGTTTACAACTCTAACCCTGTCAGCGACTAGCGGGTTGATGTTTAACTCTAACCCTGTCAGCGACTAGCGGGTTGATGTTTACAACTCTAACCCTGTCAGCGACTAGCGGGTTGATGTTTACAACTCTCACCCTGTCAGTGACTAGCGGGTTGATGTTTAACTCTAACCCTGTCAGCAACTAGCGGGTTGATGTTTAACTCTAACCCTGTCAGCGACTAGCGGGTTGATGTTTAACTCTCACCCTGTCAGCGACTAGCGGTTTGATGTTTAACTTTCACCCTGTCAGCAACTAGCGGGTTGATGTTTAACTTTCACCCGGTCAGCGACTAGCGGGTCGATGTTTAACTCTAACCCTGTCAGCGACTAGCGGTTTGATGTTTACAACTCTCACCCTGTCAGCGACTAGCTGGTTGATGTTTAACTCTCACCCGGTCAGCGACTAGCGGGTTGATGTTTAACTTTCACCCTGTCAGCAACTAGCGGGTTGATGTTTAACTTTCACCCGGTCAGCGACTAGCGGGTCGATGTTTAACTCTAACCCTGTCAGCGACTAGCGGTTTGATGTTTACAACTCTCACCCTGTCAGCGACTAGAGGTTTGATGAATAATCTTAAAAGAAACTGTCCAGTTATGCTTGTTCGGCTACATCCAACATTTGAATAGCAACAAGCTATCTGAGAACACAGCATGTGCTCCACTGTTTATCAGCCTTCTTTATTTTGCACTTGAGTTGTATCAATCTATAACTCTCGCCATCCATGTTATCGTTATTAATCGAAAGCTATAAATACTTGTATATCCGAATCTTATTTTGATGGGCCATCACCAAAAGACGACATGAGATTCTATTGATGGAGCTGATGCTTTGATAAACATCCACCGTGGATGGTGGGATAGGACCTTAACTCACGGTGTTGTTGTGAATCAATTGTTACAATATATTCACAACTATTTGACTATTTGACAATTTACTGGAGAATGTGTGGACATGAAACTTTCTCTTACTAACAAACATATAAAACGCCACACTTGAGTGTTTTATTTTCTTGTGATTCCTGATCTGTTTTATTGAGATCTTTCTTCTGAATCCAGCTATTTTACGTAATTCTCCTAATTGACCTAATTATTGACTTCAAATAGGTCATGACCCAGAAAAACTTAATAAGAAATCAGGACAAGTATCTGCTGCACAGAATGGATGACTGGGCTCAGGATGGAGAGGTCCTCACCATATTCATTCATTGATCAGATAATTATTTTATGACTTTTCTTTCACACGCTAATAACCTGCTCAAACTGTTCAGCGTGGCGGCAGATTTGAGATCAGGAGATTCAGGAGATGAATAATCTGGACGCTAAGTAAGCTACAGCCCTCTCGCCATCAGACGATGAGATTAAACGTGGCCACTTGACTCTGAAATGACACTCAGCGGCCAATGACTGTCTTTGTCAGCACAGATCAGCATATCCTAAACACATACAAGATAAGACCGACAGCTGCGACCACAAACCTGACAGCTATTGGCGCTCACAGGGAACCGGGGCCTGTTTAATAATCTAGGCTCTAACGTGAAAACCCTTTTCTGTATGTCACAGAAACCCGGGGACGAGTCAACATTCATGAGCAGACGATCTTACAATCAAAGGACGACTCTTGTACGAGGTACAGAAACGTGACGTACGATACTAGATTATTAAACGGGCCCCTGACTTCTGAATGAGTCTAAATCCTTCACTTCTCTCAACTCTCAATGTAACAGATGAGGATTAAAATCTAAGACTTCAACAAACAGACATATCGCGGGCTTGTCGAGCGCGGGACACACGCTCAGATGTGCTGCTTGATTTTAAGGAGAGGATATATAGACTTTCAGCGTGCTGCAAAAATTATCACTTCACTATAAGCGTGTCAACTCTGTGACATTGGTTGGATGCAGAGGTCCAGAGTCGCACGTTTTGAGACGTTCCTCCATGCAGCATCTGAATGTCTGGCCGCCTTTAGTTTACCTTCCTGTACACGTCCCTTGACGTGCTGGTTATGAATTCAGTGGAATTGTTAAACTCATGAGAAATTCCCGTTTGACCATGACGAAACACAGGTGTGGTTTGAGGTACACTCTCCATCATGACGAGACACACGTGTGGTTTGAGGACACTCTCCATCATGATGAGACACACGTGTGGTTTGAGGTACATTCCATCATGACGAGACACACGTGTGGTTTGAGGACACTCTCCATCATGATGAGACACACGTGTGGTTTGAGGACACTCTCCATCATGACGAGACACACGTGTGCTTTGAGGGACACTCTGATACAGCTGGTGCTCTTTTATTATCCGTCCATACAAAGTCTCCATTGCAGGGTGGAGGACCAAACGTTATCGTCAATACAGCTGATATACGAGTTGTAACTGCCGTACCCTCACGTGTTACGAGATAGTTATAACTGACAATCTGATGTAACTAGGAGCAAGGAGAGTGCTCGTCACTATGAATAGATAACAATTAAAAGGTTTGGGTTATATTCAGTCATTTCCTGCAAAACCACTTGCTCCCACTTGCTCGGTCTTGAGTGATTGGTCATGGCCAGCTGGGAATGCCTCAAGACCCTGATACACTGGCACCCTGCTCCTTACACAATATCACAGTGAATAGCACGCAGATAGTGAAGGGATAGTTTTTTTTGCAGCATGATGGAGGTCTATGTGACCTCTAACCTTTAAGCGACGTATATAGGCCGTGCGCGCACGCTCTAATGAAGCGATGTCCCTGTAAACGTCACTTTACGGAACATGTGACGGGATCCGGGAAATTACACACAGCTACATTCATGTTTACTATCAACCTCAGAAACATCAATCTACAACCTATATGTAAACGTCACTTTACGGAACATGTGACGGGATCCGGGAAATTACACACAGCTACTTTCATGTTTACTATCAACCTCAGAAACATCAATCTATGTCCTATATGTAAGCCGTTGGAGCCGTTTCTATTTCAATTTGGACTCACAAGGTTCAAACTGAACCCTAGTCTGATGCGGCTATAACGTCATCGTGACGTGTCCCATAGCAACCTGCATAGCAACACTCGTTGTCAATCTAAAACCGGCGGGAAACCAGCGGGAAACCAGCGGGAAACCAGCGGGAAACCAGGGCCCTGTTTTTCAGTAACGACATCGTCGGGCAACGATACCCTACGATCGTCCAGCGATTCCACGACATTCTGGAAGACACAAAATGGCCGCTGTTCTATAGACACGATCGTAGTGCGCCACTCACGATCGCCGCGAAAAATGTCGGCCGCTACGACAAATATAGAACTGTCTTAGGTTCTATAACACATCAATGCAATTTTAACACGAGTAGGGACAACATATAGACTATAATCGTTTAAAATATGAAGAAGATCGGACGTAGCGTTCCGAAGTTATCGGCGTTTGAATTTCGTCATAGCAATCGTCTGCTCTGGTGGCCAGTCACCCTCCCACCTCCCTTACCAGTCAATACTGCATAAATTAGCGGAGGCGTCAGGAAAATACACTGGCCACCAGAGCAGACGATTGCTATTACGAAATTAAAACGCCGATATCTTCGGAACGCTACGATCGATTTTCTTCATATTTGGTACGATAATTTGTTATATGCATACCTTACTCGTGTTTCATTGCTTAATTCGTACAGGAAGTGAAGTTGCGCATTCGGTACGACATGTCCATAGGTGTCATGAACGGACGACACTTTGGGCGACATTTTCAATCACGTGACCCCACGATTGTCGTGACTGAAAAACATGTCTGGACGCCCTTTGACTCTTACAGTCACGACATGTCGCCGATTCACTATAGTGTCGTGTCTATCGAACACTGACGGCAAAAACACGTCGCCCATAACGATTGTCGTAACTGAAAAACAGGGCCCAGCTCTCTCATCGCATCCCGTTTTACGGTGAGTGCGATGTACTTCCGGAAACTATGTGTGCCATTTATATTTCCATGTATTTAGTGCGTATTTACAGTGAAGGAGATATTACCGCTGTCAAAGCGAGAAGTGAGGTAGGCCATTTTGTAAATCTAACCCCGTGAAACGTACCGTGAACTTCTTCACAGCCTGCAGTAACTTTAAGGTCTCATCGTCTCGCCAGTGGATTAAAGTGCGCTGCAGGAATGACTGCAGCTGTATCGACTGAGTTAAACTGATGTGACTATCTTTAATCAATACTATAAATAGAAACACCATGGCTCTATTGTTGGTATATCGACTTGGGAATAGCACAAAAAGGCACATACGGACCAGCTTGTCGTATGAGGTACGTTACCGACAAAAGACAAGTAACAGAATGTGTCCCTCCATTAATCATGAAATGATATATCTGTAAGCAGGATGATGATGATTAAATAGTTGAGGATACACAATGAAAACCACATCTGTTCTCAGGTACACGAATCCCACCGTGTGAATCCAGCTTTCAGGGGAATTCACACGCCGGGATTCATACATGTACCTCACCGTGTTCAAAATCTCCGGAGATTCTGATCCTTTTTAGCGGTAAATGTCGCAAACAATGGCAGGAAAAAACACATCTCAGGGAAATGGTACCCTACAATTTAGAGGAAGAGATCGTGTTCCAGTAGAGAATCTCAGCAGGATTTGTCTCAGACAAACACCCTGTAAGGGGCATGAATCTCAGCAGGATCTGTCTCAGACAAACACCCTGTAAGGGGCATGAATCTCAGCAAAATTTGTCTCAGACAAACACCCTGTGAGGTACATGAATCTCAGCAGGATTTGTCCCAGACAAACACCCTGTGAGGTACATGAATCTCAGCAGGATTTGTCTCAGACAAACACCCTGTGAGGTACATGAATCTCAGCAGGATTTGTCTCAGACAGACACCCTGTGAGGTACATGAATCTCAGCAGGATTTGTCTCAGATAAACACCCTGTGAGGTACATGAATCTCAGCAGGATTTGTCTCAGACACACACCCTGTGAGGTACATGAATCTCAGCAGGATTTGTCTCAGACAAACACCCTGTGAGGTACATGAATCTCAGCAGGATTTGTCTCAGACACACACCCTGTGAGGTACATGAATCTCAGCAGGGTTTGTCTCAGAAGAATCTATGGGCGTCTAATGACTATAGATCATTGTTCTATATGTAAGAACTGTATCATAATGATATACAGATATTAAATCTCATCTTGTATAATGTATGACCACTGTTCTATATGTGAGAACTGTATCATAATGATATACGGATATTAAATCTCATCTTGCATAATGTATGATCATTGTTCTATATGTAAGAACTGTATCATAATGATATACGGATATTAAATCTCATCTTGTATAATGTATGATCCTTGTTCTATGTGTAAGAACAGTATCATAATGATATACAGATATTAAATCTCATCTTGTATAATGTATGATCGTGGTAGGGTTGTTCTATATGAGAACTGTATGATGATAATATACGGATATTAGGTATACTAGATACAGATGAAAGGACACCTCGTGAGGAGTGTTGAGCGTGGTGTGGTCTGACTTTATGATCATGTTTACCGGGATCATGCCATGTTTTTATTGACTGTGATCAATCCTTCTTGGCTGGATGTAGGTGTTGATTGCTCACTGACAGCTGTGAGGCCCGCTGAGAGGCCGGCGAGGTGTTGACACTTCGGGCGTCAGAGTGTAGGTTCAAAGTGAATTAAACCTCCACCTCCTGATCATAAAGAAAGGTAAACAGGACTCACGTGACCCCAACCTCGACTCTAAGACTGTTTAAGTTAAATTGGCGACGGAGACCTTCATGAAGGGGAATCGTCATGAAGTGAAGTGTTTATAAAAGTTACTGGAGATCACCCGAGGTCGCCCTGGTCTGCCCTAACATAGGTGAACAGTGTGGACAAACACAAAGTGTAGAGAGGTGGTATGGAGAGTGTAGAGTGATATAAAGAGCCATAATGACGCGGTATGGAGAGTGTAGAGTGATTTAGACAGCCATAGTGACGCCGTACGGAGAGTGTAGAGTGACATAGAGAGCCATAGTGACGCCGTACGGAGAGTGTAGAGTGATTTAGACAGCCATAGTGACGCCGTACGGAGAGTGTAGTGACATAGAGAGCCATAGTGACGCCGTACGGAGAGTGTAGAGTGATATAGACAGCCATAGTGACGCCGTATGGAGAGTGTAGAGTGATCTAACCAGCCATAGTGACGCCGTACGGAGAGTGTAGTGACATAGAGAGCCATAGTGACGCCGTACGGAGAGTGTAGAGTGATTTAGACAGCCATAGTGACGCCGTACGGAGAGTGTAGAGTGATATAGACAGCCATAGTGACGCCGTATGGAGGGTGTAGAGTGATTTAGACAGCCATAGTGACGCTATATGGAGGGTGGAGAGTGATCTAAACAGCCATAGTGACGCTATTTGGAGGGTGGAGAGTGATCTAAACAGCCATAGTGACGCTATATGGAGGGTGGAGATTGATCTAAACAGCCATAGTGACGCTCTATGGAGGGTGGAGAGTGATCTAAACAGCCATAGTGACGCTATATGGAGGGTGGAGAGTGATCTAAACAGCCATAGTGACGCTCTATGGAGGGTGTAGAGTGATATAGACAGCCATAGTGACGCCGTACGGAGAGTGTAGAGTGATCTAGACAGCCATAGTGACGCTGTACGGAGAGTGTAGAGTGATATAGAGAGCCATAGTGACGCCGTACGGAGAGTGTAGAGTGATATAGAGAGCCATAGTGACGCCGTACGAAGAGTGTAGAGTGATATAGACAGCCATAGTGACGCTCTATGGAGGGTGTAGAGTGATCTAAACAGCCATAGTGACGCTCTATGGAGGGTGTAGAGTGATATAGACAGCCATAGTGACGCCGTATGGAGAGTGTAGAGTGATCTAAACAGCCATAGTGACGCTATATGGAGAGTGTAGAGTGATATAGACAGCCATAGTGACGCCGTACGGAGAGTGTAGAGTGATATAGAGAGCCATAGTGACGCCGTACGGAGAGTGTAGTGACATAGAGAGCCATAGTGACGCCCTATTGAGGGTGTAGAGTGATCTAACCAGCCATAGTGACGCCGTACGGAGAGTGTAGAGTGACATAGAGAGCCATAGTGACGCCCTATTGAGGGTGTAGAGTGATCTAAACAGCCATAGTGACGCTATATTAAGGGTGGAGAGTGATCTAGCTTTAGATCCTCATTCGGGGATCAGTTTTCTGATGAAGTAATTGATTAAGGTTACACAAAATATTGGTTGAGATTTTAAAATATGCCAGCACACAGGTAGTAATACCATCGTCACTGCCCAACCTCCAAGTCCCAATTGTTGTTCTTTCTCTCAGTGATCTTAACTCAACCACTCCAGAGGTAGCATAAAGCCTAAGCTTGGAGACTGATCTTTGAGCTGATGTCCCCGTGATTGTGATGGAGAGTGAGGGAAGGTACCTGGATCAGATAAGAAATACATGTGTGTCTAACCACACCTGTTGTGTGACAGATATACGACAGATGTGTAACGTTCACTGGTGTGTATTACCCACCTAATACAGAGTCTCCATACTAAACCTATAGGGAGTGTGTATTACCCACCTAATACAGAGTCTCCATACTACACCTATAGGGAGTGTATTATCCACCTAATACAGAGTCTCCATACTAAACCTATAGGGAGTGTGTATTACCCACCTAATACAGAGTCTCCATACTAAACCTATAGGGAGTGTGTATTACCCACCTAGTACAGAGTCTCCATACTAAACCTAAAGAGAGTGTGTATTACCCACCTAATACAGAATCTCCATACTAAACCTATAGGGAGTGTGTATTACCCACCTAATACAGAGTCTCCATACTAAACCTATAGGGAGTATGTATTACCCACCTAATACAGAGTCTCCATACTAAACCTATAGGGAGTGTGTATTACCCACCTAATACAGAGTCTCCATACTAAACCTATAGGGAGTGTGTATTACCCACCTAATACAGAGTCTCCATACTAAACCTATAGGGAGTGTGTATTACCCACCTAATACAGCCTCCATACTAAACCTATAGGGAGTGTGTATTACCCACCTAATACAGAGTCTCCATACTAAACCTATAGGGAGTGTGTATTACCCACCTAATATAGAGTCTCCATACTAAACCTATAGAGAGTGTGTATTACCCACCTAATACAGTCTCCATATTAAACCTATAGGGAGTGTGCATTACCCACCTAATACAGAGTCTCCATATTAAACCTATAGGGAGTGTATTATCCACCTAATACAGAGTCTCCATACTAAACCTATAGGGAGTGTGTATTACCCACCTAATACAGAGTCTCCATATTAAACCTATAGGGAGTGTGTATTACCCACCTAATACAGTCTCCATACTAAACCTATAGGGAGTATGTATTACCCACCTAATACAGAGTCTCCATACTAAACCTATAGGGAGTGTGTATTACCCACCTAATACAGTCTCCATACTAAACCTATAGGGAGTGTGTATTATCCACCTAATACAGGGTCTCCATACTAAACCTATAGGGAGTGTGTATTATCCACCTAATACAGAGTCTCCATATTAAACCTATAGGGAGTGTATTATCCACCTAATACAGAGTCTCCATATTAAACCTATAGGGAGTGTATTATCCACCTAATACAGAGTCTCCATACTAAACCTATAGGGAGTGTGTATTATCCACCTAATACAGGGTCTCCATACTAAACCTATAGGGAGTGTGTATTATCCACCTAATACAGAGTCTCCATATTAAACCTATAGGGAGTGTATTATCCACCTAATACAGAGTCTCCATATTAAACCTATAGGGAGTGTGTATTACCCACCTAATACAGAGTCTCCATACTACACCTATAGGGAGTGTATTATCCACCTAATACAGAGTCTCCATACTAAACCTATAGGGAGTGTGTATTACCCACCTAATACAGAGTCTCCATACTAAACCTATAGGGAGTGTGTATTACCCACCTAATACAGAGTCTCCATACTAAACCTATAGGGAGTGTGTATTACCCACCTAATACAGAGTCTCCATACTAAACCTATAGGGAGTGTGTATTACCCACCTAATACAGAGTCTCCATACTAAACCTATAGGGAGTGTGTATTACCCACCTAATACAGAGTCTCCATACTAAACCTATAGGGAGTGTATTATCCACCTAATACAGAGTCTACATACTACACCTATAGGGAGTGTATTATCCACCTAATACAGAGTCTCCATATTAAACCTATAGGGAGTGTGTATTACCCACCTAATATAGTCTCCATATTAAACCTATAGGGAGTGTGTATTATCCACCTAATACAGAGTCTACATATTAAACTTATAGGGAGTGTGTATTACCCACCTAATACAGTCTACATACTAAACCTATAGGGAGTGTGTATTACCCACCTAATATAGAGTCTCCATATTAAACCTATAGGGAGTGTGTATTATCCACCTAATACAGAGTCTACATATTAAACTTATAGGGAGTGTGTATTACCCACCTAATACAGAGTCTCCATACTAAACCTATAGGGAGTGTGTATTACCCACCTAATATAGAGTCTCCATATTAAACCTATAGGGAGTGTGTATTATCCACCTAATACAGAGTCTACATATTAAACCTATAGGGAGTGTGTATTATCCACCTAATACAGAGTCTACATATTAAACTTATAGGGAGTGTGTATTACCCACCTAATACACACTAATCCTATAAATTTAGGTTAACTACGGAAAGCTTTATTCTCCCAGCGTACAAAGTAGAGCATGAGAAGATGGGCGGCCATTTTCTCTTTCCTCGTCGTTGTTAACACTACCTAATATCCTCTCATTTGCTCGGATGTTACTACCCATCATCTATGCGGAGAGTACGACCAGATAAAACAGATGCTAATATAGTGTGTAAACCCCCCACATTCTGACTACCAAAGAGGGAGTTACGTGACTAGTTAGCGTCGCCGGGATTAGGTGTACAACGATAACGGTGTCCATCATTGATGATGATTCTACACGGTATGTGTCAGTCTGAAGTAGAGACTGGCCATCTGGTGACCGCGCGACTGGTTCTGGTCGTCACTGGGAGATCTCCAGGGAGAGTCAGCTGACGGGATTACGTCAGACACAACAGACCCCCGCTTCCTGTTCGTATTGTCAGCACACTCCCACAGGCAGATGTGTCATCCCCGCAACACCGCTATAAAACATCCCCGCAACACCGCTGTAAAATATCCCCAGTAACACCGCTGAAAAATATCCCCAGTAACACCGCTGTGAAATATCCCCAGCCACTCCGCTGTAAAACATCCCCAGTAACACCGCTATAAAATATCCCCAGTAACACAGCTGTGAAATATCCCCAGCCACTCCGCTGTAAAACATCCCCAGTAACACCGCTATAAAATATCCCCAGTAACACAGCTGTGAAATATCCCCAGCCACTCCGCTGTAAAACATCCCCAGTAACACCGCTATAAAATATCCCCAGTAACACAGCTGTAAAATATCCCCAGTAACACCGCTGTAAAATATCCCCAGTAACACAGCTGTAAAATATCCCCGCAACACCGCTGAAAAATATCCCCAGTAACACAGCTGTAAAACATCCCCAGTAACACCCTGTAAAACATCCCCAGTAACACAGCTGTAAAACATCCCCAGCCACTCCGCAGTAAAATATCCCCAGTAACACTGCTATAAAACATCCCCAGTAACACAGCTGTAAAACATCCCCAGTAACACCGCTATAAAACATCCCCAGTAACACCGCTGAAAAATATCCCTCCACACCGCTATAAAACATCCCCAGTAACACCGCTGAAAAATATCCCCAGTAACACAGCTGAAAAATATCCCCAGTAACACAGCTGTAAAATATCCCAGCCACACCGCTATAAAACATCCCCAACCACTCCGCTGTAAAATATCCCCAGCCACACCGCTATAAAACATCCCCAGCCACACCGCTATAAAACATCCCCAGCCACACCGCTATAAAACATCCCCGCAACACCGCTGAAAAATATCCCCAGCCACACCGCTGTAAAATATCCCCGCCACACCGCTATAAAACATCCCCAGTAACACCGCTATAAAACATCCCCAGCCACACCGCTATAAAACATCCCCAGCCACACCGCTATAAAACATCCCCAGCCACATCGCTATAAAACATCCCCAGTAACACCGCTATAAAACATCCCCAGCCACACCGCTATAAAACATCCCCAGTAACACCGCTATAAAACATCCCCAGCCACATCGCTATAAAACATCCCCAGCCACACCGCTATAAAACATCCCCGCAACACCGCTATAAAACATCCCCGCCACACCGCTGTAAAATATCCCCAGCCACTCCGCTGTGAAATATCCCCAGCCACTCCGCTGTAAAACATCCCCGCCACACCGCTATAAAACATCCCCGCAACACCGCTATAAAACATCCCAGCCACTCCGCTGTAAAACATCCCCGCCACACCGCTGTAAAATATCCCCAGTAACACCGCTATAAAACATCCCACACCGCTGTAAAATATCCCCAGTAACACCGCTATAAAACATCCCACACCCTGTAAAATATCCCCAGTAACACCGCTATAAAACATCCCACACCGCTGTAAAATATCCCCAGTAACACCGCTATAAAACATCCCACACCCTGTAAAATATCCCCAGTAACACCGCTATAAAACATCCCACACCGCTGTAAAATATCCCCAGTAACACCGCTATAAAACATCCCACACCGCTGTAAAATATCCCCAGTAACACCGCTATAAAACATCCCACACCCTGTAAAATATCCCCAGTGAAACACCGCTATAAAACATCCCACACCCTGTAAAATATCCCCAGTGAAACACCGCTATAAAACATCCCACACCCTGTAAAATATCCCCAGTGAAACACCGCTATAAAACATCCCACACCCTGTAAAATATCCCCAGTAACACCGCTATAAAACATCCCACACCCTGTAAAATATCCCCAGTGAAACACCGCTATAAAACATCCCACACCCTGTAAAATATCCCCAGTGAAACACCGCTATAAAACATCCCACACCCTGTAAAATATCCCCAGCCACTCCGCTGTAAAACATCCCCAGTAACACCGCTGTAAAATATCCCCAGCCACTCCGCTGTAAAACATCCCCAGTAACACCGCTGTAAAATATCCCCAGCCACACCCTGTAAAACATCCCCAGTCACACCCTGTAAAACATCCCCAGCCACACCCTGTAAAATATCCCCAGCCACATCCCACACTCCCGTATCACATCCCACACTCCCGTATCACATCCCACACTCCCGTATCACATCCCACACTCCCGTATCACATCCCACACTCCCGTATCACATCCCACACTCCCGTATCACATCCCACACTCCCGTATCACATCCCACACTCCCGTATCACATCCCACACTCCCGTATCACATCCCACACTCCCGTATCACATCCCACACTCCCGTATCACATCCCACACTCCCGTATCACATCACACACTCCCGTATCACATCCCACACTCCCGTATCACATCACACACTCCCGTATCACACCCCACACTCCCGTATCACATCCCACACTCCCGTATCACATCCCACACTCCCGTATCACATCCCACACTCCCGTATCACACCCCACACTCCCGTCTCACACCCCACACTCCCGTATCACATCCCACACTCCCGTATCACATCCCACACTCCCGTATCACATCCCACACTCCCGTATCACATCCCACACTCCCGTATCACATCCCACACTCCCGTATCACATCCCACACTCCCGTATCACATCCCACACTCCCGTCTCACACCCCACACTCCCGAATCACATCCCACACTCCCGTATCACATCCCACACTCCCGTATCACACCCCACACTCCCGTATCACATCCCACACTCCCGTATCACACCCCACACTCCCGTATCACACCCCACACTCCCGTATCACACCCCACACTCCCGTATCACATCCCACACTCCCGTATCACACCCCACACTCCCGTATCACATCCCACACTCCCGTATCACATCCCACACTCCCGTATCACACCCCACACTCCCGTATCACACCCCACACTCCCGTATCACACCCCACACTCCCGTATCACATCCCACACTCCCGTATCACACCCCACACTCCCGTATCACATCCCACACTCCCGTCTCACATCCCACACTCCCGTATCACACCCCACACTCCCGTATCACATCCCACACTCCCGTCTCACATCCCACACTCCCGTCTCACATCCCACACTCCCGTATCACATCCCACACTCCCGTATCACATCCCACACTCCCGTATCACATCCCACACTCCCGTATCACACCCCACACTCCCGTATCACACCCAACACTCCCGTATCACATCCCACACTCCCGTATCACACCCAACACTCCCGTATCACACCCCACACCGCCGTATCACATCCCACACTCCCGTCTCACATCCCACACTCCCGTATCACATCCCACACCGCCGTATCACATCCCACACTCCCGTATCACATCCCACACTCCCGTATCACACCCCACACTCCCGTATCACATCCCACACTCCCGTATCACATCCCACACTCCCGTATCACACCCCACACTCCCGTATCACACCCCACACTCCCGTATCACATCCCACACTCCCGTATCACACCCCACACTCCCGTATCACATCCCACACTCCCGTATCACACCCCACACTCCCGTCTCACATCCCAAACTCCCATATCACACCCCACACTCCCGTATCACACCCCACACTCCCGTCTCACATCCCAAACTCCCATATCACATCCCACACCGCCGTATCACATCTGGGCTGTCTAAACGCCAGAGGTGATAATTGGGTTTCCCTAAAAAGATAGGTGTATGAAAGCTCGACCCGCCAAGGTGTTATCTGTGCTCCTGTGTCCTGCTATTCCTAAAATACTATTGAGGTGAAAGGAAAGTATACATGAAGCACTAAATTGGAGCTGGGATACCATAGAATACAATGCAATCGCTGCACTTTTAAATAAATGATGCACACGGGTATTCTAAACGTGTTACGCTCATACACTCAGTGATCTAATGGTAAAGAGTACATTGCCAGGTGTTTGTTTGTTTGCAGCATTGAGTAACTCGGTGCGAATGTAGATCCACTATTGAGTAATGTACCGGGAATAGACTGTACAGCTGATGGTCTGAGTCAGCTGACCTCGTTACGTGTATAAGTACATCAAGCACGGGTATGAGGAGATAAAACAGTTCACAAGCTGGTCTCTCCATGTGAGGTATAACCAGCCTCCATGTGGGGTATAACCAGCCTCCATGTGGGGTATGACCAGCCTCCATGTGGGTATAACCAGCCTCCATGTGGGGTATAGCCAGCCTCCATGTGGGTATAACCAGCCTCCATGTGGGTATAACCAGCCTCCATGTGAGGTATAACCAGCCTCCATGTGAGGTATAACCAGCCTCCATGTGGGGTATAACCAGCCTCCATGTGGGGTATGACCAGCCTCCATGTGGGGTATAGCCAGCCTCCATGTGGGTATAACCAGCCTCCATGTGGGGTATAACCAGCCTCCATGTGGGGTATACCAGCCTCCATGTGGGTATAACTAGCCTCCATGTGGGTATAACCAGCCTCCATGTGGGGTATAACCTCCATGTGGGTATAACCAGCCTCCATGTGAGGTATGACCAGCCTCCATGTGGGTATAACCAGCCTCCATGTGAGTATAACCAGCCTCCATGTGGGGTATAACCAGCCTCCATGTGGGTATAACCAGCCTCCATGTGGGTATGACCAGCCTCCATGTGGGTATAACTAGCCTCCATGTGGGGTATAACCTCCATGTGGGGTATAACCAGCCTCCATGTGAGGTATGACCAGCCTCCATGTGGGGTATAAACAGCCTCCATGTGGGTATGACCAGCCTCCATGTGGGTATAGCCAGCCTCCATGTGGGTATAGCCAGCCTCCATGTGGGTATAGCCAGCCTCCATGTGGGTATAGCCAGCCTCCATGTGGGTATAACCAGCCTCCATGTGGGGTATAACCTCCATGTGGGTATAACCAGCCTCCATGTGGGGTATAACCAGCCTCCATGTGAGGTATGACCAGCCTCCATGTGGGTATAAACAGCCTCCATGTGGGTATAACCAGCCTCTATGTGGGGTATAAACAGCCTCCATGTGGGGTATAGCCAGCCTCCATGTGGGGTATAACCTCCATGTGGGGTATAGCCAGCCTCCATGTGGGGTATAACCTCCATGTGGGGTATAGCCAGCCTCCATGTGGGTATAACCAGCCTCCATGTGGGGTATAACCTCCATGTGGGGTATAACCAGCCTCCATGTGGGTATAACCAGCCTCCATGTGAGGTATGACCAGCCTCCATGTGGGTATAACCAGCCTCCATGTGGGTATAACCAGCCTCCATGTGGGTATAACCAGCCTCCATGTGGGGTATAGCCAGCCTCCATGTGGGGTATAACCTCCATGTGGGGTATAGCCAGCCTCCATGTGAGGTATGACCAGCCTCCATGTGGGGTATAACCAGCCTCCATGTGGGTATAACCAGCCTCCATGTGGGGTATAGCCAGCCTCCATGTGAGGTATGACCAGCCTCCATGTGGGTATAGCCAGCCTCCATGTGGGTATAACCAGCCTCCATGTGGGTATAACCAGCCTCCATGTGGGTATAACCAGCCTCCATGTGGGTATAACCAGCCTCCATGTGAGGTATAACCAGCCTCCATGTGGGTATAACCAGCCTCCATGTGAGGTATGACCAGCCTCCATGTGGGTATAACCAGCCTCCATGTGGGGTATAACCAGCCTCCATGTAGGTATAACCAGCCTCCATGTGGGTATAACCAGCCTCAATGTGGGTATAACCAGCCTCCATGTGGGGTATAACCAGCCTCCATGTGGGGTATAACCAGCCTCCATGTGGGGTATAACCAGCCTCCATGTAGGTATAACCAGCCTCCATGTGGGGTATAACCAGCCTCCATGTGGGGTATAACCAGCCTCCATGTGGGGTATAACAAGCCTCCATGTGGGTATAACCAGCCTCCATGTGAGGTATAAACAGCCTCCATGTGGGTATAACCAGCCTCCATGTGGGTATAACCAGCCTCCATGTGGGGTATAACCAGCCTCCATGTGGGGTATAACCTCCATGTGGGTATAACCAGCCTCCATGTGAGGTATAAACAGCCTCCATGTGGGTATAACCAGCCTCCATGTGGGTATAACCAGCCTCCATGTGGGTATAACCAGCCTCCATGTGGGTATAACCAGCCTCCATGTGGGTATAACCAGCCTCCATGTGGGTATAACCAGCCTCCATGTGGGGTATAACCAGCCTCCATGTGGGGTATAACCAGCCTCCATGTGGGGTATAACCTCCATGTGGGTATAACCAGCCTCCATGTGAGGTATAACCAGCCTCCATGTGGGTATAACCAGCCTCCATGTGGGTATAACCAGCCTCCATGTGGGGTATAACCAGCCTCCATGTGGGGTACAGTCGGCTTCCAAACCAGTCTATCGTAAAACTGGATGATTTTAATCATGACCACCTATGCCCCGACTGGAGTTTGGCATGGTGACTTCATGAGGCGAAGTCCAGAGCCAATGTAATAGTTTTTACTTAATGGGAACTTTGTACACCATGGATAATAAACAATGGGTATCACTTTGCATACATTCTCAAGGAGGACTGTGTATATAGGATGGATAATAATTACTGGTACTTTATACATACTGAAACTAAACCTTTGTCATTCTGTGCTCATGTTCCAGCAACAAGATTATTTAGAAAAATGATATTCTCTACATTTACTCACAGTAATTGCACACAATATTTACAGTCAAACAGCATCCTGTTGTCACTCCGGTTGACCTCAGTAGAGGTGGAGGCTAAATGTTTATACTTCTGTGAGACCCTCCCCCGCCACCAAGGGTGTTTTAAAAAACAGTTCCTGGGTTAGTAGTTTAATACATCCTAAATGCACTTCATCCTGTCTTTCTAACCGGGCAGAGGTTTGGGTGTCTACATGCTTGTTATCATGGAGGTGTGTTGATATGGCTGACGATTCTGAGATGGGTTCAACGAACAAGTAGGTCTTTTATCGACCCCTACATTTAACTCTTCATGGGAACATCTTCTCTGACAGTGCAGTTCCCATTGTCTCTTACCACCACCAACCTTAACAAGGTGCAGATACCTTCTGCCGTAGACGGAGAAGCGCAGCCGATGTATATCAGGGACTCTGATAAACAAGTATGTTCTTCAAGAGGTTTTAGTTTCGAAATGCCTTTGTTCTGTGGATTTGCCTCAAAGTCCCATCCTGTGCGGTAAACCATATTCTGCTCGTTTATTTGCACATTATGGGGTGTTCAACTGTTCATGTATTTATTATCCATGCATACAAAGTCCCCATTGGGAAAGTATGGGGACTCATTAAACCACTACCATTTGTCTAAACACTGTCAGATACCATAACTCTAGTATATGGATTCGAATCCAAGGTATACGGCCTTCAAAACCATGGTTTACGGGAAATAGTTCATAACTAAGTGGCTGACGCTCGTGTATTACTATACGTTAACGACTAACTGTCTTAAAAGGCCATCGATTAGTGTCTAAATGTTCTATAAACATATCACTGTAGTATACCACAAACGCCAGGATGCACGGTATTTTGAATAAAGTTAGTAGGTGTGAGGGGAGGTGGGAGATCCCCAAAGTGGAGTAATCACATTCTCACTGATCAGACATTAGATTTCCCACGAAGGTCAAGGTCATGGTCCTATTCACTTTTTAGAAGTAGAATGATATCTAGGTTACGGTTTACATGGGAATAGCCCAAAATAGAAATGTGGCCTCTTCGTTAGCCCATATCCTATGTTTTCAAATGCAGAGTGATATTTATGTAACTCCATTCGTAATCTACCTACTTGTATCAATTGCATGCTTGTCTTTTTACTTACAAAGAGACTGTCCTATATATTTATCTGTATACATGTACCAGATGCAGAACAATAATAAATACGGTAATCAATATGGCGGTCAACCACTCAGTGAACAGACTGGTGCCCTGACCAGCTGTCCTGTCCTGACTTTCCTAACTCTGTCCTGACTGTGACCTGACCAGCTGTCCTGTCCTGACTGTCCTAACTCTGTCCTGACTGTGTCCTGACCAGCTGTCCTGTCCTGACTGTCCTAACTCTGTCCTGACTGTGTCCTGACCAGCTGTCCTGTCCTGACTGTCCTAACTCTGTCCTGACCGTGTCCTAACTCTGTCCTAACTCTGTCCTGACTCTGTCCTGACCGTGTCCTGACCAGCTGTCCTGTCCTGACTGTCCTGACTGTGTCCTGACTGTGTCCTGACCGTGTCCTGACTGTGTCCTGACTGTGTCCTGACCGTGTCCTGACCAGCTGACCCACTCCTTGACCTCACACGTCCCCAGGAGTGACATAAGAGGCTTCTCAGTTTGACGCGTTACCGTAAAATACACCACGCTGCCAGTTGGCGGGTATCGAGGCCTTTATACAGCCTGATGACAACTCACGTAACAGTAAAATACACCACGCTGCCAGATGGCGGGTATCGAGGCCTTTATACAGCCTGATGACAACTCACGTAACAGTTAAATGCACCACGCTGCCAGTTGGCGGGTATCGAGGCCTTTATACAGCCTGATGACAACTCACGTTACAGTAAAATACACCACGCTGCCAGTTGGCGGGTATCGAGGCCTTTATACAGCCTGATGACAACTCACGTTACAGTTAAATACACCACGCTGACAGTTGGCGGGTATCGAGGCCTTTATACAGCCTGATGACAACTCACGTTACAGTTAAATGCACCACGCTGCCAGTTGGCGGGTATCGAGGCCTTTATACAGCCTGATGACAACTCACGTTACAGTTAAATACACCACGCTGCCAGTTGGCGGGTATCGAGGCCTTTATACAGCCTGATGACAACTCACGTTACAGTTAAATGCACCACGCTGCCAGTTGGCGGGTATCGAGGCCTTTATACAGCCTGATGACAACTCACGTTACAGTAAAATACACCACGCTGCCAGTTGGCGGGTATCGACGCCTTTATACTGCCTGATGACAACTCACGTTACAGTTAAATGCACCACGCTGCCAGTTGGCGGGTATCGAGGCCTTTATACAGCCTGATGACAACTCACGTTACAGTTAAATACACCACGCTGCCAGTTGGCGGGTATCGACGCCTTTATACAGCCTGATGACAACTCACGTTACAGTTAAATGCACCACGCTGCCAGTTGGCGGGTATCGACGCCTTTATACAGCCTGATGACAACTCACGTTACAGTTAAATACACCACGCTGCCAGTTGGCGGGTATCGAGGCCTTTATACAGCCTGATGACAACTCACGTTACAGTTAAATACACCACGCTGCCAGTTGGCGGGTATCGACGCCTTTATACAGCCTGATGACAACTCACGTTACAGTTAAATGCACCACGCTGCCAGTTGGCGGGTATCGAGGCCTTTATACAGCCTGATGACAACTCACGTTACAGTTAAATACACCACGCTGCCAGTTGGCGGGTATCGACGCCTTTATACAGCCTGATGACAACTCACGTTACAGTTAAATACACCACGCTGCCAGTTGGCGGGTATCGAGGCCTTTATACAGCCTGATGACAACTCACGTTACAGTAAAATGCACCACGCTGCCAGTTGGCGGGTATCGACGCCTTTATACAGCCTGATGACAACTCACGTTACAGTTAAATACACCACGCTGCCAGTTGGCGGGTATCGACGCCTTTATACAGCCTGATGACAACTCACGTTACAGTAAAATGCACCACGCTGCCAGTTGGCGGGTATCGACGCCTTTATACAGCCTGATGACAACTCACGTTACAGTTAAATGCACCACGCTGCCAGTTGGCGGGTATCGACGCCTTTATACAGCCTGATGACAACTCACGTTACAGTAAAATACACCACGCTGCCAGTTGGCGGGTATCGACGCCTTTATACAGCCTGATGACAACTCACGTTACAGTTAAATGCACCACGCTGCCAGTTGGCGGGTATCGAGGCCTTTATACAGCCTGATGACAACTCACGTTACAGTTAAATACACCACGCTGCCAGTTGGCGGGTATCGACGCCTTTATACAGCCTGATGACAACTCACGTTACAGTTAAATACACCACGCTGCCAGTTGGCGGGTATCGAGGCCTTTATACAGCCTGATGACAACTCACGTTACAGTTAAATACACCACGCTGCCAGTTGGCGGGTATCGAGGCCTTTATACAGCCTGATGACAACTCACGTTACAGTAAAATACACCACGCTGCCAGTTGGCGGGTATCGAGGCCTTTATACAGCCTGATGACAACTCACGTTACAGTTAAATACACCACGCTGCCAGTTGGCGGGTATCGAGGCCTTTATACAGCCTGATGACAACTCACGTTACAGTTAAATACACCACGCTGCCAGTTGGCGGGTATCGACGCCTTTATACAGCCTGATGACAACTCACGTTACAGTTAAATACACCACGCTGCCAGTTGGCGGGTATCGAGGCCTTTATACAGCCTGATGACAACTCACGTTACAGTTAAATACACCACGCTGCCAGTTGGCGGGTATCGAGGCCTTTATACAGCCTGATGACAACTCACGTTACAGTTAAATACACCACGCTGCCAGTTGGCGGGTATCGAGGCCTTTATACAGCCTGATGACAACTCACGTAACAGTAAAATACACCACGCTGCCAGTTGGCGGGTATCTAGGCCTTTATACAGCCTGATGACAACTCACGTTACAGTTAAATACACCACGCTGCCAGTTGGCAGGTATCGAGGCCTTTATACAGCCTGATGACAACTCACGTTACAGTTAAATACACCACGCTGCCAGTTGGCGGGTATCGAGGCCTTTATACAGCCTGATGACAACTCACGTTACAGTAAAATACACCACGCTGCCAGTTGGCGGGTATCGACGCCTTTATACAGCCTGATGACAACTCACGTTACAGTTAAATACACCACGCTGCCAGTTGGCGGGTATCGACGCCTTTATACAGCCTGATGACAACTCACGTTACAGTAAAATACACCACGCTGCCAGTTGGCGGGTATCGAGGCCTTTATACAGCCTGATGACAACTCACGTTACAGTTAAATACACCAGGCTGCCAGTTGGCGGGTATCGAGGCCTTTATACAGCCTGATGACAACTCACGTTACAGTTAAATACACCACGCTGCCAGTTGGCGGGTATCGACGCCTTTATACAGCCTGATGACAACTCACGTTACAGTTAAATACACCACGCTGCCAGTTGGCGGGTATCGAGGCCTTTATACAGCCTGATGACAACTCACGTTACAGTTAAATACACCACGCTGCCAGTTGGCGGGTATCGAGGCCTTTATACAGCCTGATGACAACTCACGTTACAGTAAAATACACCACGCTGCCAGTTGGCGGGTATCGAGGCCTTTATACAGCCTGATGACAACTCACGTTACAGTTAAATACACCACGCTGCCAGTTGGCGGGTATCGAGGCCTTTATACAGCCTGATGACAACTCACGTTACAGTTAAATACACCACGCTGCCAGTTGGCGGGTATCGAGGCCTTTATACAGCCTGATGACAACTCACGTTACAGTTAAATACACCACGCTGCCAGTTGGCGGGTATCGAGGCCTTTATACAGCCTGATGACAACTCACGTTACAGTAAAATACACCACGCTGCCAGTTGGCGGGTATCGAGGCCTTTATACAGCCTGATGACAACTCACGTTACAGTTAAATACACCACGCTGCCAGTTGGCGGGTATCGAGGCCTTTATACAGCCTGATGACAACTCACGTTACAGTAAAATGCACCACGCTGCCAGTTGGCGGGTATCGATGCCTTTGTACAGCCTGATGACAACTCACGTTACAGTTAAATACACCACGCTGCCAGTTGGCGGGTATCGAGGCCTTTATACAGCCTGATGACAACTCACGTTACAGTAAAATACACCACGCTGCCAGTTGGCGGGTATCGAGGCCTTTATACAGCCTGATGACAACTCACGTTACAGTTAAATACACCACGCTGCCAGTTGGCGGGTATCGAGGCCTTTATACAGCCTGATGACAACTCACGTTACAGTTAAATGCACCACGCTGCCAGTTGGCGGGTATCGAGGCCTTTATACAGCCTGATGACAACTCACGTTACAGTTAAATGCACCACGCTGCCAGTTGGCGGGTATCGACGCCTTTATACAGCCTGATGACAACTCACGTAACAGTAAAATACACCACGCTGCCAGTTGGCGGGTATCGAGGCCTTTATACAGCCTGATGACAACTCACGTTACAGTTAAATGCACCACGCTGCTTAGAGTTGGCACCACATTAGATGATTTAACGTGGTGGATACCAAAAGCAAAACCTGCATTTTAAGTGTAGATGAAAATATAGAATATCATACGCCCTCCTGAGGTTACTAGGTTCCCTATCATCGCCCAGGGTAAATACAAGTTCCGCTCGCGACTGGGTTGCCACACCACGACCACATGAACAACAGTTCTCCCATTAATATTTGAAGAACCTGAATATAATTTCGGATTTATAAGTAGAAAGAGCTGAAATTTCCATTTCTGACATCGGGTTTCCCATTTGAAGATTTATAAAAAAATAAACTGCATTAATTTTGGGTTACGGTTCAAGGTTCATCACTATACAACGTCGGTAACAAGCGCACACCGGGACCTGTAAACAGACTGAATTCTGGGATACCTCAATAGGGTCTATAACAATGAGTAGAAACTAAACGTGAATTAGAAGTGTGAGTGTTTATGCCACAATAGGCAGGCCGTGTATTACTGCCTGATGCGTTATGGTGGGCAACCACCAACCACGACAAGGCTACGACAAGCGCCGACAAGAAAGTTCCGATCGGCGCTTGTCGTAGCCTTGTCATAAGTAGGGGGGGGGAGGGATTGACAACAGCGTTGTCGGAGGGTGTCGGGAAGTGCACGCTCCACCAAAATTTCCTACCATAGACCTCTGCGACACACTGCCGACACACCATGACACTCCATGACAAGGGTCCAGTCGTGGGGAAAATCGAACATGCTCGATGTTGTCGTAGTCTTGTCAGAAGGCTCCCGACAAGCTTTCAATCATGGCCTTGTCGTGGCCTTGTCGTAGACTCATGTCGGGAACTGGGGTCCACCAACCACGACAAGGCCTCCAATCGTAGACCTTGTCGGGAAGCCATTGTCGTAGCCTTGTCGTGGTTGGTGGATGCCCGACTTGAGCCGAGCGCAGAGAGGGACCGTTGATAAGTGTTTGGTCTGTGCCCCCGTTCAGCATCGAGTCTGAAGCGTACGGTAATATGAACGAGGCGATAGCTGAGTGAATATTTTGAAGCCTCCAAAAGAAATGGTAAACAGGGACTGAAATCAAACACAAACATGTTTCCGATTTTATCATAGCCTGGAAATATTTATATGTTTATCGCCCATTGAGTATGAGGTACCGTACTTGTAACTTGTTGCGTTGCGCATGTCAGACCCTCGGAACACGCTATAAAGTTTCTAGGCTATACCATAGCGGTTCTGCTCCTAGCGGTCGATATACGTTAAATAAGGTTTGGAGTCAACGCATAGATGTTGTAGGTAGCAGA
Source organism: Alentia gelatinosa (assembly GCA_950022655.1). NCBI lineage: Eukaryota > Metazoa > Annelida > Polychaeta > Phyllodocida > Polynoidae > Alentia > Alentia gelatinosa. Next base: position 180,268,414 of record OX465579.1, on the reverse strand, counting down.
ATCCAGGTAAGACTGAATACTCTGGGTTTAATGCGGTTCTGTTTTATAGCAGTGGGACGCCTTTGTCTCCAGGTGGGGACGCTTATACGGGCGGTCGTGTTAGGCGCCAGTTAGCGTCACCTTTGTAACAACGAGCGCGCCCGCATCTCCAGGAAGTTGGGTTCACAAACAACCGCCGGCCAAAACCGGGTTCAAAGGGGGGATTATAGCTACAGCAGGAAGGACCAATACAGGTGTTGCCGTTCAGCGCCGCCTAACGGCCCACTGTCTAGTTACGCGGCCGCTCGGACAAACGCCGCGATTCCAGCGGTATTCATATTGAGACATATGGCAATCACACCTAAACTGTGAACGGTGGGTGTGATTGCAGGAGTGTTGTTTTTTGACAGACTGAATTGCTAGAACAAACAAGGGAATTATATCAACGAGTCTTGGCTGTCTAAACATCATAGTTGATAATTATCTTGGTTTGAACATGGAAAAAGATAAGCATGTTATAGCTAGTCCTGCCAATGTATTAGTGTGTATCCAGTCTTGGTGTCCCTATGTTATCTAAGCTATATCTAAAGTATCATTGAGGTGATATGCATGTATGATACACCAAATTGGAGCTGGAATACCATAGAATACGATGAAATCACTGTTATTTCGCTGAAAATGAGATACACAGGTTTCATGAACATATTACGCTTATATACTGAGTGATCAAATGATAAAGTATACGTTGCCAGGGGTATGTTTGGCCGCAGGCATTGCGTAACCACCGAGATAAGGTGTGACACCAGCCTGTGGAAAAAGGCCTATTAGCCTGGCCAGTGACGGCCATCTTGGATTTGGGGGGAAAGAATTCAGAATAGATTTAATATATATATATTATAATTAATGATGCTGCTTTTTCAACGCAAAAATACCACAAAGTTAGAATTATCGACTGCAGATCTTTACCACGCGAAGTGAAGGCGTCCGCTATTTTTAAATATTCCGCCCAGAGCCGTGTTGTCGGCCTCTCGGCCAATCAGAATGCGTCATTGTTCAAAGCGCGCAATATGTATTCCAAAGAACGCAATATGTATTCCAAAGAACTCAATATGTATTTCAAAGCACGCAATATGTAGTAATTATACCCCGAGTGATATGAACGAGGCGACGGCCGAGTGAATGTGAATATCACATAACATTCAAACAAGTTGGAGAATGACTTCTTTTACCAAAATGAGTTGCTTTCTGTATTTATCTCACCCCTGTACACACTAAAAGAATGGACAACACACTAGATATAGACCATAGAGAACGGACTGATATACTCGTAGGGGCATGGAGAAAGAGTTGTTAATGTTATACCAGGCTGTACACTCACTAGACGTTTATACCAGGCTGTACACTCACTAGACGTTTAGACCAGGCTGTACACTGACTAGACGTTTATACCAGGCTGTACACTGACTAGACGTTTATAACAGGCTGTACACTCACTAGACGTTTATACCAGGCTGTACACTCACTAGACGTTTAGACCAGGCTGTACACTCACTAGACGTTTAGACCAGGCTGTACACTCACTAGACGTTTAGACCAGGCTGTACACTGACTAGACGTTTATAACAGGCTGTACACTCACTAGACGTTTATAACAAGCTGTACACTCACTAGACGTTTATACCAGGCTGTACACTCACTAGACGTTTATAACAAGCTGTACACTCACTAGACGTTTATACCAGGCTGTACACTCACTAGACGTTTATACCAGGCTGTACACTCACTAGACGTTTATACCAGGCTGTACACTCACTAGACGTTTAGACCAGGCTGTACACTCACTAGACGTTTAGACCAGGCTGTACACTGACTAGACGTTTATACCAGGCTGTACACTCACTAGATGTTTATACCAGGCTGTACACTCACTAGACGTTTAGACCAGGCTGTACACTCCCTAGACGTTTATACCAGGCTGTACATACATTAATCTCACAGTGTAAGGAGAGAGGGTACGACACTTACTGGAGAACATGCGGACAGCCCCGTAGGTGGCCAGTACCCAGGCTGTACATACATTAATCTCACAGTGTAAGGAGAGAGGGTACGACACTTACTGGAGAACATGCGGACAGCCCCGTAGGTGGCCAGTACCCACGCCGTCTCGGCCGCCGACCCGCCGTAGTGGTGTTTCAGCTGCTGGTAGACGATGGTGAAGCTGAGCGTGAATCCCGAGAGGAGGAATGAGACGAGCCATGCCCCGAGCACCACCATCCAGCACCAGTAGCCCTCCCTCCCGCCTGGAGGCGCGCTGTCCGCCCCGCTCACGGCCGGCCCAGCCTCCCCCGCCTCCCCCGCCTCCCCCGCCTCCCCCGCCTCGCGCCCTGTGCCCGTCACCCTGGCGGGGTCCTCCCCGGCGGCTGCCCTCATGTTGTCGGCTCCTGCGGCGAGCGTTCCCCGGCGCTCCGTGCGGCCTGGCCCGGGCTCGCTCAGTCCGCGGGCGCCGCGCGTTATCCGTGAGACGATTGCCGTCTGCTCCTGGGCTGACGTCACTCCGTGTCGGCGTGCTGGTGTCGTGTCTGTGTGAGAGTGTGGAGTGGGAGGTGGTCGGGGTGCGGTGTGGAGTGGGAGGTGGTCGGGGTGCGGTGTGAGGTGGTCGGGGTGAGGTGTGAGGTGGTCGGGGTGAGGTGTGAGGTGGTCGGGGTGGTGGCAGTGGTCGCACACGGTGGTTCACCTCTCTGTGCTGCACAGCGCGGTGGTCTCTATGTAGTAAACTCCGTGTGTTTTCTCGCTGTGTGAACTCCACTTGGTAAGGTCGCTGTGTGAACTCGCTGTGAGAACTCGCTGTGTGAACTCGTGAGGCCGAGCTGTGGGCACGTCCCTTGTGACTGGCCGAGTTGATGGGCGCCTCTCAGGGAGCGCTCATTGAGTATAGCCGGGGGGCACAGGTGCGGGAACCATTATTGAATGCTCCCTTACTCCTCACAGCGGGCGCTCCGTAGCGTATGGTGGGGGAGGGGGGCGGTGTATGGGAGGGCCGCGGCCAGATAGCTATTGCGCTATGGAAGCGGCCATCTTGCTAGATTAGCCGCCACCTCTGTCTCCACTCTGTTCTGACTTAAATTGGTCACCACCTCTGTCTCCACTCTGTTCTCACTTAGATTGGCTGCCACCTCAGTCTCCACTCTGTTCTCACTTAGATTGGCCACCACCTCTGTCTCCACTCTGTTCTGACTTAGATTGGTCACCACCTCTGTCTCCACTCTGTTCTGACTTAGATTGGCCGCCACCTCAGTCTCCACTCTGTTCTGACTTAGATTGGTCACCACCTCTGTCTCCACTCTGTCCTGACTTAGATTGGCCGCCACCTCTGTCTCCACTCTGTTCAGACTTAGATTGGCCGCCACCTCTGTCTCCACTCTGTTCTCACTTAGATTGGCCTCCACCTCTGTCTCCACTCTGTTCTGACTTAGATTGGCCACCACCTCTGTCTCCACTCTGTTCTCACTTAGATTGGTCACCACCTCTGTCTCCACTCTGTTCTCACTTAGATTGGCTGCCACCTCAGTCTCCACTCTGTTCTGACTTAGATTGGTCACCACCTCTGTCTCCACTCTGTCCTGACTTAGATTGGCCGCCACCTCTGTCTCCACTCTGTTCAGACTTAGATTGGCCGCCACCTCTGTCTCCACTCTGTTCTCACTTAGATTGGCCTCCACCTCTGTCTCCACTCTGTTCTGACTTAGATTGGTCACCACCTCTGTCTCCACTCTGTTCTCACTTAGATTGGCCGCCACCTCTGTCTCCACTCTGTTCTGACTTAGATTGGTCACCACCTCTGTCACCACTCTGTTCTGACTTAGATTGGCCGCCACCTCTGTCTCCACTCTGTTCAGACTTAGATTAGCCGCCACCTCTGTCTCCACTCTGTTCTGACTTAGATTGGCTGCCACCTCTGTCTCCACTCTGTTCTGACTTAGATTAGCCGCCACCTCTATCTCCACTCTGTTCTCACTTAGATTGGTCACCACCTGTCTCCACTCTTTCTCACTTAGATTGGTCACCACCTCTGTCTCCACTCTGTTCTCACTTAGATTGGTCACCACCTCTGTCTCCACTCTGTTCTCACTTAGATTGGCCACCGCCTCTGTCTCCACTCTGTTCTCACTTAGATTGGCCACCACCTCTGTCTCCACTCTGTTCTGACTTAGATTGGTCACCACCTCTGTCTCCACTCTGTTCTGACTTAGATTGGTCACCACCTCTGTCTCCACTCTGTTCAGACTTAGATTGGCCACCACCTCTGTCTCCACTCTGTTCTGACTTAGATTGGCCGCCACCTCTGTCTCCACTCTGTTCTCACTTAGATTGGTCACCACCTCTGTCTCCACTCTGTTCTCACTTAGATTGACCACCACCTCTGTCTCCACTCTGTTCTCACTTAGATTGGCTGCCACCTCAGTCTCCACTCTGTTCTGACTTAGATTGGTCACCACCTCTGTCTCCACTCTGTTCTGACTTAGATTGGCCGCCACCTCTGTCTCCACTCTGTTCTGACTTAGATTGGCTGCCACCTCTGTCTCCACTCTGTTCTGACTTAGATTGGCCGCCACCTCTGTCTCCGCTCTGTTGTAGCTCTAGCGGCCAGTGTAACCCACGACGCCAAATAAAAACTCACAGCAGATGGCGCGTCAAGTTATTCATAGATTGTTTTTTTTCCGGCTTGCACTAGGATATTTTTAGCCTCTTCTCACCATTATCCATTGATTTGTTTTTCCCCGGCTTGCCATAGGATATTTATAGCTTCCTCTTACTATTATCCATGGTTATGACAACTGATAACATCGGCTGGACACCGACTACAGTGGTGCTATCTTGTGTTATATACCTAGGCCAGAAAATACTGCGAATATCAACCTCTGCTATGAAAGTGGTACTTGACACGTACCACCAAACTTTGAATACACAATCTAATTGGTTAACTGCGTATTTGCATGCGCGCAGTGAATAGCAGAAAGTCACGGATAATGACGGAACTACTAATCACTCTGTGCCCTTATGTAGTCCTTACAGTGGTGTATGGGTGAGTGGTGTATGGGTGTGTGGTGTATGGGTGAGTGGTGTATAGGGTGTATGGGTGAGTGGTGTATGGGTGTGTGGTGTATGGGTGTGTGGTGTATGGGTGAGTGGTGTATGGGTGAGTGGTGTATGGGTGAGTGGTGTATGGGTGAGTGGTGTATGGGTGAGTGGTGTATGGGGTGTATGGGTGAGTGGTGTATGGGTGTGTGGTGTATGGGTGTGTGGTGTATGGGTGAGTGGTGTATGGGTGTGTGGTGTATGGGTGTGTGGTGTATGGGTGAGTGGTGTATGGGTGTGTGGTGTATGGGTGAGTGGTGTATGTGGTGTATGGGTGAGTGGTGTATGGGTGAGTGGTGTATGGGTGAGTGGTGTATGGGTGAGTGGTGTATGGGGTGTATGGGTGAGTGGTGTATGGGTGTGTGGTGTATGGGTGTGTGGTGTATGGGTGTGTGGTGTATGGGTGTGTGGTGTATGGGGTATATGGGTGAGTGGTGTATGGGTGTGTGGTGTATTGGTGAGTGGTGTATAGGGTGTATGGGTGAGTGGTGTATGGGTGTGTGGTGTATGGGTGTGTGGTGTATGGGTGAGTGGTGTATGGGTGAGTGGTGTATGGGTGTGTGGTGTATGGGTGAGTGGTGTATGGGTGAGTGGTGTATGGGTGAGTGGTGTATGGGTGAGTGGTGTATGGGTGAGTGGTGTATGGGGTGTATGGGTGAGTGGTGTATGGGTGTGTGGTGTATGGGTGAGTGGTGTATGGGTGAGTGGTGTATGGGTGAGTGGTGTATGGGTGAGTGCTGTATGGGTGAGTGCTGTATGGGTGAGTGCTGTATGGGTGTCTACTCCCCAATCGGGTCCCCTCTTTCTCTTGTTGGTAGGCTTTACCCTGTTCACCTGTAGTGTTGCCCTCTATGGGGATAATTTTTAACTGGTACCCTGTCTATTCTGGGGTGGTACTGTTCCCCTCAGAAGTTGGGTTCTTACACTCACTTTAAAAAGTTGTGCAATTCCAGTCTGGGTGTTTTTTTCCTGGGATTTTCCTTCTTTTGAAATCCCTACATCAGCAGTGTTGATCATGAGATCTCGTCAGGCTTTTTGTTCTGTGTGTGGGAAACAGCATCCTTAGATTGTTTTCTTCGGATGGTTTCCGGGCTTACTTTGTTTGGCCTTCCATCAGGCTTTGTCATACCATGGTCGCTCGGGTGGATGGGGAGTTTTGATCATGTGTGTAATTGTTTCCCGTTCGGGAGATCACATGTTGTCCCTTCTGAATCCTGGTGGGGGGTCGGGTACTGTTTTCTCCGTATTACTGGGAAAAACATTTTTGACGTGGCATTAGATGTTCCATCCCCCATACCTACTATCCATGGTGTTCAGGCCCACTGGGGCGTGGGTCTTGACTCTGTGAATCCACTTTTCAAGCTCATTCTGCCCGTGTTCCCAGATGAAGAATATATCGTCGATATATCTCCACCATACCCTTGGTTTCAAAGGGTTCTCTCGTAGGAGTTCTTCCTCCAGGTGTTCCATGGACAGATCTGCATGCAATGAGGCCACTCTGGTCCCCATCGCAGTTCCGCCACTCTGGTCCCCATCACAGTTCCTCCACTCTGGTCCCCATTGCAGTTCCTCCACTCTGGTCCCCATCGCAGTTCCTCCAGTCTGGTCCCCATCGCAGTTACCCAGTCTGGTCCCCATCGCAGTTCCGCCACTCTGGTCCCCATCACAGTTCCTCCACTCTGGTCCCCATTGCAGTTCCTCCACTCTGGTCCCCATCGCAGTTCCTCCAATCTGGAGGCAGTGATCCACATTGAACTCTACGTTGTTTCTAGTCAGTACTAGTTCGAGTAGTTTCGTTAGGTTTTCTTTTCAGGGTTTCTCGTTTCCCCCCCTCGTCTGTTCTAGTTTGTTTCTTATTGTCCCTATTCCTTCCTCATTCGGGATGTTTGTGTACAAGGCACTGACATCCAGGGTTCCCAATGTGTCAGTGTTTTGCACCGCCCTGCATTTCCTATTTTCTCTAGGATCGTGTCCTTTATGTAAGACTGTATTCGGGGTACCTCCGGTTTGGGGAAGCCATCCACAAAGGCCGATATCTTCTCGGTCGGACATCTGTTAGCCGAGACTTCCCAGTGGGGGCATCTTGCCTTTGTGGATTCTTGGCAGAAAATAGACTTGTGGTGTTTTGGGTTTTCTGTTTTTAGAGCTACCCCCTTCTTAACGCTTATGTCACCAGATTTGACCATACTTTCGATGGTTTCACGGATCTCAGCATTGTGGTTTGCAGTGAGATCTGTATTGGTCTCCTTATACACCTGTTTATCATTGAGTTGCCTTTTGGCTTCGATAATGTAGTCTGATGTCTTTTGTACTACCACCGCACCACCTTTGTCGGCAGGCTTTATCATGATTTCGTTGTCATTCGATAATTCTTTAAGCGACCTTCTCTCTTCACATGTGATGTTATGTTTCAATGTGTTTTTATTGAGATTTTTCTGTGCTAGTTTAATTTCGTTGACTGCGATAAAACCCTCAAGATTACTCGAACCTTGGGGTGCCGACCATAAGGTCTTAGGTCCCCATTTTTTAACGAGGGTATCGTCATGGTAGGTGCCCAAAGGGCTGGGTGTGTGATTTACAGTAAACCCTGCTTGAGCTGTTTTGTCTTCATCACGATTTGCTTGCCTGGTTTTGGCAGATTTTTTCGAAGAATTGTTTGATTCTAAGTTTACGGTGGGACCCGTCTAGTTCGGATTTTGCGTCGCCTTCCTCAGTATGTGTTTGAGTGGGGCAGAAATTGAGACCATTATTTAGTAGTGAAAGTTCACTCTCTGAGAGTGATTAACTACATTGCCTGTAGTGTACTTATCGAAATTGATATTCATTTGAATTTCTTTTGTATGGTGGTTACCTTGTCTGGTCCTACCTGCGAATTGACAACACAACGAGACAGACACTGTTCAACACCTTTATTGTAAAGGGAACTGTTACTGGGAGTGGGACTCTCCTTCCTGGTCTGAGTTACCTCAAGGGGCTGGTCAATGTTTATATTTATTGTCCATTCCCCTGCTGGTTGGGCCGCTGGTTGGGCTGGCGGTACGTCTGGCGACGTCCACCCTTGTTGAAGGCTCCCCTTTCGCTGCGGTCGCTGTGAGGTTGTTGCTCGTAGCGTCTCCCGCAGCTGTTGCGGTCGTCATACCGACTTTTCCCCCGGTTACCCTCTGGTCGGTCCAGGAGGGGGAGGGTTCACAAAACCCTCACCAGGGGTTCCACACGCCCATGTCCCCGTCTATTGAACGTGCCCCTGGCCATGAACAGGGCCCTGTTTTATTTTCAGCTCTCCTGGGGGAGGAGAGTCCCCACGAGGGATAGCTCCATTGAGGATATTTTTGAGGAGATCTCCCCAATCTCGTTCGATTTACCCTGTCCTCGGGAGGGAGAGAAATCCTCGGCCGTAGTCTCCCTTGAGAGAGCCCCAGGACGAAATAAACCTGTAGGACACTTTTGAGGAGACTTGAAAGAGAGGCTGTGTATACTGCAGGTGGTGGCACATAGTGTTATGTTTGGGAACTAATTTCATCATTTAAGAATGTATATAAATCTAATTAAATAACACAGTAATTCTCCATCTGAGAACTCCAGTTTTTATCAAAATCATAATAAATATATTTCCGATAGTTCAAATAAATTAAATAGCTTTTATTTGTTATTTTGAACCACCCATGATACCCCTAGACGTGTCCCCAGCCAGGAGAGCTGCAGGACACTTTTCAGGAGCTCTCCCGGCCCGAGGATTGAAAATAAAACGAAATTTGAGGAGATCTCCTAGATCGTCGCCCACAACTCTCCTTCCCCACGATACATTGAAATATCGAACCCAATCTCTCCTAGGACCTCTCCCCGGGCATTTCAAGCCTCCTCGGGCGAGAAATAAAACAGCCGTAGTTTTCTGGATAGTGTCTGCTGGTTGGGATTTTCCTGCTGTCATTATGTTGGCAGTGGAAGTATCCCTCAACAATCTATTATTTAGAGAGCTGGCCCCGGTTTCCCTGTTGAGTTCAGGGCTAGGTTGGTTCAACTCACAGCATGGTTCGATGCCATTATCAAGAGTGTTTAGAACATCTAGGACATTTAGATTATTCTCTGGTTCTTTGACATCGTTCTGCGGGTTTGACTTTCCAGGTGCGTACTGTGTGTCCAGTCATGCTGACCCGGTTGTCTGTTGGACAGAGTGGATGGACTGTTTCACACCCCTCGTGTTTGTTCGTACTCTCCGGTTGTGCTTTGACCGTATAATTCAAACTTACAGCACCAGTATTTGTCGGCCTGTATTTCCGCTTAGGGGCCATCCATAAAGTACGTACGCAGAATTTCTGAAATTTTGGACCCCCCCCCCCCACCCCCTCTCCCAATCTTGTACGCAATAGAACAAAGAGGGAGCATACGCAAAATTTCCAAAAGTTTTGACCCCCCCACCCCCCTCAGTGCGTACATACATTATGAATGGCCCCTTATCTGGGTTTGTTTTCCCTATCAGTCAGGGTTGTTACTGGGTATATATCCAGGGGGCGACACTGAACTAGCCTCAGTCAGTTTAGTTACTGGGTTTATATCCAGGGGGCGACACTGAATTAGCCTCAGTCAGGTTAGTTACTGGGTTTATATCCAGGGGGCGACACTGAACTAGTCTCAGTCAGGTTAGTTACTGGGTATATATCCAGGGGGCGACACTGAACTAGTCTCAGTCAGGTTAGTTACTGGGTTTATATCCAGGGGGCGACACTGAACTAGCCTCAGTCAGTTTAGTTACTGGGTATATATCCAGGGGGCGCACTGAATTAGCCTCAGTCAGGTTAGTTACTGGGTTTATATCCAGGGGGCGACACTGAACTAGCCTCAGTCAGGTTAGTTACTTGGTTTATATCCAGGGGGCGACACTGAACTAGCCATAGTCAGGTTAGTTACTGGGTTTATATCCAGGGGGCGACACTGAACTAGCCTCAGTCAGGTTAGTTACTGGGTTTATATCCAGGGGGCGACACTGAACTAGCCTCAGTCAGGTTAGTTACTGGGTTTATATCCAGGGGGCGACACTGAACTAGTCTCAGTCAGGTTAGTTACTGGGTTTATATCCAGGGGGCGACACTGAACTAGCCTCAGTCAGTTTAGTTACTGGGTATATATCCAGGGGGCGCACTGAATTAGCCTCAGTCAGGTTAGTTACTGGGTTTATATCCAGGGGGCGACACTGAACTAGCCTCAGTCAGGTTAGTTACTTGGTTTATATCCAGGGGGCGACACTGAACTAGCCCTAGTCAGGTTAGTTACTGGGTTTATATCCAGGGGGCAACACTGAACTAGCCTCAGTCAGGTTAGTTACTGGGTTTATATCCAGGGGGCGACACTGAACTAGCCATAGTCAGGTTAGTTACTGGGTTTATATCCAGGGGGCGACACTGAACTAGCCTCAGTCAGGTTAGTTACTGGGTTTATATCCAGGGGGCGACACTGAACTAGCCTCAGTCAGGTTAGTTACTGGGTTTATATCCAGGGGGCGACACTGAACTAGTCTCAGTCAGGTTAGTTACTGGGTTTATATCCAGGGGGCGACACTGAACTAGCCTCAGTCAGTTTAGTTACTGGGTATATATCCAGGGGGCGCACTGAATTAGCCTCAGTCAGTTTAGTTACTTGGTTTATATCCAGGGCGCGACACTGAACTAGCCTCAGTCAGGTTAGTTACTTGGTTTATATCCAGGGGGCGACACTGAACTAGCCCTAGTCAGGTTAGTTACTGGGTTTATATCCAGGGGGCGACACTGAACTAGTGTCAGTCAGGTTAGTTACTGGGTTTATATCCAGGGGGCGACACTGAACTAGCCTCTGTCAGGTTAGTTACTGGGTTTATATCCAGGGGGCGACACTGAACTAGTCTCAGTCAGGTTAGTTACTGGGTTTATATCCAGGGGGCGACACTGAACTAGCCTCAGTCAGGTTAGTTACTGGGTTTGTATCCAGGGGGCAACACTGAACTAGCCTCAGTCAGGTTAGTTACTGGGTTTATATCCAGGGGGCGACACTGAACTAGTCTCAGTCAGGTTAGTTACTGGGTTTATATCCAGGGGGCGACACTGAACTAGCCTCTGTCAGATTAGTTACTGGGTTTATATCCAGGGGGCGACACTGAACTAGTCTCAGTCAGGTTAGTTACTGGGTTTATATCCAGGGGGCAACACTGAACTAGCCTCAGTCAGGTTAGTTACTGGGTTTATATCCAGGGGGCGACACTGAACTAGCCTCAGTCAGGTTAGTTACTGGGTTTATATCCAGGGGGCGACATTGAACTAGCCTCAGTCAGGTTAGTTACTGGGTTTATATCCAGGGGGCGACACTGAGCTAGCCTCAGTCAGGTTAGTTACTGGGTTTATATCCAGGGGGCGACACTGAACTAGTCTCAGTCAGGTTAGTTACTGGGTTTATATCCAGGGGGCGACACTGAACTAGCCTCTGTCAGGTTAGTTACTGGGTTTATATCCAGGGGGCGACACTGAACTAGTCTCAGTCAGGTTAGTTACTGGGTTTATATCCAGGGGGCGACACTGAACTAGCCTCAGTCAGGTTAGTTACTGGGTTTGTATCCAGGGGGCAACACTGAACTAGCCTCAGTCAGGTTAGTTACTGGGTTTATATCCAGGGGGCGACACTGAACTAGTCTCAGTCAGGTTAGTTACTGGGTTTATATCCAGGGGGCGACACTGAACTAGCCTCTGTCAGGTTAGTTACTGGGTTTATATCCAGGGGGCGACACTGAACTAGTCTCAGTCAGGTTAGTTACTGGGTTTATATCCAGGGGGCAACACTGAACTAGCCTCAGTCAGGTTAGTTACTGGGTTTATATCCAGGGGGCGACACTGAACTAGCCTCAGTCAGGTTAGTTACTGGGTTTATATCCAGGGGGCGACATTGAACTAGCCTCAGTCAGGTTAGTTACTGGGTTTATATCCAGGGGGCGACACTGAACTAGCCTCAGTCAGGTTAGTTACTGGGTTTATATCCAGGGGGCGACACTGAACTAGTCTCAGTCAGGTTAGTTACTGGGTTTATATCCAGGGGGCGACACTGAACTAGCCTCAGTCAGGTTAGTTACTGGGTTTATATCCAGGGGGCGACACTGAACTAGCCTCAGTCAGGTTAGTTACTTGGTTTATATCCAGGGGGCGACACTGAACTAGCCCTAGTCAGGTTAGTTTATGGGTTTATATCCAGGGGGCAACACTGAACTAGCCTCAGTCAAGTTAGTTACTGGGTTTATATCCAGGGGGCGACATTGAACTAGCCTCAGTCAGGTTAGTTACTGGGTTTATATCCAGGGGGCGACACTGAGCTAGCCTCAGTCAGGTTAGTTACTGGGTTTATATCCAGGGGGCGACACTGAGCTAGCCTCAGTCAGGTTAGTTACTGGGTTTATATCCAGGGGGCGACACTGAACTAGTCTCAGTCAGGTTAGTTACTGGGTTTATATCCAGGGGGCGACACTGAACTAGCCTCAGTCAGGTTAGTTACTGGGTTTATATCCAGGGGGCGACACTGAACTAGCCTCAGTCAGGTTAGTTACTGGGTTTGTATCCAGGGGGCGACACTGAACTAGTCTCAGTCAGGTTAGTTACTGGGTTTATATCCAGGGGGCGACACTGAACCAGCCTCAGTCAGGTTAGTTACTGGGTTTATATCCAGGGGGCGACACTGAACCAGCCTCAGTCAGGTTAGTTACTGGGTTTATATCCAGGGGGCGACACTGAACTAGCCTCAGTCAGGTTAGTTACTGGGTTTATATCCAGGGGGCGACACTGAGCTAGTCTCAGTGAGGGTTGTTACTAGGTTTATATCCAGGGGGCGACACTGAACTAGTCTCAGTCAGGTTAGTTACAGGGACTTATATCCAGGGGGCGACATTGAGCTAGCCTCAGTCAGGTTAGTTTCTGGGTTTATATCCAGGGGGCGACACTGAACTAGTCTCAGTCAGGTTAGTTACTGGGTTTATATCCAGGGGGCGACACTGAGCTAGTCTCAGTCAGGTTAGTTACTGGGTTTATATCCAGGGGGCGACACTGAACTAGTCTCAGTCAGGTTAGTTACTGGGTTTATATCCAGGGGGCGACACTGAACTAGCCTCAGTCAGGTTAGTTACTGGGTTTATATCCAGGGGGCGACACTGAACTAGCCTCAGTGAGGGTTGTTACTAGGTTTATATCCAGGGGGCGACACTGAACTAGTCTCAGTCAGGTTAGTTACAGGGACTTATATCCAGGGGGCGACACTGAGCTAGCCTCAGTCAGGTTAGTTTCTGGGTTTATATCCAGGGGGCGACACTGAACTAGCCTCAGTCAGGTTAGTTACTGGGTTTATATCCAGGGGGCGACACTGTACTAGTCTCAGTCAGGTTAGTTACTGGGTTTATATCCAGGGGGCAACACTGAACTAGCCTCAGTCAGGTAAGTTACTGGGTTTGTATCCAGGGGGCGACACTGAGCTAGTCTCAGTCAGGTTAGTTACTGGGTTTATATCCAGGGGGCGACACTGAGCTAGTCTCAGTGAGGGTTGTTACTAGGTTTATATCCAGGGGGCGACACTGAACTAGTCTCAGTCAGGTTAGTTACAAGGGACTTATATCCAGGGGGCGACACTGAGCTAGCCTCAGTCAGGTTAGTTTCTGGGTTTATATCCAGGGGGCGACACTGAACTAGCCTCAGTCAGGTTAGTTACTGGGTTTATATCCAGGGGGCGACACTAGTCCGTCAGCCATGCCTCACGGAGGCTGTGGGTTTGTAATATTAAAACGGTCTTCATTGCTTTCGGTTTATACAACCGCTCTTCTAAGCAATAGTCGCCAAAAGGAAGAGGTAATACAAATTGATACACGTAAGTTATAATACAAAGAACATGTGTCGTATCATACCAAGAAGGGTCGTCATGGAATAGAACAATGTTCACCTCGTCAACCAGAAACAATCTTGACGGTCCTGATATCAACATTTTCTGTCCTTTCGTAACATCCTTACCCCTATATATCCCCATCATATAATTCTTTACCTATAGCCACTCTTACCCCTATACATCCCAGTTATATGCCTCTTTGCCTATAGCCACACTTACCCCTATATATCCCCATCATATAATTCTTTACCTATAGCCACTCTTACCCCTATATATCCCTGTTGTATACCTTTTTACCTATAGTCACTCTTACTCCTATATATCCCTGTTGTATACCTTTTTACCTATAGCCACACTTATCCCTATATATCCCTGTAATATGCCCCTTTACCTATAGCCTAACTTACCTCTATATATCCCCGTCATATAATTCTTTACCTATAGCCACTCTTACCCCTATATATCCCCGTCATATGCCTCTATACCTAAAGCCACACTTACCCCTATATATCCCTGTAATATGCCTCTTTACCTATAGCCACTCTCAGCCCCTATATATCCCTGTTGTATACCTTTTTACCTATAACCACTCTTACCCCTATATATCCCCGTCATATACCTCTTTCCCTATAGCCACACTTACCCCTGTATATCCCCGTCATATGCCTCTTTACCTATAGCCACTCTTACCCCTATATATCCCTGTTATATGCCCTTTTACAGATAGCCACTCTTACCCCTATATATCCCTGTTACATACCTCTTTACCTATAGCCACACTTACCCCTATATATCCCTGTTATATGCCTCTTTACCTATAGCCACACTTACCCCTATATATCCCTGTCATATACCTCTTTACCTATAGCCACTCTTACCCCTGTATATCCCTGTCATATACCTCTTAACCTATGACTATGGCACTCTGAGATGTTAGTGTCAGGAGCGTCTAACCTGCCCACATGGTGGCAGGGTGCTCTAACTATAACACTCTGAGATGTTAGTGTCAGGAGCGTCTAACCTGCCCACATGGTGGCAGGGTGCTCTAACAATGACACTCTGAGATGTTAGTGTCAGGAGCGTCTAACCTGCTCACATGGTGGCAGGGTGCTCTAACTATGACACTCTGAGATGTTAGTGTCAGGAGCGTCTAACCTGCCCGCATGGTGGCAGGGTGCTCTAACACTCTGAGATGTTAGTGTCAGGAGCGTCTAACCTGCCCACATGGTGGCAGGGTGCTCTAACTATGACACTCTGAGATGTTAGTGTCAGGAGCGTCTAACCTGCCCGCATGGTAGCAGGGTGCTCTAACACTCTGAGATGTTAGTGTCAGGAGTGTCTAACCTGCCCACATGGTGGCAGGGTGCTCTAACACTCTGAGATGTTAGTGTCAGGAGCGTCTAACCTGCCCACATGGTGGCAGGGTGCTCTAACACTCTGAGATGTTAGTGTCAGGAGCGTCTAACCTGCTCACATAGTGGCAGGGTGCTCTAACTATGACGCTCTGAGTTGTTAGTGTCAGGGGCGTCTAACCTGCCCACATGGTGGCAGGGTGCTCTAACACTCTGAGATGTTAGTGTCAGGAGTGTCTAACCTGCCCACATGGTGGCAGGGTGCTCTAACACTCTGAGATGTTAGTGTCAGGAGCGTCTAACCTGCCCACATGGTGGCAGGGTGCTCTAACACTCTGAGATGTTAGTGTCAGGAGTGTCTAACCTGCCCACATGGTGGCAGGGTGCTCTAACACTCTGAGATGTTAGTGTCGGGAGCGTCTAACCTGCCCACATGGTGGCAGGGTGCTCTAACGATGTTACTCTGAGATGTTAGTGTCGGGAGCGTCTAACCTGCCCACATGGTGGCAGGGTGCTCTAACACTCTGAGATGTTAGTGTCAGGAGCGTCTAACCTGCCTACATGGTGGCAGGGTGCTTAACACTCTGAGATGTTAGTGTCAGGAGCGTCTAACCTGCCCACATGGTGGCAGGGTGCTCTAACACTCTGAGATGTTAGTGTCAGGAGCGTCTAACCTGCCCACATGGTGGCAGGGTGCTCTAACACTCTGAGATGTTAGTGTCAGGAGCGTCTAACCTGCCCACATGGTGGCAGGGTGCTCTAACACTCTGAGATGTTAGTGTCAGGAGCGTCTAACCTGCCCACATGGTGGCAGGGTGCTCTAACAATGACACTCTGAGATGTTAGTGTCAGGAGCGTCTAACCTGCCCAAATGGTGGCAGGGTGCTCTAACGATGACACTCTGAGATGTTAGTGTCAGGAGCAGCTTCATAGGCCGTGTGTGACAACAGCCAATGAGTGCATGGAGTCTCAATAAAAGAAGACCGCTCTCGTCAAGAAAACAGTCTTCACTTGTAGCAGCAGCAGCACAATAATATGACTGGAGGAGCAGATGGACCTGTTGAGTAAGGGAGGGGATCTGTCGTGGAATGATATTGATATCAATTCCGGTAAAGATCATGTACTAAAATTAGTTAAAGATATCCAAGTAACGAACTCTTCTGGGGTACCTGTCATTTCTGCTCGTGTTTTGAGGGATTCAGTGGTAATTCTTTGAGATGAGTTCACTCTCGTGCTGGAAACATCGTTCATTAGTGGTAGGTGCCTGAGGCCTGGAAGGAGGGAGTTGTGATACCCGGCTGGGGATTCCACTGACGTATCGAACTGGCGGCAGATTACTTCCTGCACCGGCAAAGATGATAGACACAAACCATGCACAGGTACTTATACTCATGGTTAGAAGAGCGGAACGTTTTGACTGATTCTCAACTGGGGTCTAGGCCGGGTTACAGAATGGAGGATGCCATTTTTGAGTTTGTTTATGACTTGTAGATGGTGACGGCTCTGAAGTGGCAGCTTCGTGTTTCGTAGATATAAGGAAGGCTTTTGACTCGTTGCCGCAGACTTTGGTGTTAGCTAAGCTGGAAAGAATAATCTTTACGCATGGCTTGCTGACCATCTGGCACAAAGGAAACAGAGATGTTCCGTGAACGGGAAACTGTCCCGAGTGGTTGACATGACATCTGGTGTTCCCAAGGGTTCTCTTCTTGGACCACTGCTGTCCATAGTCTTTATTAGCGACATGCGGAGGGGACTTGAGGGGGTTACATGTCTACAATACGCAGACTATTTAGTGATTTACACCAGTGATCTGTAACTGAGTTTGGATCATGGTACCTTAGAGCAGGACTACCTTAGCGTAGAACAGTCAAGACAACGGTGGTGTTCTACAAATGACCTAATATTGAATTCTAAAAAGATTTGCGATATCTGCCAGACCTGGATATCCGCTGTGGGGACGATAACTATCAATCAAAACAGCATACAAGTACCTGGGTGTTACTATCGATCAAAACAACATACAAGTACCTGGGTGTTACTATCGATCAAAACAACAAACAAGTACCTGGGTGTTACTATCGATCAAAACAACATACAAGTACCTGGGTGTTACTATCGATCAAAACAACATACAAGTACCTGGGTGTTACTATCGATCAAAACAACATACAAGTACCTGGGTGTTACTATCGATCAAAACAACAAACAAGTACCTGGGTGTTACTATCGATCAAAACAACATACAAGTACCTGGGTGTTACTATCGATCAAAACAACATACAAGTACCTGGGTGTTACTATCGATCAAAACAACATACAAATACCTGGGTGTTACTATCGATCAAAACAACATACAAGTACCTGGTTGTTACTATCGATCAAAACAACATACAAGTACCTGGGTGTTACTATCGATCAAAACAACATACAAGTACCTGGGTGTTACTATCGATCAAAACAACATACAAGTACCTGGGTGTTACTATCGATCAAAACAACATACAAGTACCTGGGTGTTACTATCGATCAAAACAACATACAAGTACCTGGTTGTTACTATCGATCAAAACAACATACAAGTACCTGGGTGTTACTATCGATCAACACAACATACAAGTACCTGGGTGTTACTATCTATTACTTCGACTACTCTCTGCATATATAAAAAACACACCAAAAACAGCAAGCAATAGGATTTATAGATTGGCGAGAATTAGACGGTCAGTAGCTTCATAAGAAATAGGGAGTGAAGTGGTTGGATGATAGAGGGGGACTCTCAAACCATCCACGTAGGACCCGTGGTGGTGCGAACATCAGGTTCAAAGCCCGTCACAACAGAACATCAAACTATGAGAAATCTCACACGCATAGCGGCCTACATTTACGGATCTGTTTGAGTAGCGACACCCAGGTCTGGGCATATATGGCCACGTTCAACGGGCGGCTAGACAGAGCTAGAGATACGCATCCTGTTAGCTACAATACAACGGTCTATGTTGCAACTCACTCTGAAGTAAAACGGTAAAATAATGTTGACTGGCTGTGTATGGTTGGTGTGGATAAAGATATAAAGGGGCGATGGTGGGAAAAGTGGGTTTTTTTGCACTGAGCGATTAGCAAGGTCTGCTATATACAGGTCATAGCCATGCAAGTTCAAATGGAAGAACTGGGCTTTGCCTAGAATTTAGATAAAAGTTAAATGTAAAAGAATGAGTGCATGGGGTCTCTATAAAAGAAAACCGCTCTCGTCAATAAAGCAGTCTTGTAAGTAGTGGCACGTCGTCTGAGTCCTGACTTCCTTCATCCCTTGTGTAAGCTGTGTCCTGAATCTGAGAACTAGAAAGAGGATGATAACTAAATAACACTATTGTTTTGGGCACCTCGTTCTACTCAGGTTGTACGTGTTTACTCTGGGCGTACCTAAAGCCCCGTTCACACTGGGCGTATCTAAAGCCCCGTTCACACTGGGCGCATCTAAAGCCCCGTTCACACTTGGTGTATCTAAAGCCCCGTTCACACTGGGCGCGTCTAAAGCCCCGTTCACACTGGGTGTATCTAAAGCCCCGTTCACACTGGGTGTATCTAAAGCCCCGTTCACACTGGGCGTACCTAAAGCCCCGTTCACACTGGGCGTATCTAAAGCCCCGTTCACACTGGGCGCATCTAAAGCCCCGTTCACACTTGGTGTATCTAAAGCCCCGTTCACACTGGGCGCGTCTAAAGCCCCGTTCACACTGGGTGTATCTAAAGCCCCGTTCACACTGGGCGCGTCTAAAGCCCCGTTCACACTGGGCGTATCTAAAGCCCCATTCACACGGGGCGCATTTAAAGCCCCGTTCACACTGGGCGTATCTAAAGCCCCGTTCACACTGGGCGTATCTAAAGCCCCGTTCACACTGGGCATACCTAAAGCCCCGTTCACACTGGGCGTATCTAAAGCCCCGTTCACACTGGGCGCATCTAAAGCCCCGTTCACACTGGGCATACCTAAAGCCCCGTTCACACTGGGCGTATCTAAAGCCCCGTTCACACTGGGCGTATCTAAAGCCCCGTTCACACTGGGCATATCTAAAGCCCCATTCACGGTGGGTGTATCTAAAGCCCCGTTCACACTGGGCGTATCTAAAGCCCCGTTCACACTGGGTGCATCTAAAGCCCCGTTCACACTGGGCGTATCTAAAGCCCCGTTCACATGGGGCGTATATAAAGCCCCGTGTACACTGGGCGTATATAAAGCCCCGTTCACACTGGGCGCGTCTAAAGCCCCGTTCCCACTGGGCGTATCTAAAGCCCCGTTCACACTGGGCGCATCTAAAGCCCCGTTCACACTGGGCGTATCTAAAGCCCCGTTCACACTGGGTGCATCTAAAGCCCCGTGTACACTGGGCGTATATAAAGCCCCGTTCACACTGGGCGTATCTAAAGCCCCGTTCACACTGGGCGTACCTAAAGCCCCGTTCACACTGGGCGTATCTAAAGCCCCGTTCACACTGGGCGTATCTAAAGCCTGTTCACACTGCGTGACTGGAGGGTTTACACTGGGTACTTCTAGTCGCCGACTGCGGGAACCGCGCTTGACACCGGACGTTCCACACTCTGGCCTCACATCACCAGTAAGGGCCCCTCCCACCTAATACGAGTAAGTCTACGATTAACCCTTTGGCCTCGTCGGCGACAAACTGAAAAATCTGAGGTGTCGCCGACGACGCCGTCAATTAGTCAGGTTTTGTCGCCGACGAACTCGCTCCGCGCCGTCGGACTACGACGGGCTACAACAAAAGACGTTAATCGTAGGGGGTCTACGAAATTCAAACATGGTCCCACACCATGTCATTTCATAAACTAGATCCTTGGTGGACAATAAAATCCCTCCTACAGATTGTCCTTCTTGTGTCCGCGACAATTCCTAGGAGACTAACAGACAAGCCACCCCTTGTGGTAGACAGAGTAAGCAGTATTCTGAGGCTCCACAAGTCCGGGACATGTCCCAGGATCCAGTTAGAATCGTTGCATGAATTTACGATCATCGTGACCCTCTAAAGGGTTCTTTCTATCCTTAGAAGGAGGTTCAGGCTTTCACATTAGATTATCTTGAAAACTCACTGCATCTAGGACTGCCCTCTAGCTGTCCTTCTTGGAGGAGAGGTTTGGACGAGTTAGGACCATTTGTAGGAGAAGTCCCACCTTCAGGATTTTGTTATGAAACCACTTTTGTCCACCCAGATTTGATCCTGTCCTTCACTCATCCCGCAACGACATTTCACCAAGGACGGTCCGAGGACCATTTCTAGGACATATCCTGGATTATTCAACCGCACCCAGGTGGACAGTAAGATCCCTCTTGGAAATTGTCCTAGGTGTGTATCAAAACTTTCTTAAGGATAAGGCCTCATAGACGTGGGACAATTTCTAGATATATCCTGGATTATCTAACGGGCTACATGTCCTAGGAAGTGCTGAATAAACCTACGATTATCCAGCTCCTCCAGAGCTTTTTTTCTTCCTTTTAATTGATGCTCATTCCTTTCTCTTCCACCATGGCCAGCCATTTTATTAAAAAGACGCTAAATACAATAACATTCACAACTTATCATAATGTATTTTAAAAACAAGCTAAATGTACGACAGCCCTATAAGTGTCCTTGGTGTAGGAGTATTTTGACGACATAGGAGAATTTGGAGGACAAAGGAGGGTTGTACACACCTTTATACAACGACATCTCAAAGACTACATGAGATCGTATCATCGAACTCTCCTGCCTCTAACACCAAATGACTTATACAACGAGATTGGCCCTAGGACGATCAGAGGACAATTTCTGTGATTTATCCTGGATTATTAAATGGCACCCTGGACGCCCGGTCTCAGACGGAGCAACCTCCGGTCGCACAGTGTGAACGGGAACTTGCACCTCGAGTCTCTCGCAGTAAGGTGTGTTGACCGTACAAGGTTTAGACACACGGACTGCCCCTGGTGGAGTGTAGAGAGTCGCCTGAAGTCTATCGCAGTAAGGTGTGTTGACCGTACATGGTTTACACGGACTGCCCCTAGTGGAGTGTAGAGAGTCGCCTGAAGTCTATCACAGTAAGGTGAGTTGACCGTACAAGGTTTACACGGACTGCCCCTAGTGGAGTGTAGAGAGTCGCCTGAAGTATATCGCAGTAAGGTGAGTTGACCGTACATGGTTTACACGGACTGCCCCTAGTGGAGTGTAGAGAGTCGCCTGAAGTCTATCACAGTAAGGTGAGTTGACCGTACAAGGTTTACACGGACTGCCCCTAGTGGAGTGTAGAGAGTCGCCTGAAGTCTATCGCAGTAAGGTGAGTTGACGTACATGGTTTAGACGGACTGCCCCTAGTGGAGTGTAGAGAGTCGCCTGAAGTCTATCGCAGTAAGGTGAGTTGACGTACATGGTTTACACGGACTGCCCCTAGTGGAGTGTAGAGAGTCGCCTGAAGTCTATCGCAGTAAGGTGAGTTGACGTACATGGTTTACACGGACTGCCCCTAGTGGAGTGTAGAGAGTCGCCTGAAGTCTATCGCAGTAAGGTGAGTTGACCGTACAAGGTTTACACGGACTGCCCCTAGTGGAGTGTGGAGTAACCTGAAGTCTATCACAGTAAGGTGAGTTGACCGTACATGGTTTACACGGACTGCCCCTAGTGGAGTGTAGAGAGTCGCCTGAAGTCTATCACAGTAAGGTGAGTTGAGCGTACATGTTATACACGGATTGCCCCTAGTGGAGTGTAGAGAGTCGCCTGAAGTCTATCGCAGTAAGGTGAGTTGACGTACATGGTTTAGACAGACTGCCCCTAGTGGAGTGTAGAGAGTCGCCTGAAGTCTATCGCAGTAAGGTGAGTTGAGCGTACATGTTATACACGGACTACCCCTAGTGGAGTGTGAAGTCTATCGCAGTAAGGTGAGTTGACGTACATGGTTTAGACACACGGACTGCCCCTAGTGGAGTGTGGAGTAACCTGAAGTCTATCACAGTAAGGTGTGTTGACCATACATGGTTTACACGGACTGCCCCTAGTGGAGTGTGAAGTCTATCACAGTAAGGTGTGTTGACCATACATGGTTTACACGGACTGCCCCTGGTGGAGTGTGAAGGGTCAGTGAAGCGGAACGGTCACGCCTCACGTCGTAATCCCCACATCTGACCTCACCACCTCCTCTCGGCAAGCGCAGGGCCCAGTGTCGTCTCCCACACAACTCTCCATACAGAGACTCAGCGGGAAATACAGAACATGGGAACCCAGGCTCTGCTGGGCGAGTGAGTGATGTTCCCGTACGTCAGGGACACAGCGGGATTTATTGTTTTCTTCACTCCAGGAAGATGAAGCCCCGTGCGCGGACTGAGACGCGCTCGGCGCTCCTCGTCTGCGTCCTTCATCTAGCGACCCTGTGTCAGGGAGTGGCAGGTAAGTTGTCAGCTGAAGCGCATTTATATCGCTTGGAACGGTTTGTCGGTGAATATAGAGTCGTGCTGGTACAAGATATACAGAACAAGGCCGAGAATAAACCAACGCCGAGTAGAAAGTCCCACCTCTGATGAACCCTGATGCGCATTCACTTCAATGAACGAGTCCCTAATGTTAAGCCTATGGACGTTTATTCCAGGCTAAGATAATATCGTAAAACTGGATGAGTTTCAATCTTGGCCACCGTATGCCACGACTGGAGTTTAGCAAAGTGACTTCATGAGGCGAAGCAGAGTGAAGTCCGGAGCCAAAACTTCAGGAGTGGAATGCGGTGGCCAAGATTATAACGAATCAGGTTTTGATTTTATCCTAACCTATCTCCTCGATTTTGGAATATTACGTGATAACAATGCTGTATGCCACTAGTGGCATATAAAAATCCGTATGCCAGTCAGCGTGGCATACGGAAACCCAATGTTAAGCCTATGGGATTTTATATTAGGATAAAGCCCTGGCCGTCACTGTAACGGCAGTGAATATCACACTAGAGAGATCCGGAGATTTGTCTCAATATCCGCCAACAGGAAATCACTCCAGACTGGTGACAGGTCGGGCAACCTCGGATGGGCAGGAATTCAATGGAATCTTTTTTTAATGATCGAGGCTCTTTTATTGGTTCTAAGAATCCGTTGAGAATGACCAAAGTCCATGTGACTATCCCACGTTGCTTCATGTGTACCATCCAGCCTTGTCGACGTACTTGTGTTGTTACAATCTATTCTGATTCTATTTTCCCTTTAGACTCACAACCAAGCCATCTTTTGTGGAGGTGGCTATTTACTTCATTAAGAATATACAGTTAATGTCTCCAATGACTTTAAACCAACCACTGATGAACCCTCTCTCCTTGTACGCTGGTGACGTCTCAACTCACAACCTCTCAGGCCTCTTACCCTCATCTCCTCACAACCACCAGTCAGAGGAGCTCTCATACCCTCATCTCCTCACAACCACCAGTCAGAGGACCTGTCTTACCCTTATCTCACAACCACCAGTCAGAGGAGCTCTCTTACCCTCATCTCACAACCACCAGTCAGAGGAGCTGTCTTACCCTCATCTCTTCACAACCACCAGTCAGAGGAGCTCTCTTACCCTCATCTCACAACCACCAGTCAGAGGAGCTCTCATACCCTCATCTCCTCACAACCACCAGTCAGAGGACCTCTCTTACCCTCATCTCACAACCACCAGTCAGAGGACCTCTCATACCCTCATCTCACAACCACCAGTCAGAGGAGCTCTCTTACCCTCATCTCACAACCACCAGTCAGAGGACCTCTCTTACCCTCATCTCACAACCACCAGTCAGAGGACCTCTCTTACCCTCATCTCTTCACAACCACCAGTCAGAGGACCTCTCTTACCCTCATCTCACAACCACCAGTCAGAGGAGCTCTCTTACCCTCATCTCCTCACAACCACCAGTCAGAGGACTTCTCATACCCTCATCTCTTCACAACCACCAGTCAGGGACCTCTCTTACCCTCATCTCACAACCACCAGTCAGAGGACCTCTCTTACCCTCATCTCTTCACAACCACCAGTCAGAGGACCT